>CM038670.1:744855940-745332498 GCA_021605145.1 Aegilops bicornis | reverse complement strand
TAAAGTCCTGCCAATGAACACCTATCTTGGCCCAGCAATCTTCACTAAACTGGCAAGTGAAGATCATATGTTCGAGAGTCTCGTGGATATTTTCCCCACAAAGGAGGCATGTGAAATTATTCCCAATATCATAATGTCTTCTCCTTAGCATGTCACGAGTGTTCAACCTATCTTGCAGCAACAACCATCCAAATACCTTGATTTTCATTGTACAGGTTGACTTCCAAAGGAGCCGAAAGGAGGGACGAGTTGTTGCATCATGGAAGAAGTTGTTATAATAATCTTTCGGTCTGTACTCGGTTGCACCCCAGATGTAGTGCCAAACATCAGATATTGTCGTTGATGGGTGTATGTGGGATGCTGCCCGTTGGATCTCCCGAACCTCATTAAGAGCACGAGCAGATAGCGGTAGGTGGAAGATTTCATGCAGCTCATTGTTGGCCCAGAAGTCAGCGACCGTTGTATCTTCATGTAGAGCAAAAGAAAAGGCACGGGGATGTGAGGATTGGAGCACATCATTGGACCACAGGTCCTTCCAGAGCAGCGTAGTCGATCCATCAACCACTTGGACCCTGGTTATCCCCCTGTAAATGGGCGAGAGTTTGAGGATATCTTTCCACCAGAAAGACCCGACCGAGTCCACCGCATGAGGCACCTGGTTAGCATATTGATTGTCCCAAAGCATTGTAACCCATGGCACATCCAGTTTGTTGTAGAATTTGTGCAAAAACTTCAGCAAGAGGGCATCGTTATGTATTTGAATATTGATCACTCCCAGCCCACCTTTACTCTTGGGCTTGCAAACTAGCTCCCAAGCAGCCAGCGAGTTACATCTGTCACCTTGATCGGTTTTCTTAGTCCATAGGCATCTCCTTCGAATCTTGTCAAGAATTCCAATCAGTTTCAGAGGGAACTTAAGCGTGCACATGGCAAAGACGAGAAGTGATGTGACAGATGCATTGAGCCAGGAAAGGCGGCCCCCATATGACATCATGGCGATCGTGGCAGTGAGACGACGCTCCATCTTGCAAACCAGAGGCATGAATTCTTGGATGGTTGGTTTTGTAGTGCCGAGTGGTAGTCCCAGGTAGGTGAAAGGCATTGTACCTACATTGCAGCCGAAAATAGCGGCAAGGCTAGAAGCTGAGCCTGCATCCATGTTGATTGGTATTAATGTTGATTTGTGGAAATTAATTTTGAGGCCGATCGAGGATGCATAGTCAGAAAGGATTTTTTTGGCACGTAGAGCTTGTTGCAGACAGGCGGGCAAGACAAGGAGCATGTCGTCCGCGTATTGAATCACTGGGTAGTCAGTTTGTCCAAAGCAGGGAAAAGGCAAGCTGATATCTCCATGTCTGAAAGCATCATTGATTGCGCATTGAAGTAGCTCGGCTGCGAGGACAAAAATGAGGGGGGAGAGAGGATCTCCTTGCCTCACATTACACCGGCAAAGGAATTGTCGGCCAGGGACTCCATTTAGAAGGACGGACGAACGACCTGAGGAGAAGAGGCACTTGATCCAAGAAATTCACCTGTCGTTGAAACCCATTTGTTGCATAATGCAAATCATTGGATCGTGTGCAATAGTATCAAAAGCCTTAGCGAAATCAAGTTTCAGAAGAATGATTGGCCTGCCCGAGCTTGGACATTGATGAAGATATTGGTAAGCCCACGCTAAACAATCCTGAATCGTGCGCCCTTTAATGAATCCATACTGGTTTCGGTGAATAAGGGTGATGATGACACGCTGGAGCCTGTCGGCTAATAGTTTGGTAATCAACTTGAGGCAACAATTGAGTAGAGTGATGGGACGGAAGACATTAACAGTCTCTGGAGAGTTGATCTTGGGTATTAGCGTGATGAGCCCATCATTGATACTTGTCACATCTAAAGTACCTTGATAGAACTGGTCGCAAAGGGCATAGAAGTCGTGCCGAATAATGGGCCAGCAAGCTTTTAAGAATGCTCCACTGAAACAGTCCGGGCCAGGTGCACGATCAGGCGACATTTCTTTGACCACATTGTCGATTTCCTCACGGGTAAAAGGGGTGGTGAGCTGGTCAAGGTTGTTTGCGCGGGGGATGATGGTTGGAAGGTCAAACTTCATGTCCGAGGGAGAGACAGTCCCCAGGCGATTTTTGTAGGTTTGGAACAAGAGGGCCTCTTTGGCAGGGTGATTGTCAACCAACGTACCATCATCAAGCTTGAAGGAGGCGATGTTGTTTTGGCGAAAACGTTCCGTGGCCAGTGCTTGGAAAAATTTGGAGTTTTCATCTCCGAACTTGATCCAACGAATAGTACAACACTTCTTCCAGTATAGTTTTTGATATTTGAGCAGTCTGAGCAGATGTGACTTTAGGATACGTCTCAAGTTCATTTCTGGGGTTGAGAGGGTTCGTTTGTTCTCCAGCTCATCAAGATCCGCAACGACGGCGTTATAGTTCGTGATGGCCACAGAAAGACGAGAGATATTCTTACTCCAGATTTTGACGGCATGTCGAAGAGCTTTGAATTTGCGACAAAGGAGTGTAGCAGCAATTGCGGTCCCAACTGGCCTCTCCCAAACCTCATTAACAATGTCCATAAACCCTGGTTGCAGTATCCAGTATGATTCAAAACGGAAGAGCTTAGAACGAGGTATTTTAGTCTCGATAGAGACAACGCAAGGAATGTGGTCCGAAACAGGCTTGCCAAGGGGTTTAACGAGCGTCTTAGGGTATAAGTTTGTAAAGATGTGAAGAACCAGTCAATCTGCTCAAGCAGAGGGTCAACCTGCATATTGCTCCAAGTATATGTTCTTCCTTTCATCGGAAGCTCTATCAACTGCAACTTACGAATTATGTCGTTGAAAGTAATCATGTCATGAATGTTACCCCCAGGTTTATTATGATTGTCCAGTGCTCTCATGTAGGTAAAGTCTCCTAACAATAACTAGTCTTGGTTACTAGGAATTTGAATGTCATACAACCATTGCGTGAAAACATCTCTGTCCGTACCAGTGCACGGCCCGTAAACATTGACTAACGTCCAACGTTGTGAAGATTGTGTGCTAACGAAATCGACAACTAACGCAAAGGGTTCAGACGAAATAACGGAGCCAGAGAAAACCGAACTTTTCCAGATCTTTAGCAGCCCTCCAGAGGCGCCTCGCGAAGGCACAAAAGCAAAGCGATCAAATTGTCTAGGACAACAAGTTTTAATAAAAGCAAAAGAAACCTCAGTCATCTTAGTCTCCTGAATGCAAACGATAACACACCCACTGATGGAAATAGCATTATGCAGGGCCAATTGCTTCTTCTTAGAGTTGAGGCCACGGATATTCCACGAGAGCACATTCCAGCAGCTCAACATCACCAAAAGAGAAACCCCAGAATTAGGCCGAGTTGTGGGAGAGATCCTCTCCCAGGTCTTCCATGTCAGTCGCAGGAGCCGAAAGTTCAGACACCGCATCAGGTTCAGCAAGCAGTGCTTCTTCAGAAAGTTCAGTAGCAGGTATAGCACACCTGTTAACTCCAATAGATTGCAGGGTAGCTATAGGAGTTGGGGGTGGGATCTCACCAGTGGAAGAAGCGTGAGGCGGAAGTGCCAATAGACGGGATGACTCGAGGCTTAACTTTTGAAGTGGTCTTGCGAATGTCAGAGAGGGGCGGGACCTTAAACCCATCGTACTTGTTGGAGCGAAGACTGCGACGAACTTCAGTTGTGGAGATAGGAGCAGCGGCCCTGGCCCTACGAGAGCGTGGGCCAGTGGCTGCAAGAGATGTCACAGCCTCAGAGATGACAGAAGATTCAGGAGCTGGATCATGCAGAACTTGTTCTGAATCCATACTGGCGTCATCAGTGTTGGGTAGCAGGGCAGGCTCAATGGTGTTCACCAAAGTAGCAGGTTCAGATAACTCCATAATGTTCACTGAAGAATTAACCAAAGCAGGAGTGGAGCTTGATTGCTGTAAAAAGTTCATTCCAGAAGAATCATGTGTAATCAAAACAGATAACTGAATCGGATTTGACCACAAGCCAAACCCCTCCCTCCAAGGCCCAAAAGTTGCAAGCATTGGACTAACAGCTTGGAAAATGAAGGTGTTGAGATTCAGGCGAGGGATTGGGTCATTCAACAGCCTGGACAGGATCTCATCCCCTTGAATAGATAAACCAAACCTGATAGCGTGATCAGAGATCTCCAATGAAATAGTAAGAGAATTAGAGCTAACATTGCCAGCCACTTGCATAGAGGGATCAGTCAGGATGAGAAGATCAGACTGAGTCGAACTTGAGCTGTCATACTGCGTAATGGAATCATTCCAAGCTTCAAGTGTGTTGTCAGTGACATTATTTTCAGGGACTAAGCCATGTTGCACTGTCAGACCTTGCGCCGCAAGCCAGGCGTGATAATTCACCAGATGAGGTGGCATTTGTGGGAGAGGAGGAGCAACGGGTGCATCCCAAGTGCCCCAACCATCATTTGCATGCACCTGTTGAGCTGCATTGTTGGCTGCTGCAGGTGCACCATTTTGGATAAGCCAATTGTGAACCTGCTGTTGGTAGAGTTGCTCTGCAGCTAACTCAGGGCCGAAAAGCGGATGCGGATTGCCATCGGGGGCGGCTGATCCTCAGGTGCAGCCGAAACGTCAGGGAGGAGGCCATTCCAGTCATTACTGCGGAGGATAGTGACTACTACAGTCCAACTGTTTCTCTCACCTCCAAGCTGCCAGACCACAAAGCTCTTGGGGATTAGCCGCAGGCTAATAACTCTGGCTTTCAGAAGGACAAATCTGCGATCCTGACGAGGATTGTACCAGGTGACTAATGAGCCAAATCCACCCAGAGCCTTAGTTATGTAGTAATCGACCGATAATCATATGGGAAGCCAAAGAACATGATCCAAACTGCCGGTCCAAATGGTGCAAAGACGGCCGGTTAAGAGTGGCATTATGCGGAACAAACGTAATCAAGAGATCTTCGTCCTCAAGCTCAAGTGGAGTGTTCAGGGTAGAATCTCTCATAAAGGAATCCACAAAACCAAAAATCCCAACACCAAGGGGGTGATCACTGACCTCAGTAGTGAAAAGCTGCGATTCTTGAAGCAGAGCATTGATCTGATTGCGGATGTAGGCGCGGCGATGCAGAGGCACATACTCGCTGGCTTCCGCAATGGCCAGGTACTCATGGCTGAGGGGGGCAATCGATCCAACGACCATGCCACTGCGCACCAGACGATCAGCCGGTCCCGGTTCAACGGTGAAGCCCGGCGGGAGGAAATGCACTGGGTTCAACGGGTAGTTCGCCATTGTTGTGGAGTGGAGCGGCGGAGATGGCGATGGTGAAGACATTGGATGCGGCAATGGCGCAAGTTGGAGCAGAGTATCAGACTGTGGTGATGGGACGGGGCGAGGGGTGGCCTGTTGGGTTTTCGAGGCGGAAGCTGGAGCGTGAATGGGGGCGGTGGGAGGCAAACTTGCCTTTACCACCCATTTCCATTTCTTTTGGAGAGCGGCTCTACGACAAGATGACGCCACGTGGCCATAGAACCCACAAGTAATACATCGGACGGTCCTCGCAGCAGCTTTGGTCAAGCGATTGGTGGAAAAAGGATGGCCCAGATAATTCGGAGGAATAATTGCAGTCTCCTTGTTTGACCCAGGCAGGGAGCGAGTGTCACGGATGCTACGTTTTGTGCAATCTCCTGTTTTATGATCAGGGCCCGAGCAATTAATGCAAATAAGGCGAGCTTGGCAAGCGATCCTGCAGTGTCCCCATTGCAGGCATCTAGCACAGAGGGCGGCCCAGTTAGTGGCAAGATAATGAATGTCATCTGCTGAATAATCTGCCTAGGCTAAATCAGCCTTATGTTGAGCGCTAAGCATTGGGGGCCACATGTCATGGGGCGGGGCGTAACGGAAAGCGGACTTAAGGAAACTTTGCGGGAGTGGTGGGTATTGGGCACGCAATGGGCATTTGAATTGCCCAAAAGAAATACACTAAATAACTCCAGCGGCCTCAGACTCCGCCTGGGAAAGATAATGCTCCATTAATGCTAGATGGTCCGTTGGTAAGGCGCTAATGCCGCCCTGCTGAGGTGGCGGTGTGAAAGACCCAAATTGAATTTGCACATGGCGATCATCCAACAGAGAAGTAGAGGCCTCATGATCATGCGAATTAGAAAAGTTCCAATGCTCCAGATTAACCAGGTTAAACTTGCTGAGTTCTTTGGCCGACGTAGAATCAGTTGGCTGACCCTTACGTAGAAAATCCAGAGAAGCAGATATAGCCACAGGACGACGATCCAGGATCTCGACCAACTCATGATCAGCATGCCAGTGAGAACCAGAGAATTTTTTCGCAAAACGACCATTAAAAATATGGAAGTGGCATACGAAGTCTGGCCAGACACGATCCTTTAACCCGTAAATGAAATGCCCCACCTTATTGTTGGCCACAGAGAAGCGAAAAGATCGATTGGTAAGAGCAACAACATTGAAACCAGAGCAAAGTCCCCCAATGCAGCATTGTAAGGCCAAGCCAACCGAGTCATTCGTGAGCGTGAAAGAAGCCGAAGAGAAGGAGACGACCAAAAAGAATTCCTTGGTGTCCCGAGAAGGCGAGAAGTGAACCGTAGAGCCAAACTTACGTCTCACCTGATCCGCCAAGGACAAACCAGGAGCAAAGTCCCAGTGGAGGAGGCCTTCCATGGTGGTGATATCTATATGTCGCCATTGGTGGTGGAAAGCAGGTAGAGGAGAGGAGAGATGGGAGAGGAGAGGAGAGGTGGGAGAGCCATCTCGAGCGTCGTTGCAGTAGAGTTGTCATTTCCGAGTATCTAGTACTTGGATTATCGTATGTATCTCATCACTCTAAATTAATATTGTCGGGTTGATAATTACTTCTAATTGGGATTGAGTTGGAGGAACCTTCTCAATGATGTTTCAACTACCATGATAGTTAAATAAAATCTATTCCTTTGTTGTAGGGGAAAATTGGCTTTCCGCAAAACTATAACCATAGAGCTTTCCACCAGCCAAATATGCATGTAGTTATAGCATTATTTTGTTCTTGCTCTACTGTGTTATATTGCCAACATATTCCATGTGCTGACCCGTTTTCGGGCTGCAACGTATCATGTTGCAGACTTTTCAGATGAGGAGTAAGGTTCGTTAGGTCGTTGCCGTGCAGCTCAGCTATGCCGTTGGAGTTGATGGACTCACTTTATCTTCCAAGCCTTCTTCTGTTATCGTATTAGATGGTCTTAAGCCATATTTATTGTAATAAGTTCTCTTTTGAGACATTCGATGTAAGAAGTGTGTGATTGCTACTCTGTTATAAGTCCTTCGAGTACTGTGTGTGTCAGCATTACCGATCCAGGGATGACACTGAAGCACAGAGACTTGACCGTTTGAGGTCGGGTCGCTACAGGATCCTGAAGCAGTTTACTCAAGATTACCTCTCAAACTACATGATTGACGGCCGACCATCACAAGGGGTTGGACTAGAGTCATGTGTGCCTTCTGCATCCAGAAGAGCACAACAGGTTCATTCCGCTTCACCTTGTTCAGCAACCAGAATGTCTGTCGCCTCTTTCTTTACCATCTGTAATAGTATAAGTATAGACCCTGGTTCATCATTCTTTATTTGGTGTTTTTGTAATTCTTAAACATAAGTACCTATCAATCAAATAATGTATTGGTTGTTTGAACCTGATGGATATGAATAAAGCTATAGCCTACTTTCAAGTTTAAATTAGGTACAATCTTAAATAGAAGCAATTAAATTAGGGCGAAATTACGGTGTGTAGGTCATTACGGCGCACACAGTTAATAAAGCACAGCGTGTGCGATATACATCATAATCCGACATGGTTCACGAAGAGGAAACGTGTGTAACAATGCACACAGTTGCCGTTTGCAAAGCGTGTGTGATGTCAGACACTATCACATACGGTGCGGGAAAACTGAATGTGTGTGATTTTCTAACCTACCGTACACGGTTTATAATCATGAACTGTTTGTGATGTGTTAGGCATCATAAACATAGAGCCAGTTTGGTACGTGCCTGGAAAACTCCTGTGCCTGGTTTTAGGTAAAACCACAAAACTCCGACTGCGATGGCAATGCGAGCACAAACGAGTAGCAAGGATGAAGCGCTTGGGATATTCGAGATATCGGAAATGGTTATATATGGACAACTGTATGCATCAAGGCTGCCTATCCCTGGCGGTTCCTGGGTCATGTGGGCAGTACCCACCTATCGCCCACACTCACTTGGCAGCGGTTCCAAATGTCATCGTGGAAAGGGGTTAAAAACCGTTTGTATAACACCGACGCGTACCAGTGACTCCAAGAACATGCCAACATGGATGCAAATGCAAGGGCAACTTACCTTAAGAAGATGTATGAAGATACAAGGTCCACGATCGAGCGTCAAGTACACCGTCTCGCCACCAAGCTCAACAACACCAAGACTCCAACGGTGTTCAAACCGGGCGATCTCGTAGGGCTACACCTCTGCAAATACCGATTTCCCAACGAGCGCAAGTCCAAGCTACTACCGCGAGCCGATGGACTCTTCAAGGTGCTAGTACGTTACAATGACAGCGCCTACAAGATCGACATCCCACGTGACAAGTACAACATAAGCGACATCTTTGATGTCAAGGATTTGACCCCATACCATGGTGATGAAGATCACGATCCGAGGACGGATCTCTCCCAAGGGAGGGGATGATGCGAAGGATCCTTCAATCATCCCCATGGACTCTACCACAACTCATCGAGCACCACGTGGACCTATGACAAGAGCTTGTGCACGTGCCATCAAAACCGAGATGAACTCACTCCTATACGAGGTTGACATGGATATGAACGGAACTTGGATGCTACCTCACCAAAGCAGGGCCGTTCATGAGATTTTGGGGGCCCGGGGCGAAACTAGAACCTGGGGCCTCTTAATATATGTATCGAATTATAACCCCAAACTCATAAATTTGAATAGTATGAATCACTAATTGTGTCTCATCAAGCAATTATCAATGGTGAAACTACAACAAAATGAAGAAGCGATATTGATCATCATTTATAAATATTGTTCATTTTATAATAAGTATTTGTGAATCATCAGGGCAAAAGCGCACGCATATGTTATGAGAGTCCTACCTTCTCAGATTCTCCCTAATCGACTGGTTATATTTCTTGCAAGGATCAAGCGGAAGGATTAAAGGGCAAGCCTGACTCATAAATCTGAATTAATAATATCTATTGCTAAACTGTGTCCAATTAATCAATTGTAAATGGCCATATTGCAACTACATAGAAAACAATTTTGAATGTTTTACTCAAATAAATATTTATCAATCATCATGGCAAAACGGAGTGCATATGCTATTAGAGCCATACCTTCTTTGATTTTCTCTAATCTGCTAATTATATTTCTTCCAATCATGGACGGGAAGGATCCAAGGCAATGGCCTGGAATCGATTTGCCATGGCAGTGAATGCGATGCTGATGTGATCGCCTCTCAGGGTTGAGAGCCGACAAATCTGTGGTGGATGTCTCCAGTAGGAGTTGTGGCATGGCCGCGTGGGGGTAGGCATTTGATCGGTGAAGGCCAGGAAAATGCAGCGGCAGCGCACGACTGGAGCAAGGACCAAGCGCCTAGCCTAGTAGGGTACGCAGGGATTGATTTTTTCAGGGGTCGCAGGATTTGATGCATCGATCGCGCCGTGATGCGAAGCCTACTTTCACGTGTGTACTGCATTTCCCTCGACCAGGGCTGCTTCTACGTGTGTACTGTTTTGGACAAGGCCCTTCTCCATGATATTACTGAGCTGCACAACATGACCTGGGGCCCCCCTTGGCTTTGCGGCCCCGGGGAGGCCGCCCCTTTGCCCCCTCAGGGCGGGCCCTGCACCAAAGTGTGCTATGTGTCATTAGGTACAAGGACGAACGCCACCAAGCAGCTATGGAGCATCCTGTAGGCCCAGGAGAAGGTCCCCATGGCCATAAGGAAGAAGCAGAAGCTAATCAAGTCAAAAACAGCAAGTTCCAGGGAACCCCGTGCGCTCGGCCTCTGAGGGAGTCCTGGATTAGAGGGTCCTCGGGCGTTCGGGCTATGTGACATGGGTCGGACCCATGGACCGTGAAGATACGATATGGAAGGCATTCCCCCGTGATCGAATGGGACTACCCTTGGCTTGGAAGGCAAGCTTGGTGTTCGGATATAAAAATTCCTTTCTCTGTGAACCAACTCTGTACAACCCTAGCGTGTCTATATAAATTAGAGGGTTTAGTCCGTAGGGGGAATGATAATCATACAGGCTAGACATCTAGGGTTTCACCATTACGATCTCGAGGTAGATCAACTCTTGTAACCCCTATACTCATCAAAGTCAATCAAGCAGGAAGTAGGGTATAACCTCCATCGAGAGGGCTCGAACCTGGGTAAAACATCATGTCCCTGCCTCCTGTTACCTTCGGTCCTTAGACGCACAGTTCGTGACCCCCTACCCGAGATCTGCCGGTTTTGACACCGAAATTGGTGCTTTCATTGAAAATTCCTCTGTGTCGTCGATAGAGGGATTGATGGCCCACCTTGTCATTAACGACAGCATCACTTCTGGAGGAGCCCTAGTTTCAGGGCAGACCCTCCAGCTTGGCAGCTTCACCATGGGCGTCCGTTCGGCCATTAAGCCAAAGGCGCCCCCAAGTCACCAAAAATCATCTCCGCATCAGCCCCAAATACTCCGACAAGATGGATCCGACAGATGTAGCATATTTGAACGAGCTGCTAGATCGCATCGCCGCCTAAGGAGTCGCAACTGACTATGATCGGATTGGGCTTAAACCCTATCAGAGAGAAATCAAATCTCCCTGATCACCCATCTAGTAGCGGTTGTGGAGGAACAGGCCAACAACAACTCTTCTTCTATGTTGAGAACGATCTATGTTCGGATTTCCGAGCACGGAGGGCCGGATACCCGTCTCCAGGAGGACACTTCCTGTTCTCCCGGACATAGGATGTAGCGACCCGACCCGAATGGATCAAGTCTCTGTGCTTTCGTGTCATCCCTGGATCGGTATGCTGACACACACAGTACTTGAAGGATTTATAACAGAGGTAAATCACATGTATAAAGTAACGTAAATACTATTACCTCAATCCAAAAATATAGCGGAAGCAACAAGGTTGTGGATTCCCATCAACACCAACGGCAAAGTTGAGTATAGGAAATCGTAACCCTAATGTATCACTTACTCGTCATCTGAAAAGTCTGCAACATGAAACGTTGCAGCCCGAAAACGGTTCAGCACATGGAATATGCTGGCAATGTAACACATAGAGAATAATGGAATGAATAAGCCTATACTACATGCATATATGGCTGGTGGAAAAGCTCTATGGTTATAAGGTTTTGCGAAAAGCCAATTTTCCCTACTTCAAAGGAATAAATTTATTTAACTATCATGGTGGTTGTTGAACATTGAGAATGGTTGACAGCATCCTCAATCCCAATTAAAAGTACTCATTAAACCCAAACAAATTATATTAAGTAACGTGATGAGATCAACAGGATAATCCAAGAACTAGATACTCAAAATTGTCCATAACCGGGACACGGCTAACCATGATTAGTGTATACACTTTGCGAGAGGTTTATGACTTTTCCCCACAAGACTCGATCGCCCGCTTGGTTTCTCGCACTACATGGTGTTTGAGAAACGGATGACCGAGACATAGTCTTTCGAGCGCTAGCACCTTACATGTGGGTAGACCGTACCAACCTACCACCCCAACATCTGCTAGTCTACCCGTAAGAGTTCGCACAACTTAGTCAACTACGCCAGAGCCCATAATGGCTTGTGGCTGCACACAGAAGTTTCTAGTTTGAATAATCTCATGATCCCTTTGAGCCTGGGTGGCAGTCCGAAGAAATACAGGCAAGTCCTGATAGAAACCAGGTGCCTCAATCCACCCAGATGTGTGTTTAAGTTGCCACCTTAAATAAACCATTAAATAACAATCTCACATCTGTCATGGATACACTCACACAATCCACGTCTACTAGCATAGCATGGCATAATAAGCAAACGTAGAAGTAACTCCCAAGGGTTTGATAATAAAACAGGTAATAGGTACTACCTCATCTACTTCCCATAACCCTCAATTTAATTAGATCCTAATCAATGCAAGTGTTTGAGGAATAGATCTAATGCATAAAACTGGGTATGAGAAGAGTATGATCAAAGTGTTACTTGCCTGCAAAGTTGATGAAGATGATTCGCACTCAAAACTCTTGATAGATCTACTCGTCACACTCCGGTCAATCTATCGTAAGCAAGCAATAGTAACCACACATAAGCAATCACTCAAAAGATCGAAAAGATCGATGAAAACGATTCAAAAAACATCAAAACCAAGCAAATAACTCTCGCAACATAAAAAAATTTCTAACAGTACCAAAATTATGTGTATTTGGCCTTATCAGAAAGTTTATGTCAAGAGCTTCGATTTGCAAAAAGAATCAACTACATCGGAGTTATGAAACTCAAGTTATGCTCAAACGAAGTTCAAATTCAAATCTGTTTGAAAACAAATTTTAAAATTTTCAAAAATATGTTTAAGTTGGATTAATGGATAGAGGAGATCATAACGAAGACGTGAGCGTTGGTTTCGTTGAATTTGGACTAACGAGTAAAAAGTTATGAACGTTTGAAAATCAGGGACTAATCTGTAGAAAAAGTACTACAAAGAGGTCCCTGACTAAAACTAACAGAAAAGAAAAAAAACTATCTAACGCACGTTCGCTGCGAAGAGGTAAATAGTGAGCGTTCATTAAATAAAGAAAACCGGTTTAAAAAAACGAAACTGAAAAAAATAAACCGGATCGGACCGGGCGGTTTTTTTACCGGTCCACGGCGGGTTCGACGCCGGCGGCGGTTTCCGGCGAGATAGGACGGCGGCGGCGGCTCGGGTCCGGCCGGGGCAGCAGCTTCGATGGGTTTCCGGCAGCGGCGAGGCACGGGGTGCGGGCGTGGGGCGCGTCGCCCCGGGTCGGCGGCGGAGCGGTGCGGGCGACGGTGGCAAAGCTCGTCAAGGCGGTTGGCGGCGATCTCCGGCCAGGCGCCAAGGGGAAAAGAGGAGAGGAGGCGGGGAGAGGCCGGACGGCGCACGGCAGCGGCGATGCCGTCTGTGGCCAGGTCTCTGAGCTCGGGACGAGCGGAGGTGGGCTGGGCCGCGGCCTGGCAGGGAGCTGGGCCGGTCCAGTTCGGCGAGAGGATTTTTTTTTAATAAACAATTTCCAGACAAATGAATTAATAAAACAAATTAAATGAAAATATTATATGGGCATATAATATATCAAAATTTTCAGAAAAAGATTTCCTACAAGATGAACATTATTCTAGCTTCAAAATAAAATACACACAAATTCAAATAAAGCACAGAGTGCTTCTGGTCCAATAAAATCGAACAAAAATCATTTTAAAAATGCTAAAATTAATTCAAATTTATTTCTCTCCATTTTTATGATGTAGGGAATCATGTTACCCTATTTTCCATATATTTTATTTTTAGGGAAAAATAATTTGAATAAAACTCAAATAACTCCAAATTGAAAATAAATTCAAAGAAACTTTGAATTTAATTCTTTGAAACTCCCAACTCGTATTTCATATGTTTTGAAGAAGTCATTTTATCTTCGCTCGTGAAAATGATTGATTTTCATAAAGTTTCAGAATTGGAAATATTCTCAAATGAAATTCAAATATTTTCAACACCCCTTGTCATTTAAATAAATGGAAGAAGTCATGTCATCTTCTCTCCAGGGTTTTGTGATGAAAAGAATTTGAATTCCGAAGATCATAAAAGCAAAATGAAAGTTTGGGAAAGTCCTTTTATTCCCTCTCATTTAACTTTCAAAAATTTTCGAATTCACTCACTTTCAGTCAATCAATCAAGCAATCAATCAAATCTATCTATTTGTTTATAACATTCCAAAATTTAGAATTTTGGGATGTTACATAGGACCTGACGTTAAGTCCAAAAACTCACCAAACACTCCGGAGCCCGAGCTGGTGACCTTGGAAATTCATCAAGCACCGGATTACACAGTGGGTCAGGACGCGAATTTAAGCCTGCCCGCCCACCACAGACATATGCGATCTAATGTATGTGCGGCAGCAGCCTCAGGAAACAGTCCATCACTTTTGGGCTAGATTCGTCCTTGTTAGAAATAAGATCAATGATTGCTGCGACGACGACGCGATTTCAGTATTCCGTAACAATTGTACGGATGAGGGAATCTTTAATGCCCTCAACCGCCATCGCGTACTGCGCTTTGCAAATTTGGCACACATATTACATAAGTACTGCGCAATGGAAAGCGCTTGGAAAAGTCAAACAGCCCGCTGGGAACTGCAGGCCTTTAAGCCATCTCCCGGATGAGCAAAAAAGATGCACCCTTGCGGGGCACCTGACCATCATTCCGCGGACAACAAAATTAAGCCATTTATGGGACATAGAACTATCTTCGAGGAATGGCTCAATAGGCCCTGTCAAATACACATGACGCCGAATACTGAACCAACGCATAGCCTACGGGCATGTTGGATACTCCGGCAAGTGGCCAAGAGCGGCGAGGGTATCCTCACCAACACTACCCCAGAGAAGTACTCTTTGGATGACGACGATCTCAAAGTATTCACGATCGTCGAGACCTTCTCATCAAATAATCGGTGCAAAAGGGCGCTCCGCGACCTCGCCAAAGTCTGCCAAGTAGCAGCAGTAAACCCTTGGAATGATACGGCAATTACTTTCAATGCCGATGACGAACCAAGGTCCTGCTCAGTCCGGGCACCAGCCGCTTTGGTCCTAAACCTATTCGTGGATAGCTTTCGGTTCACTAAAGTGTTAATGGACGGTGGCAGCAGACTGAACCTCATCTACGAGGACACGCTCAATAAAACGCAAATGGACATGAGTCGCTTTGAGCAGAGTCATACAACCTTTCGAGGCATTATACCCAGTCGGGAAGCAAGATGCTCGGGGGAAATCAAACTCGACGTGGTATTCGGCATGCCGAAGAACTATAGGTCCGAAGAGTTACTCTTCCATGTGGCACCTTTCAACAACGGTTATCATGCCCTGCTGGGGCGAGATGCATTTACACGCTTTCAAGCTATACCCCATTACGGGTATATGAAGCTAAAAATGCCCGGGCCCAACAGAGTTATCACTACGACCAGCGATCCAGACATTGCACTCCGCGCCAAAATTAAAACCGCCTCTTTGGACCTTGAGGCACTATCCGAGGCCCTCGCGACCGAAGAATTGACCACCCTACGTTCCAAAATGGACAGGGACAATGTAATCCTCGATAAGAGACCTAAGTCCACTTCCTTCAAGCCATCAGATGAAATAATCAAATTTCAAGTTCACCCGACGGACCCCAAGGAGACAGCTTCCATTGGGGCGCAGCTGGATCCGACGGTCGATGCCGCATTACGCACATTTTTGCGAGAGAATTGGGACATATTCGCCTGGCACCCTTCGGATATGCCAGGAATCCCACGCCGACTAGCCGAGCATAGTCTCAATATATACAGGGGATACAAACCAGTCAAGAAAACGCTGCGGTGATTTTCCGAACCCAAACGATAGCGAACCCGGTCATGGTACCGAAGAAGGATAAATCCTAGCGCCTGTGTGTCGATTTCAAAGACCTTAATAAGGCCTGCCCTAAAGACCCCTTCCCACTACCTCGTATCGACCAGATTATTGATGCAACTGCAGGACACGATTCACTGTGTTTCCTCGACGCATACTCCGGATACCATCACATTAAGATGTAGGAATCTGACCAGGCCGCAACGGCATTCATCACCCCGTACGGGCCCTTTTGTTTCAACAATGCCTTTCAGGCTCAAGAACCTCGGCGCCACTTACCAGCGCATGATTCAAACATGCCTGGAAAAGCAAATCGGCAAGACTGTGGAGGCATATGTCGATGATGTAGTCATCAAAACCAAGCATGTTGAATCCTTGGTGGATGATTTATGCCTTACATTCGACAACCTCCGAACATACGACATACGGCTCAATCCGGAAAAGTGTATTTTCGGCGTGCCCGCCGGAAAACTGCTTGGGTTCATTGTCTCCAATAGAGGAATCGGAGCAAACCCAGCCAAAATACGAGCCTTGTCACAATTGGCAACACCAATAGACCTCAAGCAGGTCCAAAAACTAGCCGGGTGCATGGCAGCTTTGAGCTGTTTTATCTCCAGACTAGGAGAAAAGGCATTGCCATTCTATCGCCTGCTCCGACGCACCGACCACTAAGCGTGGACGGACACTGCCTGATACGTCCATTTTGCATCATGCTTTGATATTGATATTTATTGCATTATGGGCTGTTATTACACATTATGTCACAATATTTATGCCTTTTCTCTCTTATTTTACAAGGTTTACATGAAGAGGGAGAATGCCGGCAGCTGGAATTTTGGGCTGGAAAAGGAGCAAATATTAGAGACCAATTATGCACAACTCCAAAAGTCCTGAAAATTCACGGAGGCACATTTTGGAATAAATAAAAAATACTGGCGAAAGAATCAACTAGAGGGGGTCCACACCCTGGCCACGTGGGTGGGGGGGCGCTCCCCTGTCTCGTGGGCCCCCTGGCAGGCCTCCAGTGCCCATCTTCTGCTATATGAAGTCTTTCGTCCGAGAAAAAATAAGAAGGAAGCTTTCGGGACGAAGCACCGCCGTCTCGAGGCGGAACCTTGGCGGAACCAATCTTGGGCTCCGGCGGAGCTGTTCTGCCGGGGAAACATCCCTCCGGGAGGGGGAAATCGTCACCATCGTCATCACCATTGATCCTCTCAGCGGGAGGGGGTCAATCTCGATCAACATCTTCGTCAGCACCATCTCCTCTCAAACCCTAGTTCATCTCTTGTATCTGATCTTTGTCTCAAAGCCTCAGATTGGTATATGTTGGTTGCTAGTAGTGTTGATTACTCCTTGTAGTTGATGCTAGTTGGTTTATTCGGTGGAAGATCATATGTTCAGATCCTTTATGCATATTAATACCCCTCTGATTATGAACATGAATATGATTAGTGAGTAGTTATGTTCGTTCCTGAGGACATGGGAGAAGTCTTGCTATAAGTAGTCATGAGAATTTGGTATTCGTTCGTTATTTTGAAAAGATGTATGTTGTCTTTCCTCTATTGGTGTCATGTGAACATTGACTACATGACACTTCACCATTGTTTGGGCCTAGAGGAAGGCATTGGGAAGTAATAAGTAGATGATGGGTTGCTAGAGTGACAGAAGCTTAAACCCTAGTTTATGCGTTGCTTCATAAGGGGCTGATTTGGATCCATATGTTTCATGCTATGGTTAGGTTTACCTTAATTCTTCTTTTGTAGTTGCGGATGCTTGCGAGAAAAGGATTGGGCCACCTTGTTGCACCTTATTTACTTTTGTTACTTGCTACCTGTTACGAATTACCTTATCACAAAACTATCTGTTACCGATAATTTCAGTGCTTGCAGAGAATACCTTACTAAAAACTGCTTGTCATTTCCTTCTGCTCCTTGTTGGGTTCGACACTCTTACTTATCAAAAGGACTACGATAGATCCCCTACACTTTTGGGTCATCAAGACTCTTTTCTGGCGTCGTTGCCGGGGAATGAAGCGCCTTTGGTAGGTGGAATTTGGTAAGGAAAAATTTATATAGTGTGATGAAATTTACTGTCACTTGTTACTATGGAAAGTAATCCTTTGAGGGGCTTGTTCGGGGTATCTTCACCCCGACCAAGAGAGCAAAGAGTTGCTCCTCAACCTACTGAACCTACTGAAAATGTTTACTTTGAAATTCCTTCGGGTATGATAGAGAAACTGCTAGCTAATCCCTTTACAGGAGATGGAACATTGCATCCTGATTTACACCTAATCTATGTGGATGGAGTTTGTGGATTATTTAAGCTTGCAGGTATGCCCGAGGATGTTATCAAGAAGAAGGTATTCCCTTTATCTTTGAAGGGAAAGGCATTGACATGGTTTAGGCTATGTGATAATATGGGATCATGGAACTAAAAACGATTGAAATTGGAATTTCATCAGAAGTTTTATCCTATGCATCTTGTTCATCGTGATTGTAATTATATATATAATTTTTGGCCTCGTGAAGGAGAAAGCATCACTCAAGATTGGGGGAGGCTTAAGTCAATGTTATATTCATGCCCCAATCATGAGCTCTGAAGAGAAATTATTATTCAAAAAATTTATGCTCGGCTGCCTGACAACAATCTCTCCATGCTCGATACTTCTTTTACTGGTTCTTTTATGATGAAGACTATTGAATTCAGATGGGATTTATTGAAAAGAATTAAAAGCAACTCTGAAGATTGGGATCTCGAGAAGGTAAGGAGTCAGGTATGACACCTAAGTTTGATTGTGTTAAATCTTTTATGGATACCGATGTTTTCCTTGAATTTAGCACTAAATATGGACTTGACTCTGAGATAGTAGCTTCTCTCTGTTAATCATTAGCTACTTATGTTGATCTCCCTAAGGAGAAGTGGTTTAAATAGCATCCTCCCATTGAACTAAAAGTAGTTGAACCTATTAAAGTTGAAGAAAAGACTATCACTTATAATGTTGATCCTATTGTTCCTACCGCTTATATTGAGAAACCACCCTTCCCTGTTAGAATAAAGGATCATGCTAAAGCTTCAACTGTGGTCCGTAAGAGTAATACTAGAACACCTACACCCCCCGAGCAAATTAAAATGGAACCTAGTATTGCTATGGTTAAAGATCTCTTGACCGATAATATTTATGGGCATGTTATTTACTTCTGTGATGAAGCTGCTAGGATTGCGAGACCCGATACTAAAAATAAGCATATACCTGTTGTAGGCATGCCTGTTATATCTGTTAAAATAGGAGATCATTGTTATCATGGCTTATGTGATATGGGTGCTAGTGCGAGTGCAATACCCCACTCCTTATACGAAGAAATTATGCATGATATTGCACCTGCTGAGTTAGAAGGTATTGATGTTACAATTAAGCTTGCCAATAGAGATACAATTTCACTAGTTGGGATTGTTAGAGATGTCGAAGTCTTGTGTGGGAAAGTTAAATATCCTACTAATTTTCTTGTTCTTGGTACCCCACAATATGACTTTTGTCCCATTATATTTGGTAGATCCTTCTTGAATATTGTTAATGCTATGATAGATTGCGAAAAGGATATTGTTACGATTGGGTTAGGGGAAATGTCTCATGACTTTAACTTTGCTAAATTTCGTAGACAACCCCATGATAAAGAATTGCCTAGTAAGGATGAAATTATTGGTCTTGCTTCGGTTGCCGTACCTCCTAATGACCCTTTAGAACAATATTTGCTAGACCATGAAAATGATATGTTTATGAATGAAAGAAGGGAAATTGATGAAGTATTCTTTAAACAGGGACCCTTATTGAAAAACAACTTGCCTGTTGAAATTCTAGGGGATCCTCCTCCACCCAAGGGTGATCCCGTGTTTGAGCTTAAATCATTACATGATACTCTTAAATATGCTTATCTTGGTGAGAAAAAGATATATCCTGTTATTATTAGTGCTAACCTTTCAGAGCATGAAGACAAGAAATTATTGAAAACTCTGAAGAAGCACCGTGCTGCTATTGGATATACTCTTGATGATCTTAAGGGCATTAGACCCACTCTATGCCAGCATAAAATAAAATTGGAGAAAGACGCTAAACCGGTTGTTGATCACCAATGACGGTTAAATCCTAAGATGAAAGAAGTGGTAAGAAAAGAAATACTAAAGCTTCTGGAGGCAGGTACAATTTATCATGTTGCTGATAGTCAGTGGGTAAGTCCTGTCCGTTGTGTCCCTAAGAAGGGAGGTATTACTGTTGTTCCTAATGATAAAGATGAATTGATCCCACAAAGAATTGTTACAGGCTGTAGGATTGTAATTGATTTCTGCAAATTAAATAAAGCTACTAAAAAGGATCATTACCCTTTGCCTTTTATTGATCAAATGCTAGAAATATTATCCAAACATACACATTTTTGCTTTCTAGATGGCTATTCTGGTTTCTCTCAAATACCTGTGTCAAAAGAGGATCAAGAAAAAAACCACTTTTACTTGCCCTTTTGGTACCTTTGCTTATGGATGTATGCCTTTTGGTTTATGTAATGCACCTGCTACCTTTCAAAGATGCATGATGGCTATATTCTCTGATTTTTGTGAAAAGATTGTTGAGGTTTTCATGGATGATTTTTCCGTTTATGGAACTTCTTTTGATCACTGCTTGAGCAACCTTGATCGAGTTTTGTAGAGATGCGAAGAAACTAATCTTGTCTTGAATTGGGAGAAGTGCCACTTTATGGTTAATGAAGGTATTGTCTTGGGGCATAAAATTTCTGAAAGAGGCATTGAAGTTGATAAAGCTAAAGTTGACGCTATTGAAAAGATGTTGTGTCCTAAGGACATTAAAGGTATAAGAACTTTCCTTGGTCATGCCGGTTTTTATAGGAGGTTCATTAAAGACTTCTCAAAAATTTCTAGGCCTCTGACTAATCTCTTACAAAAAGATATTCCTTTTGTCTTTGATGATGATTGTGTAGAAGCATTTGAAATACTTAAGAAAGCATTGATCTCTGCACCTATTGTTCAGCCACCTGATTGGAATTTACCCTTTCAAATTATGTTTGATGCTAGTGGTTATGTTGTAGGTGTTGTTCTAGGGCAAAGAGTTGATAAGAAATTAAATGTTATCCATTATGCTAGTAAGACTCTAGACAATGCTCAAAGAAATTATGCTACTACTGAAAAGGAATTGTATGATTATGTTGTCATAAATGTTTCTCGTACTGCTCCATGGTATGCTGATTATGCTAATTACATTGTTGCTAAAATTATACCACCTAGTTTCACATACCAGCAAAAGAAAAAGTTTTTCTATGATTTAAGACATTACTTCTGGGATGACCCACACCTTTATAAAGAAGGAGTAGAAGGTGTTATTAGATGTTGTGTACCTGAGCATGAACAGAATGATCCTACGCAAGTGTCACTCCGAGGCTTATGGAGGACACCACGCTGGAGATAGAACTGCACATAAAGTATTGCAATCCGGTTTTTATTGGCCTACTCTCTTCAAAGATGCCCATAAGTTTGTCTTGTCTTGCGATGAATGTCAAAGAATTGGTAATATTAGTAGACGTCAAGAAGTGCCTATGAACTATTCACTTGTTATTGAACCATTTGATGTTTGGGGCTTTTATTATATGGGATTGTTTCCTTCCTCTAATGGGTATACACATATTTTAGTTGTTGTTGATTACGTTAATAAGTGGGTAGAAGCTATTCCAACTAGTAGTGCTGATCATAAAACCTCTATCAAGATGCTTAAAGAAGTTATTTTTCCGAGGTTTGGAGTCCCTAGATACTTAATGACTGATGGTGGTTCACATTTTATTCATGGTGCTTTTCAGAAATGCTTGCTAAGTATGACGTTAATCATAGAATTGCATCTCCATACCACCCACAGTCTAGTGGTCAAGTAGAACTGAGTAACAGAGAGCTTAAATTAATTTTATAAAAGACTGTCAATAGATCCAGAAAGAATTGGTCCAAGAAAATTGATGATGCATTATGGGCCTATAGAACTGCATATAAAAATCCTATGGGTATGTCTCCATATAAAATGGTTTATGGAAAAGCATGTCACTTACCTCTCGAACTAGAACATAAGGCATATTGGGCCATTAAAGAGCTCAATTATGATTTCAAACTTGCCGGTGAGAAGAGGTTATTTGACATTAGCTCACATGATGAGTGGAGAACCCAAGCCTATGAGAATGCCAAACTGTTTAAAGAAAAGGTTAAAAGATGGCATGACAAAAGGATACAAAAGCGAGAGTTTAATGTAGGTGATTATGTTTTGCTATACAACTCTCGTTTAAGATTTTTTTGCAGGAAAACTTCTCTCTAAATGGGAAGGCCCTTACGTTATCGAGGAGGTCTATCGTTCCGGTGCCATAAAAATCAACAACTTCAAGGCACAAATCCAAGGTGGTGAACGGTCAAAGAATCAAACATTATATCTCAGGTAATCCCATAAATGTTGAAACCAATGTTATTGAAACCGTAACCTCGGAGGAGTACATAAGGGACACTTTCCAGAACGTTTCAGACTCCGAGAAGGAATAGGCATGTGGTACGGTAAGTAAACCGAGTCCAAAACAGTTCTAATAGCAATTTTTCTTCTTTCTAGAATATTTAAAAAATTAGGAAAATAAGAAGTAGTCCGGGAAGTCCACGAGGGTGGAGGGTGCACCCTACCCCCCTGGGCGCGCACCCTGCCTCGTGGGCACCTCGTGTGCTCTCCGGACTCCGTTTTCTTGCATGATACTTCTTTAAGTCAGTAAAAATTCATTATATAATCTCCCGAAGGTTTTGACCACCGTACCACGAAAAAATCCTCTGCTTTTGTTTCGAGCTGAGTTTTTTTTTGACAGATCTAAATCACCATGGTGTCTCCAAGCGGCCCCAAGGACAAGTTCTTCGAGAAGGTCATCAACCCCTGCCTCGCGGAAGTGCTGCAACATCCTCAAACCATTGAGATGCGTGAGGGGTTGCTGCACATCCGCGATGTTGAGGGACCAAGGAGAACCGGAAGCATGGAGACAAGGCTCGAAGCAATGGAGCAACAAATTTTCAAGTGCCAGGAGATGGTGGAACGCGCACTTGACGCCAACCACATAATGATCACGGAGCTCACCAACAACCACAAGCTAGATGTCAAGAACATTGGGGAGACCATCTTCAAGCTTCACGAGAAAATCGAGCACCTCCAGGCCCAGATCTATGACCTGCAAAACCAAAACTGTGAGTATGAACATAGATTCAAGAGGATGAGTTTGGCTGCAGATTTGAGGATCCCGGAGACTCGATCATCCTTCTATGATGGTGAACCTATGCCTTGGAAGATGGACGACAAGCCTACATCATCAACAACTCCATCATCACCACCTCCGAAGAAAGAGACATAAAAACATGGGTATGGGCACTCCCCTTGGCAACTGCCAAGCTTGGGGGAGGTGCCCCGGTATCGTATCACCATCACACTCCTATCTTTACCGTTTTTCTTAGTTCGATCATTTTGGTAATATCTTGATCTATTAGAATAAAGTTTTAGTATGATTTAGTTTTGAGTTTTGCTTTATGATTCATCTATGTAATCGAGTTCGTGAGCTATATATAATAAAGATTAGTCTTGAGTCAAGGGCTTGGTTATCTTGATATGATCTTGAGGAAATAATCGAAAAAGAAAGTATAAAAAGAAATAAAGAGATCATATTGATCTTATGGAGAGTGATGACTTCACATATAAAGAGTATGATGAATAAAAGTTGTTGAGAGTTGGAAAACATAGTTTTGGTCATCGTTGCAATTAATAGGAAGTAATAAAGAAAGAGAGGTTCTCACATATAAATATACTATCTTGGACATCTTTTATGATTGTGAGCACTCATTGAAATATGACATGCTAAAAGTTGATGTTGGACAAGGAAGACAACGTAATGGGTTATGTTTTCTTGTATCCGAAATAAAGTATATGGTCATGGATCATCCAACATGTTGAGCTTGCCTTTGCCCCTCATGCTAGCCAAATTCTTTGCACCAAGTAGAGATACTACTTGTGCTTCCAAATATCCTTAAACCCAGTTTTACCATGAGAGTCCACCATATCTACCTATGGATTGAGTAAGATCCTTCAAGTAAGTTGTCATTGTGCAAGCAATAAAAAATTGCTCCTTAAATATGTGTGATTGATTAATGTGGAGAAAATAAGATTTATATGATCTTGTGATGTGGAAGAAATAAAAGCGACGGACTGCATAATAAAGGTCCATAGCACAAGTGGCAATATAAAGTGACGTTCTTTCGCATTAAGATTTTGTGCATCCAACCATAAAAGCACATGACAACCTCTGCTTCCCTCTGCGAAGGGCTTATCTTTTATTTTTGTCTTATACTTCATACAAGAGTTGTGGTGATCTTCACCTTTCCTTTTTACATTTTATCCTTTGGCAAGCACATCGTGTTGGAAAGATCTTGATGTAAGTTAGCATGAACTATTATCATTGACATTACTCTTGAGGTAAAAGGTTGGGAGGCAACACTATAAGCCCCTATCTTTCTCTATGTCCGATTAAAACTCCATACCCATAAGTATTGCGTGAGTGTTAGCAATTACGAAAGACTAAATGATAGTAGAGTATGTGGACTTGCTCAAAAGCTCTTATATTGACTCTTTCCGATGTTATGATAAATTGCAATTGCTTCAATGACCGAGATTATAGTTTGTTAGTTTTCAATGAAGTTTCTGATTCATACTTTACATTGTGAATAGATTGTTACTTTAGCATAAGAAATCATATGACAATATATATATATATATATGTGTGTGTGTGTGTGTGTGTGTGTGTGTGTGTGTGTGTGTGTGTTGTTATAAGAATGATCCTGATGCCCTCATGTCCGTATCTTATTTTATCGACACCTCTATCGCTAAACATGTGGACATATGTTTCGATATCGACTTCCGCTTGAGGACAAGCGAGGTCTAAGCTTGGGGGAGTTGATACGTCCATTTTGCATCATGCTTTGATATTGATATTTATTGCATTATGGGCTGTTATTACACATTATGTCACAATACTTATGCCTTTTCTCTCTTACTTTACAAGGTTTACATGAAGAGGGAGAATGCCGATAGCTGGAATTCTGGGCTGGAAAAGGAACAAATATTAGAGACATATTCTGCACAACTCCAAAAGTCCTAAAACTTCACGGAGGCACATTTTGGAATAAATAAAAAATACTGGCAAAAGAATCAACCAGATGGGGCCCACACCCTGGCCACGAGGGTGGGGGCGCGCCCCCTATCTCGTGGCCCCCCCTGGCAGGCCTCCGATGCCCATCTTCTACTATGAAGTCTTTCGTCCGAGAAAAAATAAGAAGGAAGCTTTCGGGACGAAGCATCGCCGTCTCGAGGCGGAACCTTGGCGGAACCAATCTAGGACTCCGGCGGAGCTGTTCTGCCAGGGAAACATCCCTCCGGGAGGGGGAAATCGTCACCATCGTCATCACCATTGATCCTCTCAGCGGGAGGGGGTCAATCTCCATCAACATCTTCTTCAGCACCATCTCCTCTCAAACCCTAGTTCATCTCTTGTATCCGATCTTTGTCTCAAAGCCTCAGATTGGTACCTGTGGGTTGCTAGTAGTGTTGATTACTCCTTGTAGTTGATGCTAGTTCGTTTATTCAGTGGAAGATCATATGTTTAGATCCTTTATGCATATTAATACCCCTCTGATTATGAACATGAATATGATTTGTGAGTAGTTACGTTTGTTCCTGAGGACATGGGAGAAGTCTTGCTATAAGTAGTCATGTGAATTTGGTATTCGTTCAATATTTTGATAAGATGTATGTTGTCTTTCCTCTAGTGGTGTCATGTGAACGTCGACTACATGACACTTCACCATTGTTTGGGCCTAGAGGAAGGCATTGGGAAGTAATAAGTAGATGATGGGTTGCTAGAGTGATGTAAGCTTAAACCCTAGTTTATGCGTTGCGTCGTAAGGGGCTGATTTGGATCCATATGTTTCATGCTATGGTTAGGTTTACCTTAATTCTTCTTTCATAGTTGCGGATGCTTGCGAGAGTAGTTAATCATAAGTGGGATGCTTCCAAGGAAGGGCAGTACCCAAGCACCGGTCCACCCACATATCAAATTATCAAAGTAACGAACGCGAATCATATGAGCGTGATGAAAACTAGCTTGATGATAATTCCCATGTGTCCTCGGGAGTGCTTTCCTTTATATAAGAGTTTGTCCAGACTTGTCCTTTGCTACAAAAAGGATTGGGCCACCTTGCTGCGCCTTATTTACATTTTTTACTTGTTACCCATTACGAATTACCTTATCACAAAACTATCTGTTACCGATAATTTCAAAGGCTTGCGAGAATACCTTCTTCGAAAACTGCTTGTCATTTCCTTCTACTCCTCGTTGGGTTCGACACTCTTACTTATTGAAAGGAGTACGATAGATCCCCTACACTTGTGGGTCATCACTGCCACAGCCGGATTGGAAGAAATAAAAACTTTGTTAGCAAGCAACCCAATCCTGGCCGCACCAAACGTTGGTGAGCCGATGTTGCTCTACATATCTGCAACTCACCAGGTGGTGAGTGCGGTGCTCGTCGTTGAACGAGAGGAAGAGGGACATAAATTCCCACTCCAAAAACCAGTATACTATGTATCGACAGTCCTTACACCATGCAAATCCCGATACCCGCATTATCAAAAGATAGCCTATGCGGTCTTTATGGCATCCCGCAAGCTGCGGCACTACTTTCAAGAGTGCTCAATCACGGTGGCTTCTGAAGTACCACTCAATGATATTATAAACAACCGGAACGCCACCGGCCGTATTGCCAAATGGGCAATTGAGCTTTTACCATTTGAAATAACATACAAGCCACGCCGAGCCATTAAATCTCAGGTGTTGGCTGACTTCGTCGCCGAATGGACAGAGGCCGAACTCCCTAAAGAGTATGGCACATATTCCAACTGGGTGATGCACTTCGACAGCTCTAAAATGCTAGCCGGACTTGGGGCTGGTGTCGTCTTGACATCCCCCATAGGAGACACAGTCTGCTATGTGCTACAAATATTATACACAGAATCTAACAATGCAGCCAAATACGAGGCCCTACTGCACGGTCTCCGGACGGCCATCTCCATTCGCATACACCGCCTCAAAGTGCGCGGGGATTCCAACCTCGCAATATCCCAAATAAACGGATAATTCAACACAAAGGATCCGAAGATGGTGGCTTACCGCAACGCCGTACTCAAAATATCAGCTCGGTTCGAGGGGCTCGAGTTTCATCACGTGGCTCGAGAAAGTAATCAAGCCGCGGACATCTTGGATCGCATGGGTGCTAAACGCGATCCCGTCCCACCTAACACCTTTGTGGAAAGGCTCTTCAAACCATCGATGGTGTGGCAGGACAAGAGCGGCAACCCTGGTCCGGAGCCGATCACACCCCCAGATTCCGAACACAATTCCGATATCAGCGGGGGCTCAGGCGCCGAAATAGCACCCTCGGCCCATGAAATCATGGCTATAATTGCCCCGTGGACTGAACCTTTCCTCTCCTACCTTACTAGGAACGAGCTCCCTGACGATCAGACTGAGGCCCGTCGTATCGTTCGACGCTTGAAGGCCTACAAAGTCCATGAAGGAGAACTATACAAGAAAAGTACTACCGGAGTCCTTCAACGATGTATCTCCGAAGAGGAGGGACAGCAACTCTTGGTTGAAATACACGCTCGTCTTGGTGGCCATCATGTCGCAGCTCGGGCCGTTGTAAGTAAAGCCTTCCGTACGGGTTTCTATTGGCCCACGGTCCGAGCAGACGCACAGGACCTCGTCCAACGCTGCGTCGAATGCCAGCTTTTTGCCAATCAAAGCCATATGCTGCCCACTACCCTACGAGCAATCCCCATTACTTGGCCTTTTGTGGTCTGGGGGCTAGACATGGTCGGACCCCTTAAAGGGGGAAGCCATAAGAAGAAATATTTACTGGTTATGGTCGACAAGTTCACTAAATGGATAGAAGCCAAACCAGTCAAAACGGCCGAGGCCGCACCGGTGATAGACTTTATATCCGTGTCGTACACCGTTATGGTGTCCCGCATAGTATTATTACTGACAACGGCTCTAACTTTACAACCGATGAGGTGAAAACTTGGTGCGCTAATTTGGGCATCAAGCTCGATTACGCCTCCGTATACCATCCTCAGACAAACGGTCAGGTCGAATGGGCTAACGGCCTAATAATGAGCGGCATCAAACCCAGACTAGTGCGATCTCTAAAATAATCATACAAGCACTGGGTTGAGGAGCTCGATTCCGTACTCTGGGGGCTGCGGACCATGCCCAATTGCACGACCAGATATACACCTTTCTTCATGGTGTACGGCACAGAGGCAGTCTTGCCTTGCGACATTATTCATGACTCACCTCGAGTGCGCATGTACGAAGAGAGAGAAGCCGAGCTCGATTGGCAGGACGATCTGGACGGCCTGGAAGAGGAGCGCGATGTCGCGAAGGCCCGTTCCGTATTCTATGAACAACAGGCTCGGCGATATCAAAGCAGGGAAGAACGGGCAAAGACTTATAATGTCGGTGAAATTGTTCTACGCCTACCAGAGAAGAAAAAGGACAAGCTCAAGCCCACATGGGAGGGTCCCTTCATTATAGATGAAGTTCACACTGGAGGAGCCTATCGCCTTCGCAATGCTTCAGATAATCTCTTAGAACCAAACCCATGGAACGCTGCCCAACTCCGAAGATTCTACGCCTAAGTCCGCACATGTACCTTTTTTCCTCCCTTTCACCTTTTTCCTCTTTTTTCATTTTTATACGACTTCTAGCTTGTGATCAGATAAACCGCACACTTGAGGGGCATACATATTTAAATGTACATACCCTACAATACCTGGGGGCTTCTTTTCACATAAGCTTATTTTCATTATTATTTTTCCAGCATCAAGCTCACCGTATATATGTGTTGTCCACTCATATATGTCTTTCCTTCGCCATTATATGCACCTTTTATGACTTAAGATTTTGCCAAGATGGGTTGCCTGGCTCCTATGCTTATGCTCTACGTTCCCGCTTGTTCGGCTAGGGCATAAAGGGAGCACCTCTCCGATTGTTACAGTCGGGTTATCCAGACATGTACCTCAGACTGGGTGAAGCCGAAAGCTAGCATTCTTAAGGGAATAAATGGTCGGCGAACAAAAGACGAGTTGCCCTCGCTACAATACACAACCCCCAGAATATAACGTGTACTGTGATTTTTAGCATCACAACTTCGGCATGCAAAAAAACGCATGCTGGCCCAGGGAAAGGAACCCTTAACGGAACTATTCTCTCTGGAAGATGTTTCTTACAATTAAATGTAATATAACATAACTCCCCGAATACAACTTGTCTGTTCAAGAAACTATGACCGGACTGCCTGGTTTCCGAACATACTTTGGTGTTTACCTACGGTATAGTATTCGGAAACACTCCAAACCTCGGGTTTTCGGAGGTCGAAGCAGAATGTTTGCCATGACAATGGTTTTACAAATTCGGTTGGAGCCAAGTTTGTCGATAAAAGTACATTGCTACTTGGACTCAAAAACTTCTTCTTCCTCTCGACCCTCTAAAAGCTTGTCTAGTTCATAATCCTGTTGTGAATACTTGGCGGCCATCTTCACTTGGTTGTACACCAGGCTGACCGGAATTTCCTGTCTATCGGATCCTCGAGGTCCGACCCGCGCCATATGATTCTAGTCAAGTCCGGTGTAGCGTGTTTTCACCATGGCCCAGGCTTATCGAGCACCTTCTCGGCATGCTGATATCTTCCATAGCACAAAACGGCGCCGAGCTCCCTTGAATAAATTCATGAGTTCCTCCATACTTCCTGGAGGAGAATCGGCTGGCCATAAAGCCTTAGCGATGTTTCTCATTGCCTTTCGAGCTCGCTCATGCATCTTGGACAGCTCCTGTAGCAGGTCGCCTTGAAATCCAGACACCTCTTCTTCGGGCCGCCCTGTCAGAACACCTACAGAAATAAACTTGTTACGATTCGCTTTACCGAACGGTACGAATGTAAGTTAAAAGGCATACTGAATATGCTGCCTCTCAGCTTTCTGTTCTCCTTCAAGGCGTCCGCCAGTTGGGCTCGCACGTCTTTCAGCTCTTCGCCTAGCTGGGTGTTGGCATCCTGTAGCTTGTTCTTCTCATCCCTGGTCCATGTCAGTATAGATTGACCAGCGGCCTCATGCCTTTCGGCATGTTGTTTGTCCGCCTGTGCAGCCTTTAGTTTCTCTTTTAGCTGATCCGATGATCCTGCCATCATAAATACAATAGTGTTTATTTTAATAAACATTACTGGCACATGATTATATTTTTTGGACAGAAGGGGACATTACCAGTCGGTGCCTCCTTGGACTTTTCCAGTTCGGTGGTAACAATAGTTAGCTGGGTCCGACACTTTTCCAGCTCCTGAGACAACATGTTGTTCTTATCCCTGAGTACCTGATTATACAACGATCCTTAAAATCAGTTGTTTCAACTGTTTCAAGTCTCGGGGGCTACTGGTACATGATTATTAAATCTAAACAGTATGATCTTACCTGCATATCCTTTGAAAGCTGGTAAGTGGCTCCAGCAAGCCCATCTCGAGCAGCTCGGAGGTATGCATCCGCCGAGCTGAAGGCATTGAATGCCTCTTCAGTAAAGTGGGGGTCGCGCATAGCGGACCTCCGGCGTCGATGGTTCATTGCACTCTCCACTTCGGAGTTGGTGACGGATACATTATCCGAATCTTCGGATAGAGGACAATCCGGCATTGCACCCGTATCAACTCTAGCCCTGGAGGCAGGGTCCCGGGTCGGTTTGGTGGACGCGTGTCCGACGAGGTCTCCGGATACAGTCCGGTGAACGCTCTTCTTGAAGTATGGCGTAGTAAGGAACGGTATGATTGCCATGAGGCATATTAAAAACCATACCTCTTCGATGAAGGCTTGGCAGTGTCGCCATCCACCTTTCTCTTCGAAGACCCACCTCGAACAGGCTCTGCCCGTTCAAGGGATGCCTCTGGTGCGGAGTGGCGAGACGAGCGCTGACCCTTTAAAGCACGAGACAGTGTGGTGGGTGAAGCGCAGTGAGAAAAACTCTTTTGGAGGAGACGTCTTCGGGGTACTTACGTGAGAGGAAGGGAGAAGTCCGGGGTAATCGGCGGTAATGGACACTACAGTGCCGTCTTAGCTCGCCTGATAGAAGACCCCCTCCTCGAGCTCTACAAATATATCCGGATCCTCCTCAAATCCGGGATCCAGGTCCCGAATATGATCCTCTGGCTGCGGAGCAGGGCTGTCGGTGTCAAAACCGGCGGATCTCGGGTAGGGGGTCCCGAACTGTGCGTCTAGGCGGATGGTAACAGGAGACAGGGGACACGATGTTTTTACCCAGGTTCGGGCCCTCTCGATGGAGGTAATACCCTACTCCTGCTTGATTAATATTGATGATATGGGTAGTACAAGAGTGGATCTATGACAAGATCAGAGAGGCTAAACCCTAGAAGCTAGCCTATGGTACGATTTTTGTCCGTCCTACGGACTAAAACCCTCTGGTTTATATAGACACCGGATAGGGTTAGGGTTACACAGTGTCGTTTACAATGGTAGGAGATCTACATATCTGTATCGCCAAGCTTGCCTTCCACGCCAAGGAAAGTCCCATCCGGACACGGGACGAAGTCTTCAATCTTGTATCTTCATAGTCCAAGAGTCCGGCCAACGGTGATAGTTCGCTATCCGGACACCCCTAATCCAGAATCCTCAAGAGCCCCGAACCAGGCTTCAATGACGATGAGTCCGGCGCGTAGTTTGTCTTCGGCATTGCGAGGCGGGTTCTTCTCCAAATTCCATATACTTGTTGAATAGTGTCCGGCTTCTGATAAATGTTGCGCTCCTTGGCTTCCACGCCCAATAATGGCCATCTTCCACGTGTTTGAATGAATGCGAAAAGCCAGGGTATTTTCACACTTATCCCCCTAGCTGCGCAAATGATCTTTCTATAAAAGGGACGAGGATCTAGATTTCAGTCACACCATCCCCCCTCCGCGAGCTTTCATCGGAGCGCCTCTGACAAAAATCCATTCCATCATGGACGATCGTGGCTCCTCCTCTCGCGCTCCCAGCCCTCAGCCTGGGAATTGGGAGAGATGCACAGTCCCGCATAGCAAGCTAGTGATACTCCAAACCAAGGGATTTCTTCCCCCGGCCTTCATGGTTCCGGTTCGAGTCGGACTCGCCACCTATAAGGGCGGAAAGCAAGTGGAGAGTGTCCCCGATCCCTCCAAAGGAGAGCAAGTATGCTTTGTCTCTTATCTAGTAAGAGGACTCGGATTTCCAATTCATCCGTTTCTCCGGGGCTCACAGGTTCTACGGCCTCCAGTTGCACCACCTTACGCCTGCCTCCATTTTGCACATCGCGCGCTTCGTGGCCCTTTGCGAATTGTTCCTGGGCATCGAGGCTCATTTTGCGTTGTGGAAGAGATTATTCTGCCTTGTACCCCATTCTCACGAGGGGTCAATATATCAAGTGGGCGGAGACGAGCTGTGGCGCATCGCCGGGACCGGATATCTATCCGGAACCCTGAAGAAGGCGTCCGAAGACTGGCCTTCGGAATGGTTTTATATAGAAGACGTACCGCTGCCGGATCCTATTCGGATCGGTCTCCCGGAGTTCAGCAATGCTCCTTTGAAGAAACGCCTGAGTTGGCGCCCATGAGCCCCTGCAGAGGGAAGACGACAGGACGTCCTTTACCGATGAGCGAATAAGATTGTTGGCTCATTCCGGACTGACCATGATCGGTGTCATGGCCACATGTATTATGCGGGGGGTGCAGCCCCTCCAGTATAGGGGCCACCCCATGTGGGATTTCAACGGGGAGGACGATGCCACCCTTCATGGCCGCAAGGGGCCGGGATCGGTCGCCGATCTGGTGAAGATCTTGTCCGCGATGTACAAGGGAGAAGAGGAAGATTTTCTCCGCGTCAGTCCATTGAACGGATTTTCTATGAACAATCCTCGAAGCTGGGTAAGCGGACATTTCCTTTCTGCACATCCGATCTGTATTCCCATGGTTAGGTATCTCATTTTGTGATTTTGACGCAGGAACTGCGCCAGGCCGTAAAAGACATAAACAGCCCGCCTCCACAACCCGAGGATCCGGAAAGGCTCCTCGATCCGGCCTCCCAAGAGGATCCGGACATATTGGTGGAGTTGATTGATGGGGTATTTCACCAATTGAGCATCGATAATGCCTTGGTTGCCATTACGGCCGATTACTGGAATACTTCCACCTCACAGTAATGCGAGACCGAGGTCCCAATACTCTGATAATGACCCATCCGTGCTTATTTTTTATCACCGTATACCAATGGTGTTTCGCAGAGGGTGCCTTCGAGGCAGGAGGCCGAGCCCGCGGCGGCTAGCCAACAAGGGGCAGTATGGCCCCGCGGGCAAAAAAGAAGTGCGGTCCGGATCGAAACGCCGCCGCAACGGTATGGCACGTCACCATATTCCTAGGATTGATTCCTGGAAGGCGTACTAACGCTGGTGCTCTTTTCAGGAAAAAGAGCGCTCGCCGGACTGTGTCCGGAGAGGTTGCCAATTGAGCCTCCGCCAGCCAGGCTCCAAAGCCGGGTCCAGAAGTGGAGGCGAGCACGAGGCGTGCGTCGGATGCTCCTCCGACAGAGGATGCCGACAGATTGTCCGCCACCAACTCCGAGGTGGAGAGCGCCATGAATCACAGGTGCCACCGGACAGTTCTTCGTGACGCATGTTTCTCCCAAGAGGCATTGAATGCCTTCAATTCGGGAGATGTGCACCTCCGTGCCGCTCAAGATGGTCTAGCCAGAGCCACGAAGCAGTATGTAAAGGACATACGGGTGAGGAAATTTGACGGTTATATATGCCAGTAGCCCCCGAGACTTAAAATAGTTAGAATAACTGATTTAAGGATCATTTGTTATCTGAGATCTTACAAAAAAGAATACCCGACTATCCCAGGAGCTTGAAGAATGCAAGGCCCAACTTGAGGCTGCACTAGCCGCTGCAGGGGGAACCACAGAGACCCCCTCTGGTAATATATGCTTCAAAAGATAAGTAGTTTGTGAAGTGCGACGTGTATGTAAATCTGACAATAATATTGCAGATGGCGCCGGACTAGATCCGGACAAGCAACAGCTCTTACGCCGGTTGAAGGCCGGCGAGAATGTGCTTACAAGGGTGAGGCAAGAGAAAAATAATCTCCAGGATGCCACCACCCAGCTGGGTGAGGAGCTAAAGGATGTTCGTGCCCAGCTGTCGGACTCCATGAAGGAGAATAGGCGACTTCGTCGCGGCATTTATAGTAAGTGCTTGAGCGAACTTTGAAAAAGAGTTCGGCGAGGAAGTCAACTAACAGAGTTATGTCTGTAGGTATGCTCACGGTCGCCCCTGCAGAGAAATGCCCGGTTCTCTGGTGACCTTCTTCCCGAAGTTATTGCAATCGCACGAACGAGTTCGGCAGCGGCGATGAAAAGCGTTGCCTGTGCCTTGTGGCCATCTATCTCCCTGCCCGAAGGCCTTGGAGAGCTTGCAGAGAAGCTCCAGGAGCACGGCGGCGCTTCCGACTATGGAAGATATCGGCCTGTCGTCAAGGCGCCAGGGAGGCCTGGGCCATGGTGAAGACCGGTACACGAAGGCGGACCCAAACCACATGGCCGAGGTCGGACCTGTGGGGCCCGACGGGAAGGAGATCCTGTGAGCTTAGTGTACGGCCAAGTGGAGTTGGCCGCAAAGTATTCCCAACAGGACTGTAAATTAGACAGCCTATTGGATGGCATTGAAGAGGAATACAATCAGTCAATTTGACTATGTAATTTAAAATGACATGTAGAATGCCTTCTAGCCGGATTGTAGATCGTTTGTCGTAGAGGACCTTTTCGCTTCAACCTCGGGACCCAATAGTCCGGAATGTGTCCGAATACCCTCGCGGTTATGTAAAAACCAGGGCATGCGTGGAGACCAGGCGTAGGGGTCATGAGTGCTTTATCAGACAAGTGCCCAACTAGTTATGTTATATTACATGGTTAGTAAGAAACATCTTCCAGGGAGAATAGTTCCGTTAGGGGTTCCTTTCCACAGGAGGCATGCCCTAAAGTGCATGTCCTGACTGCGAAAAAAGCGTAAAAGCATCCGGGGCAGATAAATGAAAATAAAAATCATCTTTTAGTTCATCGACCGAATATTCCCTTAAGAACGCTAGCTTTGGCTTCACCCAGTCGAGGTACGCGTCCGGTGACCAGCGGTAACAATCGCAGAGGTGCTCCCTTTACCACCTAGCCGAACAATCGGGAACGTAGGGGTAAGCACAGAGCCGAACAACCCAGCTTGGCCAAAACTTAAGTCATATCGATGCATATAATGGTGAATAAAAGGTACATGTGGAAGTGTGACACATGTGTTGGGCATAAAGCCCGTATAAATAAGCTTCATTAAAGAAGCCCCGAGTATAATGAGCGGATAGCGCGTCAAGTGTGTGCAAACAATGCGCAAACGAGCCTTTAACGGCTTCGGAAAAAGGAGGGAGAAGGAGAGAAATAAAAGACAGCTTAAAGTATAAAATATAGACGGAGGAAGGAGATGAACTCAGAATTCGGCGCTAGGCGTAGAATCTTCGGAGACGGGCTGCGTTCCATGGGTTCGGCTCGAGTCGGTTATCCGATGCGTTCCGCAGACGGTACGCTGCCGGTCAGGACTTGGTCGATGATGAAGGGACCCTCCCATTTGGGCTTGAGTTTGTCCTTTTTCTTGTCCGGCAGGCGTAGAACTAGTTCGCAAACATTGTAAGCTTTGGCACGTACTTCCCTGCTTTGATATCTTCTAGCCTGCTGTTGATAGAATGCGGAACGAGCTTTTGCCACGTCACACTCCTCCTCCAAGGCGTCCAAGTTGTCCTGCCGATCGAGCTCGGCTTCCCTTTCTTCGTACATGCGCACGCGAGGTGAGTCATGAACTATGTCGCAGGGCAAAACTGCCTCTGCGCCGTATACCATAAAAAATGGTGTGAATCCGGTAGTGCGATTCGGCGTGGTCCGCAGCCCCCAGAGTACGGAGTCGAGCTCCTCTACCCAGTGCATGTTAGATTCCTTGAGGGACCGCACTAGTCTGGGTTTAATGCCTGTCATGATTAGACTGTTTGCTCGCTCGACTTGACCGTTAGTTTGGGGGTGATAGACTGAAGCGTAGTCGAGCTTGATGCCCATGTTTATGCACCAGAGTTTGACCTCGTCGGCCGTAAAGTTCGTGCCATTATCAGTGATGATGCTATGGGGGACGCCGTAACAGTGTACTACCCCTGATATGAAGTCTATCACCGGTCCGGATTCGCCGTCTTCTGTGCTTGGCCTCTATCCATTTGGTGAATTTATCCACCATGACCAATAGGTATTTTTGCTTGTGGGTTCCTCCTTTAAGGGGTCCAACCATGTCAAGCCCCCAGACTTTGAAGGGCCAGGTGATGGGTATAGTTTTGAGGGCGGTGGGTGGCATGTGGCTTTGATTAGCAAAGAGCTGGAAACCGACGCATCGTTGGACTAAGTCCTGAGCATCTGCCCAGGCCGTCGGCCAATAAAATCCTGTACGGAATGTTCGGTGTGCGGCAGTGTGGTTGGGTCCGGGTTGTTATTTCCGGACTCTCCCTCCCATAGTACGGATGGCTTGAAAAGCCTCTCTAGGAAGATATTGGAGGGACGGCATCGCGCTTTGCGCCAATGCATGCCAACACGTCTGCTACTTGGTTGTTATCCCGGGCTATATGGTGAAATTCGAGCCCCTCAAACCGAGCTGACATTTTTAGGACGGCATTGCGATAAGCTGCCATTTTCGGATCCTTGGCATCAAAGTCCCCATTTATTTGGGATATCGCGAGGTTCGAATCCCGCGCACCACTAGGCGTTGAATGCCCATGGAGACTGCCATCCGGAGACCATGTAGGAGGGCCTCAGATTCGCTGCGTTGTTGGAGTCCGTGTACATTATTTGAAGTACGTATTGGACTATATCTCCGGTTGGGGACGTCGAGCAGCGCTTGACCCCGTGCCGCCAACATTTTGGAGCCGTCGAAGTGAATGATCCAGTTGGAATATGCGCCGTACTCTTTAGGGAGTTCGGCTTCAGTCCATTCAGCGATGAAGTCAGCCAAAACTTGCGACTTAATAGCTCGCCGTGGCTTGTAGGTTATGTCGAATGGAAGGAGCTCAATGGCCCATTTAGCAATCTGGCCCGTTGCGTCGCGGTTGTTTATAATGTCACTAAGAGGTACTTCGGAGGCTACTGTTATTGAACACTCTTGGAAGTAGTGTCGCAGCTTCCGGGATGCCATGAACACCGCGTATGCTATCTTTTGATAATGCGGGTACTGTGACTTGCATGGAGTTAGGACAGTGGACACGTAGTAAACTCGGTTTTGGAGAGGGAACTTGTGTCCGTCCGTTTCTCGTTCGACAACGAGCACCGCGCTTACAACTTGATGGGTTGCCGCGATGTATAATAGCATTGGTTCGCCCATGTTGGGCGCGCCAGACCGGATTTGTTGCCAATATGGCTTTGATTTCTTCGAGTCCGGCCGTGGTAGCATCCGTCCACTCAAAGTGTTCGGTCGCGGAGGAGGCGATAAAGGGTAATTCCTTTTCTCCTAAGCGGAGATAAAGCGGCTTAGAGCCGCCATGCATCCAAATAATTTTTGTATTTGTTTGAGGTCTTTGGGGATATCCAATTGTGACAGAGCTCGGATCTTGGTTGGGTTTGCTTCAATTCCTCTACCGGATACAATGAAGCCCAAGAGCTTTCCTACCGGGTACGCCAAAAACGCATTTTTCCCGGGTTGAGCTTGATGTCATATGTTCGGAGATTATCGAATGTGAGCCTCAAGTAAATGCGACTAGGGTTTCGACATGCTTGGATTTGACGACCACATCGTCCACGTATGCCTCCACTGTTTTGCCGATCTGGTTTGCCAGACATGTCTTAATCATGCGCTGATATGTTGCGCCAGCGTTTTTGAGCCCAAAGGGCATTGTGGTGAAGAAGAATGGGCCGTATGGAGTGATGAATGCCGTTGCGGCTTGGTCTGGCTCTGCCATCTTAATTTGGTGGTAGCCGGAGTATGCGTCGAGGAAACACAATGAATCGTGTCCTGCGGTAGCGTCGATAATTTGATCGATGCGGGGGAGAGGGAAGGGATCCTTTGGGCAAGCCTTGTTAAGGTCCTTAAAATTGACACATAGGCGTCGGGATTTGTCCTTCTTTGGTACCATTACCAAGTTTGCTAGCCAGTCCGGATGTTTAATATCTCTGATGAATCCGGCCTCCAATAGTTTAGCTAGCTCCTCTCCCATGGCCTGTCTCTTGGGTTTGGAGAAACGCCGAAGAGCTTGTTTGGTAGCTTGAATCCTTTTAGGATATTTAGGCTGTGCTCTGCCGGTCGGCATGGGATTCTGGCATGTCTGAAGGGTGCGAGCAAAATGTCACAATTTTCGTAGAGGGAATTCTCGTGGTCGGCGTCCACCTCATGTTTTAATTGTTCCCCGATGGAGGCCGTTTTTGTAGGGTCCGTTGGATGGACTTGGAATTTGACTATTTCGTCTGCTGGTTTAAAAGAGGTGGACTTGGATCTCTTATCGAGTATCACATCGTCCATGTCCACCGTGGAGCGCAATTGTTGAGTTCCTCCGCCGCTAGGGCTTTGATAGTGCCTCAAGGGCAAGTGCGGCTGTTTTATTTTGGTAGCGGGCCTGTGTCCGGGTCACTAGCGAGAGTGATAATTTCGTTGGGTCCGCATTTTGAGCTTCATGTACCCGTAATGGGGTATAGCTTGAAATTTCAATGCCTCTCGCCCTAATACAGCGTGGTATCCGCTCTTTGAGCAGAACCCACTTGGAATGTGACCTCCTCGGACCTATAATTGTCCGTGCGTCAACACCACATCTAGTGTGATCTTTCCTCAGACAAAGCATGCTTCCCGATCGGGATTATTCCTCTAAAGGTTCTGCTGCTTTGCTTGATGCGGCTCAGTCTATTTCCATTTTTCAAGGGTTTCCTCGTAGATGAGGTTTAACTACCGCCGCCGTCCATGAGTACCTTGGTAAGGCGAAATCCGTCCACTATTGGACCGAGGACCAATGCGGCTGGTGCTCGGGCTGTTCGAATTTAGGTTCACATCCTTTGGCGTTAAAGGTAATGGCCGTGTCACTCCATGGATTTATTGTTGCTATCTGGTAGACTTCGGCAAGGCTGCGGAGTGTTCGTTTCCGCATATTATTTAATTCGAAAGTCTCGAAGACTGTTAATACCGTACTGGTATTATTGGGCTGGTGCTCTGGAGCTAAAAGCTCTTCGCCACTTTTGGCCACCTGCCGTAGTATCCAACATGCTCTAAGGCTATGAGTTGGAGTGGCGCCCTCTGTGCTATGATTTTTGTAGGGTCCATTGAGCCATCCCTCCAGTACGGTTCCATACCCTTTGGGGGGGTTTTGCTTTTTGGTATGTAACCCAGGTGCCTGGTAATAATGCACCCTTTTATTTCGGACTAGGGTCGTATTCGGGGCCGGATTATCCCAAAATTTGATTTTGGTTTTCTAGGCGCTCTCCATCGCGCAGTACTTTTGTACTATGGACGCCAAGTCAGCGAAGTGTGTAATTTCATGATGACTTATGGCGTTTAGGATTCCCTTGCCCGTGCAATTATTGCAGAAGAATGAGATTGCGTCCTCCTCGCGGCAATCCTTTATACTGTTGAAAGTGCAATCATGCCCTTGAATCATATTTTGATGTTGATGACAACACATATGCTCGGGACTAATCATGTTTATCAAGTATATCTCAGGATTGTGTTCCAAAGACCGTATGCATGGATCATGACTAGGGACAAAAAGCATATAACTCAAGAATGGAGATACAAGGTGTTAACTTCATTTATGGTTTGTTCTTGAGTATAGGGATCCCGCACTATTAAGAGGGGATCGATGGATCTGTGAAAAACTTGCTCAAAGCTGGTATCTATATACCTTACCTACGGACGTCCGGTCCTTCCTGATTGCCCGGACGTCCGGACGCTTCCGGACGTCCGACACCTTCACAACAGAAACATTTTTACGGACGTCCGGAACCCTCCGGACGTCCGACCCCATCGCATCAGAAACTTTCTTACGGATGTCCGCCCCGCCGGACGACCGTATCCTCGTATAATCGATTTGTGAGTCACACTTTTGCCGAAACACTTTTTGCGGACGTCCCGGAACTCTCCGGACGTCCGACACTTTCACATCGAAGCACTCTTACGGATGTCCGCCTGTTCGGACGACCGTATCCTGTACATTGGTTTGTGGGTCACACTTTTCACAGCCGGTCGGTCTTCCGATGACGGCCGGACGTCCGGACCCATTTGGGCCTCCGGACGACCGACGTTCTCCTGGACGTCCGCCATCCTGCACCCCAAACGGTCACCTTTTTCCCACCACATATATATACTCCTTCCCCTAGCTCGGGTTGGGGTTGACCATTCACTTTGAACAAATCCTAGAACACTTCACTCACTCTCTCAACTCTCCACACCAAATCTTAGATCCCCAAGGGGTTTGAGAGCTTTGAAAAGAAGTTGTCCGATCAAGTGATAGATCCTCTTCTCCTCCTTCTTTGCACCCAAGGAATTCATGATTTGAGCAAGTCTTGAGCAAATCCCCATTGATCTTATTACTCTTGGAGGTTGGAGACTCCTAGGCGGTAGGAGTCTTTCGGAGAGGAATCGACTTTTGTGATTACCCCCGGATAAGTTTGTGAGGGTTTGGAGACCACCCCAAGGTCTACCACTAGTGGTTGAGAAACATCTTCGTGGTGTTGTCTCAAAGGGAGAATAGGGTGAGCCTTCGTGGCGTTGGTGTGCCTTCGTGGTAACATCCACCTCTCTAACGGTGACTAGCTTCCCTCCAAGGAAGTGAACATCGGCATACATCCTTGTCTCCGGAGTTGCGGTTATTCCTAACCCTAACTCTATACTTGTGGTTACTTGTTTTGGTTTGCACTTACTTTCATCATATTGTGCTTGCTCACTTATATGCTTGTGTTTGCTTACCTAGTACTTCACCTATTAGCAATTGTTAGGCTCACTTTCATATTCCGCACTATTGCCTAAAATTGCTAAGTAATAATTAAAATTTGTAATTGTACCTATTCACCCCCCTCTAGGTCCATCTCGATCCTTTCAATTGGTATCGAGCCTCGTGCTCTATTCTTGTGGCTTAACCGCCCTAGAGCGAGATGAACCCAGATGGGACTCCCCTTGTTGTAGATCCTAAGGATAAAGGCGGGGCTTCTTCAAGTCAAGTCCTTTACGTCGGAGGATCTAGAACGGCCCTTGCTAAGCAAAAAGAGGAGCATGATGCTTCTCTTGAGGCCTTAGTCCAAATGAGATTAGCCACGTTGTCCTCGGTGCTTGCACCACTCTCGGGTGGTCTTGCCTCAAGGCCAACTGTGCCTACTCCATCACTTGGTCAACAACCTCCTAACAATGAACACGCCGGTGTTCCTTGGCTTTATGCAAGACCTCAAGGTTGAGAAACCAAGATATAATCCTCAAGGCAGTCCTCCTTTGCTTAGTGCCACTTCCGATTTTCCTTTGTGGAGAGTTGCTATGCAGGACCATCTTCGACATGGAAACGATGAGATGTTGGAGATCTTGGAGTATGGCTATCATGTGGTTGATCCAAAGAACCCCACTCCAAGAGAAATATATGACAAGAACCTCAATGACACCGCAATCATGTGGATAAGGAGAGGCTTGGATGAAAAGCAAAGGAGACCATTCATACACATCACAAGTGCCAAGGAACTATGGGAAGCTGTTGTAAGATCCAAAATGGCACCTCTACCCTCCGGAGTGCTCAATATGAAATTGCCAAGGGCAATTGCAAAACTTTTGTATGGAGAAAGGTGAAACCCCAATCAACTCCATGAGCGTCTCATGACACTCACTTGCCGATATTGAGTCATGTGAGTGTGACAAGACACAAGATGGATTCAACATGACTAAGAGGTTCCTTGTGGATAAGTTACTCCATGCTCTTGCTCCATTTCACCATCAAATGGTGTGGGACATAAGACAACACCATACCTTCAAGGAAATGACTACAGATGACATCGTATCCACCTTTCAACTATATGAAGAGTCAAAGACTAATGCCACAAAACATCTTGCCATGCATGGTTCTCCATCATCAAAGATCAATCTTGCATTGAAGGCCAAGCATGTATGTGAAGATGAACAAAGTGAAGAAGAAGAAGAGGATGACGAAGATGGTGATGAGATTGAATCGGTGAGGGCCCTACATATGAAGACATGGCTCTTTTGTCAAGAAGTTTAGCGCGGGTAAGTTCAAGGAAGATTCCAAAAGAAGAAAGTAAGAAAATGCTACAACTGTGAAGAAACCAATCACTTCTCCAACGAGTGCCCTTATGAGAAGAGAGAAGATAAACCAAGGTTTCCCAAGACCTTTCCCAAGAAGAAGTTACCAAATCCTTTGAACTCCAAGCTCAAGAAGAGAGATGGAAAGGCAATGGTTGCTCAAGAAGAATCTGATCCGGATGATGTTAGTGGTGTTGCCGGAGTGGCTCAAGACTCTCAAAACACCTTGAGGTTAGTAAACAAGAATGGTGATGTGGTCACCTACAACTACATGAAAGATTACAAGGGCAACGCTCACAAATGCCTAATGGCAAAGGCCATGGTTGAAGAAGAAGAGGACCAAAGCTCTTCGACAAGGTCAAGGTAACTCCACGATCAAATCCTCCTCTTTTCACGCCTTCCACTTCTAGTGATGAGTATCTTGATGCGGAGGATAGTCATGAGGATGATGATCTAACCAATCCTATGCTTGCTAAACTCAATAAGTTCATGTGCTCCCTCAAAGGAAGGAAGCTCACTATGTTTCAGAGGCTTATGGAGATGGTGAGTAAGTACACCATCTCCATTAAGGAACTCGAAACCCTCGTCATTGAGGAAAAGGAAAAATATGAAATCCTTGAGCGGAAAGTCAAATATGAGGAAGCACGAAATGATGAACTATGTTTAAAAATTGGTACAAATATTGATGTTCATACTAAAGATCTTGCCTCCTTGAAAAGGCTATTGACTCCTGTGAAGAGTTGATGAATGATAAAAGTAAGCTTGCAAAGTCTCATGCCTCGCTCACTAAGGATTGTGAGCTTCTATCCATGTCTCTCAAGACTAAGGAAGAAGAGCTCACCCTTCTTACAAAGAGTTTTGAGACACTCAAACTTAATTATCTTGAAACTCTAGCCAAGGCTTACTCATCTCCTATTATAAATGTTGATGCATGTTCTACTAACTCTAGTAGTGATCTAGCGTCCATCCTTGAGGAGAATCGGTTTCTCAAAGCTCAAATCGAGAAAGGGCTCATGACATGTGCTCAAGGGCAAAAGAACCTTAACGAGGTGTTGAGCCAACACAATGAAGCGTTAAGCTAAAGAGGGACTTGGGTTTGACCCAAGCACAAGCAAGAAGAAGACGTCCTCCCAAAATTGCACCACCCCTTTAAAAGAAACCTTTGTACGAGAAGGACACAAGGAGAAAGGTAAGGTTGTTAGTGGGAAGGCCACAAGGGGCATGCCCACTCTCAACAAGCCAAAGAGTTCATGCCTCCATCCTATGTAATCGCGTAAGACTAAGGATGGAGAAGTTTATGCAAAGTTTGTTGGCCCCCAAAAGGCATTTCGTTTTTATGCTATTTGGGTCCCTAAGACCCTTGTGACTAACTTGAGAGGTCCCATTGTAAAATGGGTGCCTCTAACCAAGTAATAATTGTGTGTAGGTAGCTTTCTCGGTGGAGTAAAATGGGTGATTGATAGTGGATGTACAAATCATATGACCGGAGATAGCAAATTGCTCTACGATTTCATGGAAGCTATTCAACCATTTATGAGCATTATGTTTGGTGGAGGATCAAAAGGACAGGTACTTGGGTTGGGTAAGGTGGCTATCACAAATGACATGTCTCTTGCAAATGTCATGCTTGTCCAATCCCTTAAATATCATTTGCTCTCTGTCTGCCAATTGGCGTCATGGTTATGATACACTATTTGGACTAACGGATGTGAAAGTCTTTAAGAGAGATACTCTCGAAGTGGCCTTTGTTGGAGAGTTGGATGGCAACCTTTACACGGTTGATTTCTCGAAAGAGAGCACATTCCATGCAACTTGTCTAATGGCCAAGGCCGACAAGGGGTGGCTATGGCATCGCCGGCTAGCCCATGTCGGCATGAGGAATCTCCAAGATCTCTTAAAGGGGAATCACATCCTTGGACTAACAAATGTCTCTTTTGAGAAAGATCGTGTGTGCGATTGCATGTATAGCCGGAAGCAACATCAATCAAAGCACCCACCCAAGAATATTGTTTCTACTTCAAGGCCTTTGGAGCTCCTTCATGTGGATCTCTTTGGGCCTCCTTCATGGGATAGTCTTGGTGGGAAAAAGTATGGACTTGTCATTGTTGATGATTACTCAAGATATACATGGGTGTTTTTCCTCAAGTCCAAGGACGAAACGAAGATCACTTTCATTGACTTTGCCAAGCAAGCACAACGCAAGTTTGACAAAGAAATCTTGGCAATAAGAAGTGACAATGGATCTGAGTTCAAAAACTATACCTTGGAAGAATTCCTTAGTGATGAAGGGATTGAGCATCAATATTCAGCTCCATACACTCCTCAAAGAAATGGTGTAGCCGAAAGGAAGAACCGCACACTTGTGGAGATGGCAAGGTCCATGTTGGATGAATACAAGTCACCACATAGTTTACGGGCCGGTTGTCAACACCGCATGTCATGCATCAAACCGGCTTTTCCTCCGCACGATATTGGAAAAAGACTCCATATGAGCTACTAACTGAAACAAGCCAAATGTCAAGTACTTTCGTGTATTTGGGTGCAAATGTTTCATCCTCAACAAAAGAGAAAGGTTAGGAAAATTTCAATCCAAAACAATTGAGGGTATATTTGTTGGCTATGGATCAAACTCTCACGCATATAGAGTCTACAACAAATCCAATGGATGTGTGGTAGAAACTTGTGACGTGGTGTTTGATGAATTTAATGGCTCCCATGGGGAGCAAGTTGATTTAAGTGATGTAGGTGAAGAAGATTCTTCTCAAGACATTTTGACCATGGGTGTTGGTGCACTTCTTCCTATGGAACAAGAACCTCATGATGATGAAGAAGAAGATAGAAGTCTCACACATCATCAAACTACTTCAACACTCATAACACCACAAGCCCCTATTGCTCAACCGATACCTTTAGCCCAAGTTGAAGAGGATGATCAAGCTTCTCCTCATGACAATCTTCAAGAAGAAGAACAAGAAAGTCCAATCATTGATGATGAACCTCAACTAATGCAATATGAACAAGAAGATCTTCCTCCACACATTAATGATCCATATGTTGAGGATGTGGACGATGGACATGAAGTTGAACCTCGTGAAACCCTTACCTCTATCATGCCACGAGTGGCCGGTCGTGTTGATGTTGACAAAATACTCACCGGCATATCGGAAGGTAGAGTCACTCGTAAACACTTGACCAATTTTTGTGCTCACTTCTCTTTTGTGTCTAGTTTTGAACCCATCAAGGTACAAGATGCATTGATAGACAACGATTGGCTAGTTGCTATGCAAGAAGAGTTGAACAGTTTTGAACGCAACCAAGTGTGGTCGTTAGTCAAGAGGCCACCTACCGAACACAACGTCATTGGAACAAAATGGATTTTCAAGAACAAACAAGATGAGAATGGTGTAATCATCCGAAACAAGGCAAGGTTAGTGGCACAAGGGTACTCACAAGTTGAAGGTTTGGACTTTGGTGAGACCTTTGCCCCCGTTGCCCGTCTTGAATCCATTCGCATCTTACTTGCTTATGCTGCTTTCAATGGTTTTACATTACATCAAATGGATGTGAAGAGTGCTTTCCTTAACGGTCCTCTACAAGAAGAAGTATATGTATCACAACCACCTGGGTTCGTTGATCCCGATCACAAAGACTATGTGTATAAACTTCATAAGGCTTTGTATGGCCTCAAACAAGCACCTCGTGCTTGGTATGATCATCTTAAGAAGTTTTTACTCGATGATGGTTTTGTGAGAGGGGTGATCGATCCTACTCTTTTTACTAAGAGGGATAAGGTGATTTGATCTTATGCCAAATCTATGTAGATGATATCATTTTTGGTTCTCCTAACATTCATTTGTGCAAGAAGTTTGCGGCTTCAATGACCAAGAATTTTGAAATGTCACTCAATGCGGATTTGAAGTTCTTCCTTGGTTTTCAAATTCAACAATTTCAAGAAGGAATTTTCTTGTCCCAAGCAAAGTACCTCAAGGATATCCTAGAGAAGTTTGGTATGTCGATGCTAGTCCATGTAAGACACCAATGCCAACCAAAATAACACTCACTTGAAGACACAGGCGGTATCCCCTTGACCCATCTAAATACCGCTCTATGATTGGTTCATTGCTTTATCTTTGTGCATCTAGACCAGACATCATGTTTAGTGTATGCATGTGTGCTAGATTTCAAGCTTCCCCTAGGGAAAGTCATCATAAAGCGGTTAAGCATATTCTTAGATACCTTGTTCACACCCCAAAGTTGGGTCTATGGTATCCCAAGGATGCTAAGTTTGATCTCATTGGATACACGGATGCGGATTGGGCGGAGACAAAGTGGATCGTAAGTCCACCTCCGGTGCATGTCAATTTCTTGGGCGCTCTTTGGTAAGTTGGTCATCAAAGAAACAAAATTGTATTGCCCTCTCTACCGCAGAAGCTGAATACATTCTGCTGCCGCCAGTTGTACCTTCGATTACTATGGATGAGGCAAACTTTGAAGGATTATGGTATCACCTATAGACATGTGCCTCTTTTATGTGATAATGAAAGTGCTATCAACATTGCTTTGAGAACCCCAAGGATCATCTCCGCACCAAACACATTGATATTAGATATCACTTCTTGAGAGATCATGTTGAGAAAGGCGATATTCACATTGATCACATTGGGACAGATTTGCAACTGGCAGATATTTTCACGAAACCATTGGATGAAGCAAGGTTCTGTCGACTTAGGCGTGAACTTGGTATCTTGGAGCTTGACAACATTATGTGAAATCTAGTACTCATCCATGCTTAAACTTAATGTCTAGTCGTGATGTAGGCATATATTTAGGGGGAGACACTCAATTCATGAGTTCTCTCACCTTACATAATGCATAAATTGAACAAACACTCTCAAAAGTTATCATAGTTTAATATGATGGAGTAGTTTATGCTTATGATTGAGTAAGGTGGGATCAGATTTCCTACATAAATAAGTTTTACTAAAAAAAAAATATTGTGTTTTCCTCATCAACATTATCAGCACTCCTGTTCAAACTTCTAGCTCCGGACGTCCGGAGGGTCCCGGACGTCCGTATCCTCTACTCTGGTTATTTTTCGACCGGTCGTCCGGCCTCGCCGGACGTCCGTAAAAACCACTCTGGATTCACTCAAGTTTGGCCTAGCAAATGAAGCCTCGGACGTCCGGAAGACTCCGGACGTCCGTAAAAACCATTCTGTTACAATATGCCCGGTCGTCCGAAGCCATCGGACGTCCGTAAACTCGATTCTGTTAACTCAAATTTGGCCTAGCAAATGAAGCCTCGGACGTCCGGAAGACTCGGACGTCAGAAACCGTTCTGTTACAATATGCCCGGTCGTCCGACGCCATCGGACGTCCGTACAAGTGACCCTGTTATCCTTCGTTGCTGATGGTCCTGACTCCGGTCGTCCGTCTGTTTCCGGATGTCCGGTCGCATATTTAACTCCGGACGTCCGGAGGCCCCGGACGTCCGTACGTTCCTACGCGGGTCTATATATACTGCGCCCTAGGTTTTCTTAGTCAACCGCCGCCGCCGTCGCTCTCCGATCCGCGCCGTTTTTGCCGTCGGGCCCTCCTCGCGACCGCCCGCCGTTCCCTCGCCGGAGTGTCTCCCCGCCGCGGATCTGACTCGCCGTCCGGCCCGTCCAGCCGTTCTACTCGGGGCTTCTCCCCGTCCGTCCTTCGATCCGGTACGTCGTTTGGATCCTCCGTGCTCTTCCTCGCCTAATAGGGCAAACCCCCCCCCCCTTCCTCTTCACTTGTCACCCTGGTCTATGGAGGGGTGTTGACATGCGCTTTCCTTCTCCCTTAGGTCCTGATGCCTCGGTCCAAGCAATCCGCACGCAACCAAGTCGCCGGAGGGCGGCGCGTCCGTCTCGTCGTGGTGGTTCCAACGACTCCGAGGAGGAAGACCGCCCTCGAAGCGTGCGCTCGTCCTCACAGCTCGTCGAGTGAGTCCTCTTCGGAGGGGTCAGATTTTGAGGATGAGCTTGAAGAGGTGGAGCCGTCCCCGATGATTGGCGTTCGTGTCGCTGCCCCCAAGCCCGGCACTCGTCGTCCAACATTTCAACCTCCTCCTCCTCCGGTGCAACCCCACGGTGATGCCCGTCACATCTCCCTTGAGCCTCCACCATCACTAGGCCGTCATGTTAAGCGTTTCAATGAAGTCCCCAAATCTTCATATCTCAAATTGCGTCGTGATGTAGATCAATTTCTTGTTGCTAGGGATTCTCGGGATAGTCGTTTTCATCGAATGTCCAAGCCGACATCTTCACCACGATTGTCATTCCTAAAGGCTTGTCACTTCATGTTTGCATCGATCTTGAGCACATTCGCACTCATCCGGAGAAATATCCGGAGCCATTGAGCTCATTGAGTCGTCAAACCTAGCTGCCCCATTCGCCTTTCAACACGATTTTAACCAGGCTGCCATCCATCAGTTTTATGCCACTTGTTACTTTGCTCCCGATAACACCGTCACATGGATGACCTCCGACATCTGCTCTCTGACAAAGATCTTATGCTTTGAGTTTGTCACCATACTTGGATTTCCCGACACCGGGTTCAAAATCCACAAAGATGACCCCAACCATAAGCCCAAAGGCATTGCGGTCTGTCTTGGATCTCCTTAGACCCATATCATCTTTGTCTAATCTTTGAAAAACAAAAGGGTCTAAACCAAGTCTCTATTTGGCGTTTCCCATTCAACATCATTTATCGGTGTGTCATCCGCACCATTTATCCCAAGATGGGTGACAAGGGTTCCTCGTAGCATCGTGCATTGATCTCATGCATCGCCTTTACACATCTCCTAAAGGGAAGATAAATGTTCCACACTTTCTATGGCATGAGATTCGCTGGCTAGCTTCCGGACAAGCGGGCTTTTCCTCATGCACCTTTTCTTCGTGCATTTATCGAGTGTAGCTCCCTTTCCCATTGCACGCACTCATATACATGAGAGATGGGTCATCCCACCTCACATGGCGGCTGACCATGTTCCTCCTTCTCCCGCTTCGCTACTCACACTGCCGCTAGTTTTCCCTCGCCGCTCACCATCCTCATTCCAGTGATGCCTCCTTTGGGCGTATTGCTCGTTTTCTTGGGAAGGCCCATTCAGCCATGATGAAGATGTTCACCTTCCATTGCTCCCAACACCACGATGTGGTCACTCGCATGGTCACTTCCAAGAACGCTCTGAAGGCTCGTCTGCGAGACTTCGGCGTATATGATGTGAGTGACGATGGCGTCTTCCTGCAGAACCCCCTTCTGATTTTGGTTTTCCCTCCGGTCCTGAGTGGGCTGATTTCTTTGACGAGACAGGTGGCAGTGGTGGTCATGATGATGATGATGAGGATGAGCTTTAACACTATCCTATCATTCCCCTCTTTGTTTTTTTTTTGGATACTTGATGCCAAAGGGGGAGTAGGCTCCATATGCATTACTCTAGCTCATTATGTAATCGAAACCTATGTTAGGAGTAGTGTGTTGAACTATGTTATGGGATTGTTGAACTATGTTATTGAGTTTGTTAGTTTGGTGAATCTATATGAATTGATCTATATGAAGTGATCCAACTATTGTGGCATCAGTTTGAGGGGGAGCCCTCTCGCTACTCGCTACCTATTCTTATTATGGTTATTATGGTTATTCTTATTATGGTTATTATGGTTATTGAGCTCCACAACAAATACTTCCGATTACTATTATGAGTATGCATATGAGTTGTCATCAACTACCAAAAAGGGGGAGATTGAAAGTGCAATCATGCCCTTGAATCATATTTTGATGTTGATGACAACACATATGCTCGGGACTAATCATGTTTATCAAGTATATCTCAGAGTTGTGTTCCAAAGACCGTATGCATGGATCATGACTAGGGACAAAAGCATATAACTCAAGAATGGAGATACAAGGTGTTAACTTCATTTATGGTTTGTTCTTGAGTATAGGGATCCCGCACTATTAAGAGGGATCGATGGATCTGTGAAAAACTTGCTCAAAGCTGGTATCTATATACCTTACCTACGGACGTCCGGCTCTCTCTGGACGTCCGGTCCTTCTGATTGCCCGGACGTCCTGGCGCTTCCGGACGTCCGACACCTTCTACAATGAAACATTTTTACGGACGTCCGGAACCCTCGGACGTCCGACCCCATCGCATACGAAACTTTCTTCCGGATGTCCGGCCCCGCTCGGACGACCGTATCCTGTACACTGATTTGTGAGTCACACTTTTTGCCGAAACACTTTTGCGGACGTCCGGAACTCTCCGGACGTCCGACACTTTCACATCAGAAGCACTCTTACGGATGTCCGGGCCTGTTCGGACGACCGTATCCTATACATTGGTTTGTGGGTCACACTTTTCACAGCGGTCGGTCTTAGATGACGGTCGGACGTCCGGACCCATTTGAGCCTCCGGACGACCGACGTTCTCGAGACGTCCGGCCATCCTGCACCCCAAGCGGTCACCTTTTTCCCACCACATATATATACTCCTTCCCCTAGCTCGGGTTGGGGTTGACCATTCACTTTGAACAAATCCTAGAACACTTCACTCACTCTCTCTCAACTCTCCACACCAAATCTTAGATCCCCAAGGGGTTTGAGAGCTTTGAAAAGAAGTTGTCCGATCAAGTGATAGATCCTCTTCTCCTCCTTCTTTGCACCCAAGGAATTCATGATTTGAGCAAGTCTTGAGCAAATCCCCATTGATCTTATTACTCTTGGAGGTTGGAGACTCCTAGGCGGTAGGAGTCTTCGGAGAGGAATCGACTTTTGTGATTACCCCGGATAAGTTTGTGAGGGTTTGGAGACCACCCAAGGTCTACCACTAGTGGTTGAGAAACATCTTCGTGGTGTTGTCTCAAAGGGAGAATAGGGTGAGCCTTCGTGGCGTTGGTGTGCCTTCGTGGTAACATCCACCTCTCTAACGGTGACTAGCTTCCCTCCAAGGAAGTGAACATCGGCATACATCCTTGTCTCCCGGAGTTGCGGTTATTCCTAACCCTAACTCTATACTTGTGGTTACTTGTTTTGGTTTGCATTTACTTTCATCATATTGTGCTTGCTCACTTATATGCTTGTGTTTGCTTACCTAGTACTTCATTACCTATTAGCAATTGTTAGGCTCACTTTCATATTCCGCACTATTGCCTAAAATTGCTAAGTAATAATTAAAATTTGTAATTGTACCTATTCACCCCCACCCCCTCTAGGTCCATCTCGATCCTTTCAACTGTCCATAACCAGGAGGAATCTGGCCCAGTAATGATGTACTGTTTCACCGGGCTCTTGCTGGATTTGGGATAGATCGCTTATGTTTGGGTGGGCGGGTGGAATTAAATTCCGAACTCCGTCCGATCTAAGATTCAGGGGCCAAGAAGTTTCCGAACTTGGAAGCTTGGGTTCTTGGAGGTTGTCCAATGAATCTAGCCCGCTGCCTGACTTTAAGTTCAGGGCTTGAGTAGTGTCCTCCCCTCCGCAGGAATCTGGCATGGAGGGGTCAGGAGTCCGGACATAGCTAGTCCTTAAGGTAGGAGAAGAGTCGCCGTATTGTTCCTCTACCATGGCAACGTGGTGGGTAGCCTGGGGAGAGTTGATCTCTCTCAGATCGGTTTTTAGGCCCAATCGATCGTGATGCATGGCGACTCCCGAGCGGCGATGCGATCCAAGAGCTCGTTTAAGGAAGAGAGCTCCATCGGATCTAACCTTTCGGCAAGTTTCGAGTTAACGTGAAGATTGCTTTCGATGACCCGAGAAGTCATCGTCGGTAGCGGCAATGACGAGCGGTCATAAAAAACCGCCTAGCCGGAGAGTTTGGCCGATGACCAAAGCTCCTTTAGCAACGGTGCCGTCTTTAAAAGGCGGGATGAGGCATCCTTCACGGCAATGACGGCCACGGAGGAACTCTCAATGAAAGCACCAATGTAGGTGTCAAAACCGCGGATCTCGGGTAGGGGTCCCGAACTGTGCGTCTAAGCGGATGGTAACAGAGGCGAGGGACACGATGTTTTTACCAGGTTCGGGCCCTCTCGATGGAGGTAATACCCTACTCTGCTTGATTAATATTGATGATATGGGTAGTACAAGAGTGGATCTACCACGAGATCGGAGAGGCTAAACCCTAGAAGCTAGCCTATGGTATGATTGTTGTTCGTCCTCTGGACTAAAACCCTCCGGTTTATATAGACATTGGATAGGGTTAGGGTTACACAGTCGGTTACAATGGTAGGAGATCTACATATCCGTATCGCCAAGCTTGCCTTCCACGCCAAGGAAGGTCCCATCCGGACACGGGACGAAGTCTTCAATCTTGTATCTTCATAGTCCAGGAGTCCGGCCAACGGTGATAGTTCGGCTATCCGGACACCCCCTAATCCAGGACTCCCTCAAGGGCTATAAAAACATGCGACGACTTTCCTCCATTCCTGTTAATGATAGTCGGATTAAAAGTTCGAATAAATACGACTCAGGAAGGAGATCAAGTAAAGTTACAAAGCAAAGGCTCACCCAGCTGGGAGGATTGTACATGGAAAAGCCTTCTCGGCATTTAAGGCGAGTGAACTCTTCTTTCTCCCCTTTATAAATATCAGCCAACATGGCGGCCGGTATGAAGTTGTCCGGACCCTTGCGCCCGTAGCGAGATGTGTCATCCTCCCCGTTGTAGTTCCACATGGGGAGTCCTCTGGATTGGAGTGGCTGAACACCTCGCATTATGGAAATCGCCATTACCTCAATTATGGACAGTCCGGATTGGGTGAGTATCTTTATCTTGTCCATTAACTTCTTAACCTCGCACTATCTTCCTCCTCGAGGCTCCGGGGCGCCAGCTGTGGCGTTTGTTTAACGGAAATGTTGGAGAATTCGGGTAGGCCTCGTCGGATTGGGTCTGAGATAACGACGTCTTCAATATAAAACCACTCCGAGGGCCACTCTTCGGATGCCTTCTTCGAAGTGCCAGACAGGTATCCTGTCCCAGCTATGCGCCACACTTCGGCACCGCCCACCTCGAATATGGATCCCTTTGGGACGAGGCAGAAAAATTTCCTCCATAACTCAAAATGGGCCTCGCAGCCTAGGAACAGCTCGCAAAGAGCGACAAAGCCCGCGATGTGCAGAATGGAGCCCGGCGTGATATTGTGCAATTGGAGGCCATAGTACTCCAGGAGAGCTCGGAGGAAAGGATGGATTGGAAATCCAACGCCTCTTAATAGGAAGGAAACGAAGCACACTCACTCCCCCTCGGTAGGATTGGGGAAGTTTTCCGCCAGGGCTTCGCCGTTGATGGAAGCTAATCCTGCCCAAACGGGGACTAGATCCGCGGGAGGGAGATATTCTTGCATCTAGAGCTTGGTCAGTTGGGCGCAGGACACTGAGCAGCTCTCCCAATCGCCTTTTCCAGGGCCGTGGGGGCGGGAGGAAGAACTGGGAATGCTAGCCATGTTTGCACGGTTTCTTGTGGCAAGCTCTAAGGATTTTCCGCCTGGTGTGGAATGGCACATGAGATTCAATCTCCTTAAATAGACGCCTTCCCTACATGGCCCGGGTGTTATGTGTAAAAATGCTTGGACCCCTCATATTCGTCTGACACGTGGAAGCCGGGGCGACGATGGCGCAGAAGCCGAAGGGTATAACAACTAATGTAAAGCCGAGCTGTTCGAAGAAGTAAAAGCCGAATATAGTCCTTTGGTTCAGATGCTTTGAAGTACTCGGAGGAGGAACCCACCTTGCAATGCCGAAGACAATGTGCGCGCCGGACACGTCGTCATTGAAGAATGGTTCGGGGGCTACTGAGGGAGTCCTGTATTAGGGGGTCCTTGGACGTCCGGGCTATGTGACATGGGCCGGACCCATGGGCCATGAAGATACGATATGGAAGGCGTTCCCCGGTGTCCGTATGGGACTCCCCTTGGCGTGGAAGGCAGGCTTGGCGTTCGGATATGAAGATTCCTTTCTCTGTGAACCGACTCTGTACGACCCTAGCCCCTCCGGTGTCTATATAAACTGGAGGGTTTAGTTCGTAGGGGGAATCATAATCATACAGGCTAGACATCTAGGGTTTAGCCATTACGATCTCGAGGTAGATCAACTCGTTTAACCCCCATACTCATCAAAGTAAATCAAGTAGGAAGTAGGGTATTACTGCCATCGAGAGGGCCCGAACCTGGGTAAAACATCGTGTCCTTGCCTCATGTTACCTTCGATCCTTAGACGCACAGTTCGGGACCCCCTACCCGAGATCTGCCGGTTTTGACACCGACAGCCTCCCTCGACCCCGTGCCCATGGGCCTCCCAGGAAGCAACTGGAAGTGAAGACCCACACCCCTGTGCACACGGGCCTCGCCGTTGTAGCACATCATGCGCACGGGCATGTACCGTGCCCATGGGAGCCTCGTGCGCACGGGCCTCACTTACCCCGTGCGCACGTCCCTCCCAGGTGACGGGTCTTGCCTCCCAAGTTGTCCCCTACCTCCCTCTAGCTATATATTCCGTGCCTGGGACATTATCTAGGGTTAGCAAAGTATATGTGAGACATTGATAGAGCTTTGCTCCTTCTGCCACTTCTCTTGAAGATCAAGACCTTCTAGGAGAAGATCCCAAGTGGATATCAAGACCTCCTCTTGGAGAAGACTATCATGAAGACCTCACCTCCTTAGGAGTGGGAAGAACCTTACCTTTGTGCTTGTTTCCTTGGATTGTTCTTGTATTCTTGTGGATCTCAACTATGCTATTCTAATGGATGTGTGATTGTGTTTTGTTTTGAGTGATTTCCTCTCTTGTGTTCTTGTGGTTCATCCTTTCCCCCCTCCAAGTGTGAAAAGATCTTCACTTAGGGTTCCACCCTACAACGAAGGGGCTGCATCTTATTGAAACTCTGAAATGTTCTCCAGCAATTATCAACATCGACTCTTTGGAAATTAACAAAGCCTTTGGCGGTGAAATTGAGGTCATGTGAATACGTGATTTTGCTATACTTACACGTTGCCCTGAACTTGTGCAATAAGTGTCTAGAATCCTCTTCAGAGTAGTTGCATTCTGATCATTCGCTCTCATCAAAATAAGAGAATCATCTGCAAACAAAAGGTGAGAAATAGAAGGGGCGTCTCTGCACACACGGATACCTTCAATCCCACTGATTTCCTCCTCGTGAGCTAGCATACTAGAGAGCCCCTCGAACATAAGCGAGAACAAGTATGGTGACAATGGGTCTCCCTGCCTCGGGCCTCTAGAGGGATAAACTCCTCCGTCTCTGTATCATTAAATCTGATCCTATAGCTCACCGAGGAGACGCATTCCATAATCAACTCAACCCACTGTAAATGAAATCCCAATTTTAGCATCATGTGTTTTAAGAATCCCCACTCCACTCTATCATATGCCTTAAGCATATCCAATTTAACAGCACATACACCATTGGATCCGTGGGTCTTCTTTTTTATCGCATGAAAACACTCGTAAGCTACCAGCACATTATCTGTAATTAGTCTACCAGGGACAAACGCACTATGCATTGGGGAAATCACCTCAGGGAAGATCTTCTTGAGTCTGTTTGCTAGCATCTTGGAGATAATTTTATAAACCACATTACACAAACTAATGGGTCTATATTGGGTGATTACCTCTGGGCTATCCACCTTAGGAATGAGTACTACATTGGTGGAGTTCCACCCCTCCGGGATTTTCTTGTGATTAATTGCTTCAAGTACTTCTTTTGTTAACTCCTCTCCTACAATGTGCCAAAACTGCTTAAAAAAGATAGCATGGAGTCCATCTGGGCCAGGGGCCTTCATGTCTCCTATTTGAAATAGCGCTTTCTTCACTTCCTCTTGCGTATATGGTGCCATCAAGATCATATTCATATCCTCTGTGACCCTTGGCGTGGACAAGAGCTATCAAATCCTCATCAATCACACCTGCATCGTAATTAAAGAGACTGGAAATACCCAAAGATGAGGGGTTTGAGGTTATCATTACCCTCCACCTAGCCATTATTATTATCTTTCAATTTCTTAATTAAATTTCGGCGTCGACGGGCTGAAGCGAACTGGTTAAAGTACTTCGTGTTCCGGTCACCCCGACGTAGCCAATTGACATGTCCTCGTTGCGCCCAATAGATCTCCTCTTGTTCCAACAGATTTTTAATCAAGAGTGTGAGGTCTTTTTGTTTTATTCTTGTCTCAGCTGTATACATAGACTGCATTAACTTATCCAATTCTTTCTGGGCCATCCGTAGACGAGTACGGGGCCCTTTCAACACCTTCCGGTCCCAAGCATGCAACTCCTTGTGCACCTCCTCAAGCTTCTCTTGTGCTGACGGATAGAGACCTTGTACTACAGCTTTTTGCCATGCTGTTTTCACCACTTCCTCCACCAACTCTTCTGCCAGCCAACGCATCTCAAATTCTGAGTTGTTCTAATCTGGCGATGCAACCCCTGCCAGTATTCAGTATCTAGGCATATAGGTCGGTGGTCCGATTGCCCCATCTCCAGGTTGCAAAGTCCAAATAACGGGTGCATCTCCATCCGATCGCCCGGTTGAAACGGCTCGATCAAGACGCTCTTCAGCCGCCACGGAACCAAGTGAATTTGTCACCGTGAAACCCAATGTCCTCTAAGGAACAATCTGCCAATGTCGTCTTGGAAGGCTTGTAGTCGCGATCGATGACGCTGGCTCCGCCTTCCTTTTCCGACGAGAGTAGAATCTCGTTAAAATCTCCTATCGCCACCCACGGAAGACTAGACTGAGCATGCAAGTCACATATTAGTTGGTATGTACGCTCCTTGTTATCCCAGCTAGGCTCCCCGTACACCCCAGAGAGTCTCCATTCTCTTCCATCTGGTTCCTCAACCATCACATCGATGACGCTAAAGGTAGTAGTCCGGGAGTATATCCTAACCTCCTTCTTCCAGACTAAGAGCAAACCACCTCTCCTGCCATCCAGACTTGGTCTTCCTAACACCGGTGTCATGGTTAGGGAAAGCGTTTGTGGTATATTGGACATCTTAACGGAAGCTCTGTCAGACAAATATCTTGGTCTTCCAACCATTGTGGGAGTGGACCGAAGTGATTGCTTTCAGCACCTTATTGACAGGGTATGCCAACGCTTAAAAGGATGGAAGGAGAAAACATTGTCAGTACAAGGTAAAGAAATTCTATTGAAATCTGTTGCACAAGCTATTCCGTCCTATGCCATGTCGGTATTTAAATTGCCTAAAGGAATTTGCAAATCAATTACCGATGAGATATCGCGTTTTTGGTGGGGAGATGAAGAAGAAAAGAGGAAGATGCACTGGTTTGCACAGTGGAAAATGTGCGTTCGAACAAGAAAGGTGGAATGGGGTTTAGGGACCTTCACAGCCTTTAACCTTGCTATGTTAGCAAAGCGGTGTTGGCGACTTCTCCAAAACCACGAATCTTTATGTGCGAGTCCTAAGAGCCAAGTATTTTCCGGATGGTGACATACTTTCACCTGGTCCAAAGAAAGGGTCCTCCTTTACTTGGCAAAGTATTGTTCTTTGGTATTCAAACTTTCAAGAGAGGGTGTATATGGCGAGTCGGTTCAGGCTCAAATATCAAAATTTGGGAAGACCCTTGGATTCCATCTAGTGAAACAAGAAGGGTCATTACCAACAGAGGAGTAACTATGTTGTCCAAGGTGGAAGAACTTATTGACCCTCACACGGGACAGTGGGACGAGGAGCTTATTCATGATGTGTTTTCACCTGTTGATGCAAACAGAATTTTGCAAATCCCGCTCCATGTTGAGGCTGTAGAGGACTTCGTGGCTTGGCATTTTACACGTTCGGTACCTTTTTCAAAGGAGGTCGGCTTACCATGTGGAGTTCAACCATCGGTTTGGTCACCGCTTTGCTAGAGCTAACTGTCACAGGAGATCTCGATTAAACCCGATGCAGAAAGAACTATGGCATATGCGCATTCCTGGAAAGATTAAGCACTTTGGATGGAAGGTGCTCAAGGGCGTCCTACCATGCTTAGGAGTCCTAGCGGGCAGACACATTCCACTAGTGCCTCAATGCCCACAATATAAGGTTGGTTTGGAGGACATACAACACTGTCTATTTACATGTTCACGTCAAATGATGTTTGGACTGAATTAAAACTGGCGGAAACCATCAAGTTTGCAAAGTGGCTCAGACCGTCGGGCTCAATAAATCTAGAGTTTCTTCTCCAAGATCGCTCAAGTGGTCTGCATGAGCTACCAAAGAAAGTTGATCGTTGTGTCCATGTGGTACATTTGGTGGCAGAGACGACAAGGCGTGAAAGGATAGACTGTCCAGTCCCCGGAACGAACAGCAAAGTCTATCCTTGTTCTTGCTACTAATTTTATCCGCAGTTGTACGCCGAACCAGCCAACCCGGAAGATCGATCATGTCCGGAAGAAACCGAGCAAAGGGGTTGTGAAAATCAACGTCGATGCATCATTTCATGCTGAAAACTTGTCGGTGCTTGCGGTCTTTGTGGCGTAGCGATGAACACGGAATCTTTATTGCAGCAGCAACATGGACGTTACCCCATGTATCTTCTGCGGAATCAGTGGAAATAAAGGCTATCCGCAATGGAATGATCCTAGCAGCAAATATTGGATGCTCTCAGGTGGTCATAGAATCTGATAGCAAGCTCGCTTTAGAGGCAATCTCAAACCCAGAAACTTATATGGGTCCAGATGTTCCGGTGATCACGGAAGCCTCCCTCCAGGCGTTGGACTTTTCCAGTGTTTCCTTTGATCATTGCTGCAGGGAAGTTAATCTTGTAGCAGATAGTCTAGCAAAACACTGTTTTAATTCTAGATTGTCTGAACATTGGGATGCCAATGCACCTGACTTTATTCTTCCACAACTTGTAATTGATATGGCAATCATATGAGGAATAAAGTTTGATACCTTTCAAAAAAAAAAGAAATTGAGGTCATGTGACCAAATGCAGCAATCATGATGGAAAGCTTTCATATTATTCATACCTTTGGCACGATTCGTGGCGTACAATGTAGCTAGATTTGTTGTTGATTCTAGTTTCTCTTTTGCGTGTGATGGTGATCCTTCTGGCTTTATGTTGCAAGACATTTGAACGATGTAACTGTTTTTCTTATGCAATAAAGTGCGCCATGAAGGCTTTCCGTTAAAAGAAGAAGAAAAATACCATGTAAATTTATGGATTTCCTGTGCAACTGACACCTTTTACGCCAATGGTTCTGATATTTCGAATTGGACCAATGGAGTATACAGTAGCTTCGAAGCGGCGTCCCTCCGTCACCGCTGAGCCGCACACGTCACCTTCCTAGTTAACGAGAATTCAATTTTTGAAATTTGTGACCGTTAACCCCTTAATCCCTTATAAAACCACACGGATCAGATCACCGCCCAATCTATCCCCAATTCCTCATCCCCGCACGCATCCACATCTCTCTCCTCGGATCGATCCCATGGCGACCGTGGCGGCAGGGAGCAGGAGGAGCGGCCGGAGCCGCAAGCCCCTCGCGCCGGTGCTCGACAACGACGCCAACATCTCCGCCGGAAGGGCCGACCTCGCCGCCGCCCTCACCCCGCAGCCGCACAAGGCCAAGAGAACGTCGCCCAAGATGCAAAAGGCGGAGGCGGCCCAGGCGTCCCCAGTAGCCGACAAGACGATGGGAACGCCTCCCGCCCAGGTCGACGCCGCCGACGTCTCCCTTGGGAAGGCGGATGTCGTCGCGGCACCCGCTTCGACACAGAAGGCGAAGAGGGCGACATCCAAGCGCGGCAAGGCCAAGGCTGCGGCGCCGTCGATGGCCGACGAGCTGACGGAGCTGCAGGGGATGCTGGAGAGGCTGCGGCTGGAGAAGGAGAAGGCGGAGGAGATGGTGCGGGAGCGGGACGAGGTCATCCGGCAGAAGGAGGAGGAGATCGAGACCAAGGGCAAGCAGCAGGAGCGCCTCCAGGCCGAGCTCAAGAAGATGCAGCGCGTCAAGGTGTTCGAGCCCACCATGGTATGAACCTGCAACGATCTGCTTCGCTTTGTTTCTATTCCTGGTATCTGTATATGTGCCCTTTTACCTGGTGAATTGGATTCTCTGCGATTAGTTTGGATCGAATTTTTCTGATCTGAATTGAACTGCAGAACCTTCCTCTCGTCCAGTCTCTTCTCGTTAAGGACCAGGAAGGGGACGACAAAGGCAAGAAGAAGAAGAAGGGAAAAGGCAAGGCCGGCAATGAGAGGAAGAAGCCAGCACCGGCGTACATTCTGTGGTGCAAAGACCAGTGGGCGGAGGTGCGAACCTTGAAAAATTGAAACCAACCATCTAATGTTCTCTCTGTCTCCTTGCCTGTCAGGTGTTTGATGAAATGTCTACTGTCTTTTCAGATCAAGAAGAGCCCCGATGCAGACTTCAAGGAGGTCTCGAACGCTCTGGGCGCCAAATGGAAGACCCTGAGCAACGAGGAGAAGCAGCCCTACGAGGAGAGGTACCGGCAGGAGAAGGAGGCCTACCTGCAGGTGGTTGGCCAGGAGAAGCGCGAGGCCGAGGCCATGAAGCTGCTCGACGAAGAGCAGATGCGCTGGACGGCGAAAGAGCTGCTGGAGCAGTACCTCAAGTTCAGGCAGGAGGCCGAGGAGGGAGACGGCAACAGCAAGAAGGCAAAGAACAAGAGGAAGAAGGAGAAGGATCCCTCTAAGCCGAAGCAGCCCATGTCGGCCTACTTCCTCTACTCGCAGGAGAGGCGTGCCGCGCTGGCCGCCGAGAAGAAGAGTGTGCCTGAGGTAATGGACTGGCTGTTTCTGGTTTCAGTTCCTGTGAAATTAGCTTGCCCATTGATCTGATAAAATAATTTTTGGTGCTCTCGCAGATTGGTAAGATCACAGGGGAAGAGTGGAAGGGCATGACGGAGGCTCAGAAGGCTCATTACGAGGAGGTTGCGAGGAAACAGAAGGAGGAATACCAGAAGCAGATGGAGGTGTACAAGCAGAAGAAGCTTGAGGTGTGGAAATTGTTTTGTTGCAGAGCATTAATATTATATAAAAGAAATGAAGGTATCTAATGTGGTGTACTTTATCAGGAAAATGCCAGCATAGAGAAGGAGGAAGAGGAGCAGAAGAAAATCATGAAGCAGGAGGCTCTGCAGCTTCTTAAGAAGAAGGAGAAGGCAGACAACATCATCAAGGTATCTATCCCATTCCAAGTTCCAGATGGAATATCCATCAGCATGCCCGTCATGTAAACTGCTTCATGCGTTGATTTTGTTTTTGATCAGAAAACCAAAGAGAAGCGTCAGAGGAAGAAGCAGCAGCAGAACGCCGACCCGAACAGGCCCAAGAGGCCCGCGTCTTCCTTCCTGCTCTTCAGGTTTGGAATGCTTTTCTTCTTCCTGTCAACATAAACTCTGAACGCAATTCAATTCAAAATTGTGCCATGGCTAACAAACTGTTGCATTTTCTTTTCAATTGCAGCAAGGAGGCGAGGAAGCAGCTGGCGGAGGAGCGCCCCGGGGTGAACAACGCGACGCTTAGCGCGCTCATCTCGGTGAAATGGAAGGATCTGACCGGCGCGGAGAAGAAGGTGTGGAGCGAGAAAGCGGCCCAAGGGATGGCGGCGTACAAGAGGGAGATGGAGGAGTACACCAATGCTCACACCTCCGCCTCCTCCTCCTCGCCTACTGCTTAGGGTGGTGCCCCTATGTTCAACTGTTACTTGGAGTTGAACTATGAACTCAAGGATTCTCGTCTCTGAATCCTGAACTGAACGGGAGTAGTAGTAGCTATATAACCTTCTGGTAGTGAAGTTATTTTCCATATCATGCATGGCTGTTTCATTAAACTGCATAATTCAAAATGCTTGAGAAATCTCAGACAATTTTATGGGTGCCGGGGTAGATGGTAGATCGTCCGAGTTTTTACATGAGTTGTGTACAGGTGGAACAAAAGAGTCAATTACATCACTGGTGCTAGAACTTGGCATGAATGGTCAGTTTAGTGCTACAAGTTGTGGTGTATATTAAAGTGGTGCAAAAACTTGGCTTTGCGGTGCAAGTACGGTGCAAAACTCGTTTTTATACATCTATGACCCTGACAAGGCGTCTCAGCGTGGCATGAGGCCCGCTGTCAATGACCGGACGATGGGGACAAGGCGTGTGGCCTGCTCTTTTTGCAAAAGACCTTCAGTTTTTATTTTTTATCACACAAAAATAACACTGGGCGGTCCACCTGTCAAAAATAGCACTCATAGGAAAATTGTACCCACTAGGTTTCGAGCCTTAGCAAATCAACCGATCACATTTCCTGTTCATTTGTGATCAGTACTAACAGTGTAAATTATTATTTTTTTGAACACAAATGGAAAAGGTGCACCTTAGGGGTTCGAACCAAGGGCCTACATATTTTACAAATTGGCGATTAACCATCAGGCCTGACGACATTTAGTTCTCTATATGATAATAAATATTTTCTATACCAGTTTGGCCGAACAACATAAATTAAAACTCTAAACTTCGAATGAAAAAAAATCCAACAATCAAACCAGCGACCTCCTATCCCGATAGTGCAAACCAACACCCGACAAAGATTGTTTCTTATACATAGGCTAATGGTTTTATATTGAAGCCACATTTCTATTCTTTAGAAAATATAATATTTTCCTTATAAATGTGCACATGATTTTTCATGAAGCATAAATATTTTTCCTAAAATTACATAAGCATTTTCCAAAAGCATGAAAAATCTATATATTGCATTTATACAAATATTTGAAATAAATTTAACGAATGTAAAATATTTATAAAAGTTCATAGAAATTTTACAAAATTAATGTATTTTTAGAAACATTGAATATATTGAAAACAATAAATAAAAATAAGTTGTCCCAGGAAAAAAAGTACTAATAAATATAAAGATCATACCTGAGGTCACCCGCGATATTTTTAATAAAATATTTAACCATTTAAAACTACATACATTATTATTTTTAATTATATAAACATTTCTTAAAATTCGTATAATTTTATATATTCACGTTTTTAATAAAACATGCATGCAGTATATAAACGTTTTCATGCTTTCAAAACTGTTTATCAACTTTTAGGAAACAAAAAGCTTATGATTTACGAAAAATCGTGTGCAATACCGATAAGTAATATTGTCTAAAGAATATATATATATATATATATATATATATATATATATATATATATATATATATATATATAAGTGGTCTCAGAAAAATAGCCTATTTAGCAAACAAATTTTGGCGGCCCTTCGTGTATACCTGAAATCTTCAGGTCGCTTGCACGGAATGTCTCATTGGCCGTTGGTTAGGTGCGCTCACATCGCATGTTACCTGCTGTTTTTTTTTTTTTGAGGTGTTGTTACCTTTTTTTTTGAGGGGTGAGGTGTTGTTACCTGCTAGTTATAGGTTCGAAACCCTGTGTGTGCTATTTTTTTTTCTCAATGCGTTTTGTGCAGGTGGGCCTCCCAGCGTTATTTTTGTGCAAAAAAAAAAAACTGAAGATTTTTCCTTTTTTTTTGCAAAAAGAGCAGGCTGCACAGCGTGTCCTCATTATCGATAGCGGGCCCCAAGCCTTGTTGGCATGCCTCATCAGCGTTGTGGACATATACAAACGAGTTTTGCACCGTATTTGCATCATGAAGCCAAGATTTTTCACCACTTCAATGTACATTACAACTTGTGGCACTAAAGTGACCATCCATGCCAAGTTCTAGCACCAGTGGTGTAATTGACTCGGAACAAAAAGAAGTTTGAACTCGTGAGGAGCGAGCTTTTGCTCCCACCCCGTGTTCATGTTAGAGCATCTCCAGCCGCGCCCCCAACAAGGCCCCCAGGCGACTTTTCGATCATGCGCCAAAAATCGGCTACCACGCCTAAGGGGCCCTTTTACCGGCTCGGGCGAATTGGCGCCAAGGACCCAACCGGCGGCTGGGGCGCTGAGCGCTGGCGAATATTTTTTGGCGAAGCGCCGATGTGCCAGCGTCGGCGACTCAACTCTCTTCTCGCCGCGTCGTCCTCATCGCCTCGTTTCCAGCGAATCAATGCCAAAGCTGCCTTGTTGCCACGGTCGACCTCCATTGATGCCTCACGGCCAGATGAAGTCCGGGCGACAACGCGTCCCTCGCCCGCCACGCGTAACGCGCCGGCCAAGCCTACCGCGCGGCGCCACCGCCTATATAAAGCCGAGAACCAGCGCGCCGGAGATACGCACACACACTACACCGCCGACGCGTCCACTTCTTCCCCTTCCTCCTCTCTCTCGCCGTCTCCAGCTCAGAAGGATGGCCGAGCGCTTCCCAGGCGACGGCGCGGCGGCGAATGGTTTCGAGCGCCGCCATCTGCACGAGGGCGAGGCTCGCCTCCGCTTCGAGGCCGAGTACCCGGTCCCGCCGGACATGCAGGTGTCGGGGACGTGGCGGATCAGCGTCGGCGGCGTGCCGGTGCCACCATGTAACGCCCCGAGACCGACTCTCCAAGCGGCTTCCATGTTTTTTCGTTATCATTGTGTGTATGTATTTGTTTGTTGCATTCATCATCGCATCATACGCATTGCATCCGCATGTTTTCTTAAACTCGTGGTCCGTTCGTAGTTGTCGCGTCCCCCCCTTGCCTTCGTTGACTGATCCGAGTCCAACCTTGTTCTTCGTTTTCCCTCTTGCCTAAACCGGAGTCTCTTTGCACAAAGGCATCGACCCTTGCCCGTGTCTGAAACTTCCCGAACCCGAACCGGACTATTATTACCGTTGGTTCGGATCATCCCTAAATATCTATAAAACATCTCCGTTTTATTATTCGGGCTACCTATCCTATTTATTTACGACCGCCCGATTATAATCGGACGGACCGGATAGCCCCTACTTAAAAATTTCACTTGCTATATAATGCCCAACCCTAAAACCTAGGGGAGATGTCCCATCCTTCCATTCCCTCCGCCGCCACCCGACCAACTCCCTTCTCCCTCGGGATCCCTTCCGATCCAATCCACCTCATTTTTTTGCACCCAACCAACCAACGCCGCTCGCCGATCCCCTCGCACGTGAGGCCTCATCCCCGCCGGCGACCACAACCAGGCCGTTGCCTTCACCTGTGCCCCTTCCTCCATCCCCTCTTTCCTCTAGCTCTCCCCCCCCCCTCACTTGTCTCTCTCTGTTTTCTCTGTCCTGTAGGAGTTCCCACCCATGGCGCCAGGAGAAGGGCGCCCCGACCTCCTCGTCACCAGCTCGCCGGAGCCACCCGCTGGAGCCAAGGCCGTCGCCTTCACAGTTCGTCGCGCCGCCTCGCCTCCCTATGCTCCCTTCTCGTCGTGCGCCCAAGGGACGCCCCCGTCCCGAGCTCCCGCTCGGAACCTGATGCAGCAGCCGCCGTCCTCGACCAGGACCCGGCCGGATTCCGCCGTTCCCGGTCCATCCCCGTCGCCCCGCTGGCCGGACCTAGCAACCAGGCGAGTCACGCCGCCCCTCTTTTTCTTCTCCCCGTCTCTCCCTCCCTGAACCTTCTCTCTCTCACTATACCAGGATGCCTCGACCCCTCGCGTCGCCTCTGCCGTCAAGTACCGCCTCCGCCCGGATCCTTCGACCCCGCCAACCCGTCGTCGTTCCTTCTCCGGCGAGGACCGCCTCCACACCCTCCCCGTCGCCAAGCCCGGCCGCAGCCGTCGACCCCTGCATCCCTCTGCATCGAAGCAGTTGCAGAGGAGGACGAGCCCCTGCCTCGCGCGTTGGATGCGCCTGGGCCAGTAGCCTCAAAGCCCTGCCTCTCCATCGATCTGGGCTTGGCCCATGGTGAGCAGCTCCCCCGGCACAGAGCGCTCAGATTCGGCCCGTTCGTTTTTTTTTTCTGTTGTCAGCGATTTGTTAAATTCCCAGAGCATTGCATATTTGCAGAACTGTCCCTATTTTAAACTGCTAATAACTATTGAACCATGCATCTAAATGAAACATGTTACATATGTAAAATGCTTAGATTTTCATATAGTTTCACAATATGCCACTTCCATCTATGTTTAAAATGTTTAAATGTGTTTTTTGAATTAATTTGCATGAATAGCATGTTAAAATGATTTATTTCATAACTATATAACCGTAGCTCGGTTTTAAATAAACTTTATATGTAAATGGGGTAGAAAAATGCCTAGTTTAACATGGTGCACTTTACTTTGCTGTTTAACAACAATAAAATATGTTATAGGGCAGAAGAGTATCAAACCTTAAAATATGCATATGGGGTTTTTCCGGACTTGTTGTTTGTTGTTCCGGCCTCATTTAAATTTGCCTAGATAGGTGGTTTTTCTTATGCTTCACCTCTTTGCCATGTTTAACAACATTTAGCATTGTTGTGTACATAACCAAGAGAGAATTAAATGAGTCATGTGGTGTTTCGTCAATATGCAACTCGTTGCATATTGAGCTCCACTTAATTTGTAGGGTTGTTTGTTGCACTTTGCCATGGCATGCATATTTAAACCGGACATGCATCATACTTGATTGTGCATCATGCCATGTTCATGTGGTGGTTGTTTACTTTGTTGTTTGTTTCTTTCCGGGTTGCTTTTCTCGTTAGCTTCGGTTTCGTTCCGGAGTTGTGAGGATTCGTGCGGCTACATCCGTTTGTCTTCTTCATGGACTCGTTCTTCTTCCTTGCGGGATTTCAGGCAAGATGACCATACCCTCGAAATCACTTCTATCTTTGCTTGCTAGTTGCTCGCTCTTTTGATATGCCTATGCTACGATGCCTACCACTTGCTTATCATGCCTCCCATATTGCCATGTCAGCCTCTAACCTTTTTCACCCTTCCTAGCAAACCATTGCTTGGCTATGTTACCGCTTTTGCTCAGCCCCTCTTATAGTGTTGCTAGTTGCAGGTGAAGTTGAAGATTGCTCCATGTTGGAACATGTTTATGTTGGGATATCACAATATCTCTTATTTAATTAATGCATCTATATACTTGGTAAAGGGTGGAAGGCTCGGCCTTATGCACGGTGTTTTGTTCCACACTTGCCGCCTAGTTTCCGTCATACCGGTGTTATGTTCCTTGATTTTATGCGTTCCTTACACGGTTGGGTGATTTATGGGACCCCTTGACAGTTCGCTTTGAATAAGACTCCTCCAAAGAAGGCCCAACCTTGGTTTTACCATTTGCCACCTAAGCCTTTTTTCCCTTGGGTTCTGCAGACTCAAGGGTCATCTTTAATTTAACCCCGGGCCAAGGTTTCATCGAGTCTTTGGTTCAAACCGAGTAGATCATGGGCCACCTCGGGGCAACTTGAGGCTTGGTTTTACTCGTAGGATGTCTCATCCGGATGTGCCCTGAGAACGAGATATGTGCAACTCCTATCGGGATTTGTCGGCACATTCGGGCGGCTTTGCTGGTCTTGTTTTACCATCGTCGAAATGTCTTGTAAACCGGGATTCTGAGTCTGATCGGGTCTTCCCGGGAGAAGGAATATCCTTCGTTGACCGTGAGAGCTTATAATGGGCTAAGTTGGGACACCCCTGCAGGGTATTATCTTTCGAAAGCCGTGCCCGCGGTTATGAGGCAGATGGGAATTTGTTAATGTCCGGTTGTAGAAAACCCGAAGTTGATCTTAATTAAAATACATCAACCGCGTGTGTAACCGTGATGGTCTCTTCTCGGCTGAGTCCGGGAAGTGAACACGGTGTTGGAGTTATGCTTGACGTAGGTTGTTCTAGGATCACTTCTTGATCATAGGTGTTCGACCGTCTTTGTTGCCTTCTCTTCTCGCTCTCATTTGCGTATGTTAGACACCGGATATGCTAATTAAACTGCTGCAGCTCCACCTCACTACCTTCTCCTACCCATAAGCTTAAATAGTCTTGATCTCGCGGGTGTGAGATTGCTAAGTGTCACACCCTGATTTTCATGCCACTACACTTAAGCTAACAATCATGATAAAATGTGGTTTGACAAAAACTTTTGAGTGATTTGGACCTTGCCTTGATTGGTTTTTGTCTGCTGTTTGCAAGTGCTCTAAAAATCAAATAAATCCTCCAACTCATATACTTCATCTCCTTGCTCCAAACTCTTCAACCAATGATCATGCCATGTGTATAGGACATAAAAATAATTTCTTACAAAAATAATTTGGCCAAATAGTATTTTCAAAAATTAGTTTTTCAAAACCCCTGAAATTGAGGTTTGCACTGCAAGTACTTAATTAAGGGCAATAAAAATCTTTCCAAAAATATATTTGACTACTATTAGATATAGGATACCCAGAAACCACAAAAATATAATTTTAAAGGTTATTTTCCTAATTTATTTAAAAGCTTTTTCTTAAGTCCAGAAATGGTCTTTAATAGGGAAAAATTATTTTATTGTTTCAAAAATATTTGACAAAAACCTAGGGAAACTCAGTGGACATATATTGTCCATATATAAGAATTTCAACACATGGTCATGTTCAAAATATTGGTCAAACCCCTAAAAAACCTTTTATAGATATTTCAAGCTTTTGAAATATTTACAAAGGAAATATTCTCCAAAAATTCCAAGAAAATTCTAGCATGTCACATATGACATGTTGGATTATCTTGATAAGTATCATGTCATGGAGAATAGTATAACCCCATGAAATCCCCTCAAAACCAATTCTGTCCATTTTGAAGTTTGAGCAACTTTACATTGCCAAACATGTCCAAATGTTCTCAAACCTTTTGAACATGCTCAACTGGTCTAATAATTCATCTAGACCAAATGGCACAAGTTGGAGAAAATATTATATTGATCAAAGTGCCCCAGAACCCTTCCTGTCCAGAACCAAATTTGAACAACTCTACATTGCCAAGTGTCTCCTTTTGATCCCAATTTTTGTGGACATGTTCAAATCCTCAAATGATGACACTACACCAAGTGGTGCATCAAGGAGAATAGATTTGAATGACTAAATCTTGGTAAAGCCATTTCTGCTGATTTCTAGAGTTTACCAAAGTTACATTGGCAACTTTCTTCAAATGGACTCAAACTTGGTGGTAAACCTCAATTATGTGTGACACTTGATCCTGTTAATTCTCATGTCAAGTGTAGTTAATTTGCTTGCCCAAATTTGCATCAAACACCTTCTGTCACTTTTCAAAAATCACCATTTTGACCACTTACCCTATTCTCCTTGAGCTCAACTTTTTACCACAGCCCCTCCTAGTCCCCTTTCACCTCCAGTAACAATGGCAAGTCCACAGCTCAATTATTGGATGGGTAAAACCCCACTTTCTCTCTCTGGACAGCCCCTTTCTCTCTCTTTCTCACCTCCCTCCTCACTCCAAGGATCTCCAGGCATCCAATGCCCCTACCCACTTGTTTACTCCTCCCTAAACAACCTAGACACAAGTGGCCACACCCTAAAAGCCAAAGGCATGCCCTGGCATGCAATTGGCGTGCTCCAGAGCGCGCTACAGTGCACACCCGCACTGTAGCCGCCCCCTTCCAACCGCCTCCGGCCACCTAGGGCCTCCCCCTCGTGTCCCCCGAGGTCACCTCGACGTACGTAGCACGCTACACTGCCGTCCCCCTCCTCTCTCTCCCTCTCCGGCTCTCCTCGCGTGCGGACAGAGCACCGCCCGAGCGCGCCAGTCGCTGGCCGCGGCGGGGACCCGCTTTGCCGCATTCCCCGCTCCCTCTCTTCTCCCCCTGGGCGTAGTCCACCTCCACGAACTCCCTAGCCTCGGCGCAGCACCTTCCCGAGGCCCGTAGCGATGAGCACGAGCTCGCCAAGACGAGCCCACTTGCACCATCGCCCGCCATAAAGGCCACCCCGGGCCCTCTCGGCCTCCGTTCGCTCTCTCTCCCTCCCAGCCGACCCCCTGGACCAACCCACTCCCCTCCTCGCGCTCTCCATCCGCCACCATGGCCGGAGCCTTGCCGTCGGCCTCCGCCTAAATTCGCACCCACCACTCCTCCTCCTCCCCTCTAGACTGCACTAGAGCGCCTCCACCGTCACCGCGAGCCCCTCCCGTGCTTCTTCCCCCTCCTCCCCGTGGCTGTTCCATCGAGTTCCACCACCACCGTCAGCCTCGTCCGCCGCGGTCGACGTCCTGCTCGACCCGGTGCCCTGGCGACTGCACCACCCAGTTGACGCGGCCGGGTCCCCTGAGCACGCCGGTGGGCAGAACATCGCCGGAGACGCCCTGTAGCGCCGGCGACCGGCGTCCAGCGCCTCCTCTGTCTCCTGTCGCACCCGCGCAGGAGGTGGAGGACGAACCCGACAGGAGGGCCCCGCCTCGTTTAAGTGGACACGGGCTCTGCCTGCAGACGCCTTCGCTCGGGGAAGGCATATTTCCCCGAGTATGCCTCCTATGTCGACAGCCCGCGCGCGGCCGAGCCGCTGGGCCGGCCCGCTGCCTATCTCTCGCCTTGCGCGCATGATAAGGGTAAAGCCCCCTTTCCCTTTTTTCTTTTTTCCCAAAGAGACTTCAAAAGCACTTAAATAAATCAAATCAACTCCAAATTTGATGATTCAAATTTCTAGGGGATCCACAAATCCTGATCTATCACATGGTGCTATTTGCACATTTTTCCAGAAACTTTCTCTTCAGAAATATTTATTAAAACCCCATTTTCCATTTCTGTGATGAACTTTAGAAAATCACCGAGAGCCCATTTTTGATCCAAATTCCATGATTCAAAATCCTAGATGTCTATAAGTTCAAAACTTAGTTTTTGAACATTTTTACTAATACTTTCTGTATCACCTCAAATAATAGTCTATTTCTTCATATATAGCCAACTTTGCAAATTCATAGAGAAATTATTTGAACTCCAAATCTAGTGAAACCAACTCCTAGGTGCCTCAAGAATCATACTTTGTTAAATGGGTGCCTTTTCTCATTTTTCAAAATAATTCTTCTGTACACTTCTTGCAATTCCATAAACCCCTTGATTCCATCATATCAAAATGTTTAGAAATATCCATTGATCCACTTCCAATGAAATCACTTTGGTCATTCCTCGTATGACCAGAGGTATCCAATAAAAGTCAACTTCATATTTTTAGAGCACATTTATTCTTGCCTTGTTGTGTTGCTTATTGTGATTGTTTCCGACGTTAGTTGCCGAAGTAGACGGAGTACTTGGAGAAGGACCAGAAGATCTCAAGACTCTGATGAACCAGGCAAGCAGCCCTTTGACCATGTCTAAGAAACCCCTTTTTTTGCATGTCATATGGTACTTTTATTGCTTGCATCGAAGTCATGATAAAATGGTGACCACTTGGGGTGGTTTGCCTCCGTTGCTTTTTCTCGTTGACACTTGCATGATGCATGACCCTACCTTTCTATGAGGGTTATGCCGGTGGGTGTACATAGGATGCTAAAGTAGTGCTATGCAAAAAGGGACGGGAATATGCATGGTGATGGAGACAAAGTATTTTCAAAGGACTTTTCGAAAACCCCGCCGGGTGCCACTTATGCCCGAGGGAGATGATGAGTTGGGTAGCCACTTGATGACGAAGTGGTGTACCGAGGCAAGTGTGTGTTGTTTCCAAAACGGATTGGTTTAAGTTGCGACCGTTATTCCAACCTTACATGCGCAACCACTCTACCCTTATATGGGAAAGGGCATTATTGATTACCTAGGCCGATACTAGCTTGGAGCCCGCATTACTAGTGACGGGGGAGAGTTGGTGCTCTCTCTCGGGACGGGGTCGTGCCAGGTAGGGCGGCCATGACTGTTTTCACAGGGCACCGGATACACCGTTGTGTCCCCTCTCGGATCTTACGATCAAGAGTGAGTCTCGTATGATGTACATCGTGAGGATACGGAACAACGAGTGGACTCTTGGTTAGTGTCGTCTAGGGAAAGATAGTGATCGGGTGCTTACCCCGGGTACTTGAGGTACCGCGGGTCGTGGATGACACGGAAGTTCCCCGGATCTTGTGGGTAAAGTGTGCAACCTCTGCAGAGTGTAAAACTATTCGAATAGCCGTGTCCACGGTCAAGGACAGTTGGGTAACCGCTCTTGGGCTACGTCCACTTGTTTACAAACCAGTGTGTGTGTTTGGATAAGTGGGAAGATCTACTTGGGTCAAGTCAAAGGACTTGACATGATTTAGTTGGGTTGGTGCCCACTCTATCTATGTTGATATCTGTAACCTGTCCTCTGGTTACTTGAATTCTCCTGATGCATGTCTTACAAGTTGTTGAACATATTATTGCACTCAAAACTAGCTTTCTGCAAAAATTTACCTATATCATGCATTGTTATATCTGGAACCAAAACATGGGTTGCTTGCGAGTACATTCAAAGTACTCATTGGCTTGCCACTGGTTATTTTATTGGCCAGGCATGAAAGAACAGGATATAATGAAGAGTACCTTGGTGAAGAACATGCGAGCTAGGACGCTTCCCAGTCAGAATGCTTGTAGGGTTAAGGCTAATGGCATGGGTCCAAGTTGTTATTGAAGATTTCCGCTGCGATGATATACTCAAGACTTGACCATAATGGTCCTACTTGTGTAAAACGGTATGTATGGATGTAAGACTCTTGTTATTCAGCTTCTGTGTGTTCGGTGAGCATTGATCTCTGGGATCACTGTACACGTGCATTCGGTGATCACAACTTATGAGTCGGGGTCCCCACAGAGCTGGTATCAGAGCCATCCTGACTGTAGGAAGCCTTAGTTAGCATGGTTGTTAGTTAGGGTAAAACTATTTCCAAAACTACTACTAGTTTTCAAAACTATCTATACTTCTCTTCCCCTTCGGAGTTTTTCGAAAACTAAGATATACTTTCCTCTTCCCCTTCAAAATTTAATGGTCGCTAGCATCCTTATGCCCCTGACCACGGGATTCCTTGTAATCCTCGTGGATAATCTAGAAGGAAGACACCTTGTCCTATGACAATCAGGGTGTAAGATATGCAACACCATGATAGACATCGCTAATAGAGCAATCATGTCCTTACCGTTGTTGTATCGGCAACCACCGATGGATGAGAACCTCGCCATTTGGCCCGCCTCACTATTGTGAGCAGGAAAATGGTTCTCTTCATACCCCGCTCTTGGTGTCGATGTTGTCATCAATGTAACCGACATGTTGGACCTCTACTATGCCTTGTGAATGTCCTTGCATAAAGGATTACAAACCTTGTACCATCGACGCCTTATAAAGCAAAAGCGATCATCATGATTAAGAAGACAAGAGAAGACCAAGTCAAAGACAGCCACGAGGAGCCACCATCACCCCATCACCTCATCAGGCGAGAAGTTGTCGAAGATTCTGCAGGCTCGACCCAGATCGTTTCATCAAACAAGAGACGTAGCAACACCTGAGGAAAACTTAGAAGACTGCATGAGGCACAAGGCACGACTACTGAGTCCGAGAACCCCTAGGGTAGGATGAGTCGTGTACCCCTATCTTGTGATCGAGTCCGTATGATGGTTCGAATAGAACCATGATTGTGTGTTGCTTGTTTTTATTTATTTGTGTTTTGATATAGGTCGCACTTTTGCCATGGGCGACAAGTATGCGACTATATCACCTTCCTCACCTTGTTTCTTTTGTTTGGCCCTCTTTGCACCTGTTTGTTTGCACTAGCACTATATAACCCCCTTTAAGCATTCCCCTCCTATATGCTACTTTTTCCTCACATCTCTCTCTCCTCAACTGAAGACCGGAAGACAAGCTACACCAAGGATTCTACTTCGACAACCAACTAGCACTGAAGAACCTTTCTACAGCCTCCTCGACCAAGTAAAACCTCAGAGAGTTATGTTTAACCCCCCAGACTAGAAACCCATTCCTAGACCCTTCGAGAATTCACGAGATACCCCAGCTCAAGTCCTTAACCATGTGCTTAACCCACAAAATTGCAAGAGAACCAGTTAAGTCTCCGTAACCTTGCTTATCACTGGGTTCATTATGGAACTAGTGGACATAGTGAATGAGCCCATTATCATCCTAAGATAGCACCAAAACTGACGATGCCATAGGAAAGACCAATTTGAGGATGCAGGAATAGAGGCCAAATGACTTGATGAGTTTATATCAATGACTTGAGGAATTATATGAGACTATTTGGTGGATTATGAGGCTTTGATGTTGGTAGATGAACTTGGTGGGATCATGATTATAGAGTAGCATAGCTTTCATTACCCCTGAGTAAATTGGATTTAATAGGACAATTATGATCGCAAGCTGAAATTCTTGGAAGTATAAGGATTTGACTTAGCCAGGGGATATTGATAGAAGATAGTTGATAATTACTTGGGGGAAAGTGTGGAACTCTCGCGGGACATGAGATTTGGATTAAATAGGTTACCCTAGTGGAGTATGGATGCAGAGTAATTTTACATGGTTCGGAGTAAATTGGATTCAGACTGATGATCTTGATCATGATACCATGTTTCTCGGTGGACCATAAACTAGGACATTGGATTAATTGTCAGAGTTTATTTAGGGATCTATATATGCTTGACCTTGGAGTTTACATGACCATGATAATGGAAATTGGTGGACTGACTATAGCAAGGTAGCCCTTTCAAGTATTTGAGGATTATAGGACATTATAAGATCATGTGGAACACCATAAACATTGGATTTGTAGAATTAAATGGATCATGTAGTGATTGGTGTAGTTAATGGGCTTTTGGAGTTGATTCATAGGAAAGGAAACTAGTTCTTGGTGTGGCATCTGACGTGTTTCCTTAGGATAGAGATGCACTAACATAGACCTTGGATCAATAGACTGAGCACTTGGATTGTGGTGATTAAATTCAAGCTTAGCAGCTTGTATGTTCTACCCCTGGACTTTTGCATAGATACGAGTTTGGGAATAGTTGTCATGAATGATTTTGTTAGACCTCCCCTCGGGAGCCATGAGGATATGAATAACACGAGTGATGATTGGAGTTGGCCTATACGATATGATTCTTTTGGTAATATGAGGTGAAGACTAGGTAGAACTATTGGCATCTCAGGAACTATGCTCAAGGATGGGATGATAAACATTCACTCGCACACTAGAATCCTTGAAACCCTTACGTCCTACCAAGCCACAACATGGTCGGATCCTGACCTGGGGCTTTGGCTCTAGATCGATAAGACCTTGGCCAATGCTCAACCGTGACCATCACCAATGCCTCAATTTCACTTTACGCACCCCATAGACTTCATGGAGTGCTTGGACAAGTTAGTTGTCATCTTTCTTTGATGACATACTCGTCTACCCGAAGACGGAAGAAGAATCGCTGAGCTGGTCAAGGAACATCTGAAGACCGTCATTTCTAGGAGGAAGAACTACACCAACCATCATCTTCAAGAAGTATACTTCCGCGTCAAAGACCATGTGTATCTGCAAGCCACTCCTCTCTAAGGAACCAAGCATTTCCATGACAAGGGAACCCACACCAAGATTCGTCGGCCCTCTTCAAGATCACTGCAAGATGAAGAATAGATGGCTACCGGCTAGAGTTACCACCTGAGTTACCCACTATGCACAACATTTTCCACGAATCACAGCTTCGGAAGTGCTTCCAACATCCTAACCAACCCGATCCCTACAAGGACGTCGATCACCAAGCCATCGACCTCTAGCTCAATATGACTTACGCAAGCTACCCATTAGCAACCTGGATCAAGAAGAGCGTCATACACGAAGCCACACCATCAAGTACTTCAAGCTCAATGGAGCACTACACGGAAGGTATAACATGAGGACTTGAAGACTACCCCAGATCCAAGTTTCTGTATCCCTTTCCGCGCCTAGTTTGGGAATCTCGGGGACGAGATTCTTGTAAGGGGGTAGGTCTGTCACACCCTGATTTTCATGCCACTACACTTAAGCTAACAATCATGATAAAATGTGGTTTGACAAAAACTTTTGAGTGATTTGGACCTTGCCTTGATTGGTTTTTGTCTGCTGTTTGCAAGTGCTCTAAAAATCAAATAAATCCTCCAACTCATATACTTCATCTCCTTGCTCCAAACTCTTGAACCAATGATCATGACATGTGTATAGGACATAAAAATAATTTCTTACAAAAATAATTTGGCCAAATAGTATTTTCAAAAATTAGTTTTCAAAACCCACAGAAATTGAGGTTTGCACCGCAAGTACTTAATTAAGGGCAGTAAAAATCTTTCCAAAAATATATTTGACTCCTATTAGATATAGGATACCCAGAAACCACAAAAATATAATTTTAAAGGTTATTTTCCTAATTTATTTAAAAGCTTTTTCTTAAGTCCAGAAATGGCCTTTAATAGGGAAAAATTATTTTATTGTTTCAAAAATATTTGAACAAAACCTAGGGAAACTCAGTGGCCATATATTGTCCATATATAAGAATTTCAACACATGGTCATGTTCAAAATATTGGTCAAACCCCTCAAAAACCCTTTCTAGATATTTCAAGCTTTTGAAATATTTACAAAGGAAATATTCTCCAAAAATTCCAAGAAAATTCTACCATGTCACATATGACATGTTGGATTATATTGATAAGTATCATTTCATGGAGAATAGTATAACCCCATGAAATCCCCTCAAAACCAATTCTGTCCATTTTGAAGTTTGAGCAACTTTACATTGCCAAACATGTCCAAATGTTCTCAAACCTTTTGAACATGCTCAACTGGTCTAATAATTCATCTAGACCAAATGGCACAAGTTGGAGAAAATGTTATATTGATCAAAGTGCCCCAAAACCCTTCCTGTCCAGAACCAAATTTGAACAACTCTACATTGCCAAGTGTCTCCTTTTGATCCCAATTTTTGTGGACATGTTCAAATCCTCAAATGATGAAACTACACCAAGTCGTGCATCAAGGAGAATAGAGTTGCATGACTAAATCTTGGTAAAGCCATTTCTGCTGATTTCTAGGGTTTACCAAAGTTACATTGGCAACTTTCTTCAAATGGACTCAAACTTGGTGGTAAACCTCAATTATGTGTGACACTTGATCCTGTTAATTCTCATGTCAAGTGTAGTTAATTTGCATGCCCAAATTTGCATCAAACACCTTCTGTCACTTTTCAAAAATCATCATTTTGACCACTTACCCTATTCTCCTTGAGCTCAACTTTTTACCACAGCCCCTCCTAGTCCCCTTTCACCTCCAATAACAATGGCAAGTCCACAGCTCAATTATTGGATGGGTAAAACCCCACTTTCTCTCTGGACAGCCCCTTTCTCTCTCTTTCTCACCTCCCTCCTCACTCCAGTGGATCTCCAGGGCATCCAATGCCCCTACCCACTTGTTTACTCCTCCCTAAACAACCTAGACACAAGTGGCCACACCCTACAAGCCAAAGGCCTGCCCTGGCATGCAATTGGCGTGCTCGAGGCCAGCCAGTGCACACCCGCCCCAGAGCCGCCCTTCCAACCGCCTCCGGCCACCTAGGGCCTCCCCCTCGTGTCCCCCGAGGTCACCTCGACGTACGTAGCACGCTACACTGCCGTCCTCCTCCTGTCTCTTCCTCTCCGGCTCTCCGTGCGTGCGGACAGAGCACTCCTCGAGCACGCCAGTCGCTGGCCGCGGCGGGGACCCGCTTTGCCGCATTCCCCGCTCCCTCTCTTCTCCCCCTGGGCGTAGTCCACCTCCACGAACTCCCTAGCCTCGGCGCAGCACCTTCCCGAGGCCCGTAGCGACGAGCACGAGCTCGCCGGCGCACGAGCCCACGGTGCACCATCGCCCCGCCATAAAAGGCCACCCCCGGGCCCTCTCTGGCCTCCGGGCGGGCTCTCTCCCTCGCAGCAACCCCCTGGACCAACCCACTCCCCTCCTCGCGCTCTCCATCCGCCACCATGGCCGGAGCCTTGCCGTCGGCCTCCGCCTAAATTCGCACTCCACCACTCCTCCTCCTCCCATCTAGACCGCACTAGAGCACCTCCACCGTCACCATGAGCCCCTCCGTGCTTCTTCCCTCCTCCCGTGGCTGTTCCATCGAGTTCCACCACCACCGTCGAGCTCGTCCGCTTGATCGATGCCCTGCCGACCCGGTGCCCTGGCGACCGTGCCACCCACGGTTGGGGCGGCGGGTCCCCCAGGCACGCCCGGTGGGCGAGAACATCGCCGGAGGCATAGCATGGCGACCGGCGTCGAGCGCCTCCTCTATCTCTGTCGCACCAGCTGAGGTGGAGGACGAACCAACAGAGGGCCCGCCTCGTTTAAGTGGGCCTTGAGCTCTGCCACGGCTGGCCTCGCCGGGAAAGGCGTATTTCCCCACGCCTCCTGCGTCGGCGGCCAGCAGCAGCGGCATTGTTCGGCGCTGCCTATCTCTCGCCTTGCGCGCATGATAAGGGTAAAGCCCCCTTTCCCTTTTTTTCCTTTTCCCAGTAGACTTCAAAAGCACTTAAATAAATCAAATCAACTCCAAATTTGATGATTCAAATTTCTAGGGGATCCACAAATCATGATCTATCACATGGTGCTATTTGCACATTTTTCCAGAAACTTTCTCTTCAAAAATATTTATTAAAACCCCAATTTCCATTTCTATGATGGAGTTTAGAAAATCACAAAGAGCCCATTTTTTATCCGAATTCCATGATTCAAAATCCTAGATGTCTATAAGTTCAAAACTTAGTTTTTGAACATTTTTACTAATACTTTCTGTATCACCTCAAATAATAGTCTATTTCTTCATATATAGCCAACTTTGCAAATTCATAGAGAAATCATTTGAACTCCAAATCTAGTGAAACCAACTCCTAGGTGCCTCAAGAATCATTCTTTGTTAAATGGGTGCCTTTTCTCATTTTTCAAAATAATTCTTCTGTACACTTCTTGCAATTCCATAAACCCCTTGATTCCATCATATCGAAATGTTTAGAAATATCCATTGATCCACTTCTAATGAAATCACTTTGGTCATTCCTCATATGACCAGAGGTATCCAATAAAAGTCAACTTCATATTTTTAGAGCACATTTATTCTTGCCTTGTTGTGTTGCTTATTGTGATTGTTTCCGACGTTAGTTGCCGAAGTAGACGGAGTACTTGGAGAAGGACCAGAAGATCTCAAGACTCTGATGAACCAGGCAAGCAGCCCTTTGACCATGTCTAAGAAACCCTTTTTTTTGCATGTCATATGGCACTTTTATTGCTTGCATCGAAGTCATGATAAAATGGTGACCACTTGGGGTGGTTTGCCTCCGTTGCTTTTTATCGTTGACACTTGCATGAGGGATGACCCTACCTTTCTATGAAGGTTATGCCGGTGGGTGTAGATAGGATGCTAAAGTAGTGCTATGCAAAAAGGGGCGGGAATATGCATGGTGATGGAGACAAAGTATTTTCAAAGGACTTTTCGAAAACCCCGCCGGGTGCCACTTATGCCCGAGGGAGATGATGAGTTGGGTAGCCACTTGATGACGAAGTGGTGTACCGAGGCAAGTGTGTGTTGTTTCCAAAACGGATTGGTTTAAGTTGCGACCGTTATTCCAACCTTACATGCGCAACCACTCTACCCTTATATGGGAAAGGGCATTATTGATTACCTAGGCCGGTACTAGCTTGGAGCCCGCATTAATAGTGACGGGGGAGAGTTGGTGCTCTCTCTCGGGACGGGGTCGTGCCAGGTAGGGCGGCCATGACTGTTTTCACAGGGCACCGGATACACCGTTGTGTCCCCTCTCGGATGTTACGATCTCGAGTGAGTCTCGTATGATGTACATCGTGTGGATACGGAACAACGAGTGGACTCTTGGTTAGTGTCGTCTAGGGAAAGATAGTGATCGGGTGCTTACCCCGGGTACTTGAGGTACCGCGGGTCGTGGATGACACGGAAGTTCCCCGGATCTTGTGGGTAAAGTGTGCAACCTCTGCAGAGTGTAAAACTATTCGAATAGCCGTGTCCACGGTCAAGGACAGTTGGGTAACCGCTCTTGGGCTACGTCCACTTGTTTACAAACCAGTGTGTGTGTTTGGATAAGTGGGAAGATCTACTTGGGTCAAGTCAAAGGACTTGACATGATTGAGTTGGGTTGGTGCCCACTCTATCTATGTTGATATCTCAGAACTTTGTCCTCTGGTTACTTGAATTCTCTGATGCATGTCTTACAAGTTGTTGAACATATTATTGCACTCAAAACTAGCTTTACGCAAAAATTTACCTATATCATGCATTGTTATATCTGGAACCAAAACATGGGTTGCTTGCCAGTACATTCAAAGTACTCATTGGCTTGCCACCGGTTATTTTATTGGCCGGGCATGAAAGAACAGGATATAATGAAGAGTACCTTGGTGACGAACATGCGAGCTAGGGCGCTTTCCAAATGTAATGCCTGTAGGGTTAAGGCTAATGGCATGGGTCCAAGTTGTTATTGAAGATTTCCGGCGATGATATACTCAAGACTTGACCATAATGGTCCTACTCGTAAAAGCGGTATGTATGGATGTAAGACTCTTGTTATTCAGCTTCTGTGTGTTCAGTGAGCATTGATCTCTGGGATCACTGTACACGTGCATTCGGTGATCACGACTTATGAGTCGGGGTCCCCACACTGAGTCCTCGTGAGTCACAGATACTTCCAAAACCAGTTTGCAGGTGCCGATGAAACCGTGCAGGTGACGCATCCGAGCTCAAGGAGGAGCTCGATGAAGATCTTGTTCATTGTGTTGTTTCATTTCAGTTGATCAGTAGTGGAGCCCAGTTGGGACGATCGGGGATCTGTGTAGCATTTGGGGTAGTCTTCTTTTATTTTGGTTCCGTAGTCGGACCTTGATTGTATCTGTATGATGTAATGCTTTACTCATGTATTGCGTGAAGTGGCGATTGTAAGCCAACTATGTATCTCATTCCCTTATGTATTACATGGGTTGTGTGAAGATCACCTCATTTGCGACATTGCTTTCACTGCGGTTATGCCTCTAAGTCGTGCTTCGACACGTGGGAGATATAGCCGCATCGAGGGCGTTACAAGTTGGTAATCAGAGCCATCCCCGACTTAGGAGCCCCCTGCTTGATCGAATCGCTGGCGTTGTTGAGTCTAGAAAAAAAGTTTTGAGTCCTAGGATTATATATATCAAAGAGTAGGATTCGTTTTACTCCTCGGTCCCTTCGTCGCTCTGGTGAGGTCTCCTGACATAGATGTTTTGACATTCCTCTCCTTAAATTTCACTAAAAAAATTTTTTTTAGGATCACGCGGGTATCTTGGAATCGTTCCGATGGTTTTGTGACGAGAACATTGTTCTTGGTGCCTCCTGACATTTAGGGGTTGTGGCAGTGTCCCGGGGAGTTGAGCTCCGAGGTGTTGTCGTCACAATTTTATCGTTGCAGTTCCGGAATACCTGAGTTTCGCCGACATCGAAAATCTCTTTTATGCAGTTGTTGGTGAGATAACCTCGATAACCCAGTACTGGGGCGAGCTCGAGAGTATTGCCATAACTCGTATAATGGATGCTTTTTCGAAGGTTGAGGTAAATGATTTCCGAAGGTTTCTTTGTTATGTGTTGAAGGATGGATACGGCTGGATGTAGGATTTGTTAGTTTGGGTGAGACTGAAAGTGCGTTATATCGACTAGAGGGGGGTGAATAGGCGATTTTTATGAATTCTTCACTGAGGAATTTGCCAGTGAGGAAATTCCTTAGCGAAGAACTACTTGCATGAATAAGTACTCGAAGTAAACATAACAGATTACAAGCAAAGTCATCATGATGAAATGAAGACAATCACAGAGTACGTAAAGCGAAATCACAGGATAACACAGGATGAAGACAAAAAGACTCAAGAAAATTATCTGAGGAAACTTAGAAAGTCTTCAGTCAAAGACTTCAAAAAAATATATGAACAAATACACAACACATTAAAGAGGAAAAGAAATTGTTGAGGAAATAGAACCGATTAGGTTGGTGAAGACAATGATTTGGTAGACCAGTTCCAACTGTTGTCTCGGTTGTACGTCTGGTTGGAGCGGCCGAGTATTTAAACTCGAGGACACACAGTCCGGACACCGATCATCGAAAGCACGCAGCTCAGACACCAAGTCCTCACCGTATTCTCCTTGAACTAAGGTCACACAGACCTCGTCCAATCACTCGTGGTAAGTCTTGAGCGACTTCCAAACCTTCACAGACTTGGTCACTCGGCGATCCACAATTCCTCTTGGATGCTCTAGACCATGACGCCTAACCGTCTGGAAGAAGCACAGTCTTCAAAGGTAACAAGCGTCGGATCCACGCAGGATCAATTTCTTGATGATGCTCAATCACTTTGGGTTTGTTGGGGTTTGGTTTTGGGTTATTCCTCACTTTTGGGTTTTCCTCACTTGATGATTTTCTCTCAAAGTCCTCGAGAGGATGGGTTGCTCTCAAATGACAAGTGTCAAGTTCTCTCGAGCAGCCAACCAGCTAGTGGTTGTAGGGGCGGCTATTTATAGCCTAGGGAGCAGCCCGACATGATAAGACATAAATGCCCTTCAATGATATGACCGTTAGGTGGATAAGATATTTTGGAACAGTGGCCAAGAAGACAAGAACGGTCGGAAATTTGACTCTCAAATTCCTCGGGGCTATCATGTTCCTCCTTTGTGTAGGCAATTCGCCTTTGGCGAATTCCTAACTCCTCGGGCCGAACAAATTCTCGTGACCGGAAGAGCTTCGTCTCACATCAAGAAATTGACTGAATCAGTATGAGATTTCCAAAAGCTTCACTCGAAGGGATTGGTAGGTGTAGGATTTTGAGTTGAGCATCAAATGGAAATTTTCCCTTAGTATTTCCTCGACCCCCTTTAACGATGCGGTGTTTCCTATGACTCAAGAAAGAGAAAATGAAACTACAAAAACAAAAGTCTTCACGCTTCATGTTCCTCAAATGAATACCAAGTCTTCAAGGTCACACCAATTTCTTCACTTTCAAAGTCTTAACAAAGTCTTCATAATATCAAAGTCTTCAGATGAAGAACATCATTTTTAGGGTCGACTTTCTCTGTAAATATCAAACTCCTCATAGACTTATAGACCTGTGTACACTCACAAACGCATTAGTTACTTAACCTATAAGTCTTCAATACACCAAAATCACTAAGGGCACTAGATGCACTTACAATCTCCCCTTTTGGTGATTGATGACAATATGGGTTAAGTTTTCAACGGGGATAAACATATGAATTGTAAATACTGATAATGAGGAATTTGATTGCAAGATATAGTAGAACTCCCCCTGAAGATGTGCATAGTGAGGAATTTGCTTTTGAGGCAATGCAGATTTGAAGAATTGAATCATGGAGATCTCCCCCTATATCTTGTAATTCATACACGCATTTGACATATAATATGAAGAATTTGAAATGCATGATGAAATATGGTGCTTGATGAAATTCAGCATGAGGAATCATAGCACATAAAGTATAAGAGCACAAGTAGATTTGCTATGAAGCATAGTGCAAAATCATAATGCATCAAAAGTATCAAAGCACCATAGGGTTTAAGATTACAACTCGATCCAATAAAAGTTTCAGAAGAACGAGAGTTGTAACTTAACAAAAATAAATTACTGTATATAGGCAAAAACTAGACCCGCTTGAAGACTAACTCAAATTTCTCCCCCTTTGTCATCGAATGACCAAAAGGATCGAAACTGAGGACTAACGCTCTTGAAGAATTTCAAGTTGAAGACGGAGCGCCAGCATTGTCGAGGTTGTTTGTTGAAGTAGGACCAGCCGCGGTGTCTTCCAAATCTTCATTTTCATCAGTGTCGCGAGATGAAGAATAGGAGCTGGCCACCAAGGAAGGAACTTTGACTTTCTTGAATTTCTTCGGAGGAGGTGCGCATCAGTCAAATTCTTCCTTGAGACCCATTGAAGTCGATTCTTCTTCACAGTAGACATGTGAAAGAACAGCCCAGTGCGCTTGAAGGTTTCATGAAGGTAGTAGTGGTTTTTCTTCACCGCATTGTGTGTTGAGGTCATGTTGTAAAGAAGAGTACCAAACCGACGTTTGACCCACTTATGATTGCGATCAACCTTCCGATGAAGACCGAGGAGTAATTCACGATCGATCATCACCACAGGTGCAATTCCTTGAGGATTTTGCTTGGTAGAGGTATTTCTTGGCGTAGTCATGTGTGGCGAGTCATCATTGGTGGAGTAGGATGCTGCTTGCTAAACTGTCCATCCAATGGACGAATGCCTTCATCGATCACAGCAGTAGCCTTGCCCTTGTCATCATCTGAGGTAAATGTCCGTTTGAGGACTTCAATCGGGGGCAAGTAGCTGCAGTGGTTCAGAGTATCAGCCTTGTAATTGAGTGAAGACCTTGTCCTGATGAATCTCATTATCCAAGGCGCGTAAGGCTTCAGCTCAAATGGTGACATAGCAATGTTAGCCAGAGTCCTCATGAAGAAATCATGGAAATTGATGGGAACGCCATGGATGATATTGAAAAGCATATTCTTCATGATGCCAACGACTTCTTCATCGTTCGAGTCGTGGCCTTTGATAGGACTCATAGTCTTCGTCAGAATCCGATAGACTGTCCGAGGCACATATAATAATTCCTTGACGAGGAATTTGGTTCTTGGTGCCTGCCTTGGCTTCAAAGGCTTCATCAGCACTTGCATATAGTGATTTGAAAGTTCTTTTTCTTCATAGATACGCCGTGCACCATCAAGCGGAGGACTGAGTGGTAGGGCACGAAGCAATTCAATTGCAGGTGCCTTGTAGTGAGTATTTTCGGTCATCCAATCTAAGACCCATGAATTTACGTCTTATGCATCTCCGGTGATGTGCAAGGTTGCATAGAACTGAAGAATTAGCTCTTCATTCCGATCCACAAATATCGGTCAGAAGTTTAGAAGTCCTGCGTCGTGAAGAACAACGAGGACTGGCTCAAAGCACAGCAGCGACTCCATATCCACATGAGGAATATGAGCATGATCGAAGATTTTATCCTTGTTGAAGAGCACCGAGGAATAGAAGTTGGCTTGGTGGCAGTCCGTAAGCGCCTCTTCCTAATGCGAGCGAGAATCATAAGGATTATATTCAAGGAAGAACACGTGCTCGGCAAAGAAATCTTCAGCCTTGAACTTTTGCTTGGTTGAGAACGGATTCTTTTGCTTGGGCAGAGGGTGTCGATGAGTTGCATCACCACCTCGGGAATCACAAGTTCAGTTTCTTCACTGAGGAATTTCTTGCTCCTCAACTTGCGCAATCGAGGATTAGCGGAAGAAGTTCACCAAAGCACTAGTGGCTGGAATTTCTTCATGCACATAACCGATTGGGTTGATTTTCTTGAGTCTATTTGGACAGTTTGTGCAGGGAGTGAGGAACTTGTTGGAGCGGGGTGAAGAGAGGAGTATTGGGATGCCGACTTTCCCAAAATTCATCATTGATCACTGGTGTGGTGCATCCAATATCCACATCTTCATCTTCAATTTCCTCGGCACCACCGAGGAATTTCATAGTAAGATGAGGGAATAACTGGGGTTGAAGGGATGGCATCCACTTCAATTTCTTCATCAAGCTGCTCTGACGAAGCAGCAGACTGATGTTCTTCATTGGATCCGATTGGGATCTTATAGTCTTCTCCAAAAGGAACAACTTCCTTTGATGGTATGGAGGAAATTGGAACAGCATCAATTGGAGTTTCGAATGAGCTGGTCATTGGCTTCATTTTCTTCACAGCCGAGGAATCTGACGCAGCTGATGCTTTCCTTTTCTTCACAGCAGCTCGTTCTGCAGCCTTGGTTTTCTTCACATCAGAAGCAGATGGAAGAATTGGAGTAGGAGTTGGCGCAGGAGGAGCTGAGGAATTTGGTTCAGTTTCTTGAGAGCAACCGATGCGGTTCCCCTGTCTTGAGCAATTTCTTCAAGCGCACCACTAGTGGGTGCCACGGCAATTTCTTCGGCTGGAATGGGATCATCAACCCCGGAATCAACGTTTTCATCGGCCAGGCTGAACGTCATCAGGTGTCTTTGGCATTTTCTTCAGATTGAGCTGAGGCTCCAGCCTGAGGAATTTCATGTTGCATAGGGACAGCAACATCTGTGAGTTTCTTCGTCAGATTGATGAATCTGACCTTGGCTCCTTGCCAATCAGCATTGTATGAATCGAAGTTTTTGCTGAGGTTTTGAATTTCAGTTTGGACCTGGAGAAGCTCCTCATGTGTCATCTTGACAACGCTTTTCTTCAGGAACTTCTCCTTCCTGTATTGAGCCTTTTTTATTTCCCTCGCCTTTTCATACTTCCATTTTTCTTCAGCTATGAAGTGAGTCAACATATGACTTTGTCCAGGTGTCAAATGAAGGTCAGGCAGAGGGGTATTGGGATCATTGTGCCAGAGATCAATAAAGTCGAGGACTATCTTCGGGTCCAATAGCAGTGGCACAGATGTACCTTTGGCTCTAGCGGCCCTTACTTGACGGTCTCTGATGATTTCCGCTAGTTCTTCATCAGATGCCTCATCATCAGATGGCACATGGAATGCAACCATTTTCTTCGTTGGGCTAGGCCGAGGACCTCGTCCAGCTGTTGCTTTGGTTTTCAAATTGAGTCGGACCAGTTGAAGAAATGGGAGCTACTGAGGAACTTGCAGAGATGCCTGAGGCAATTGAAAAGCCAGCAGTCCTTTGACATGTAGCTAGGTGCACAGGAACTGAAGGTTTTGACGGAGCTGTTGAGGACTTTGGTGGAGCAGCAGCAGTGTGAGGAATTTGCTTGGAAGGTGCTGCTGAGGAACTTGGCCGTGAGGGCGCAGATGATGAAGCACTTGGCTTATTAGCAGGCTTCTTTTGCATTGATTTCCTCGGTTTGACCGAGACCTCTGTGGCAGTAGCAGCAGCAGAATCCTCATTGAATTTCTTCACTGCCTCCTTTGCTTGCTTTGCCAATTTTGCTTGGCGTTTAGCCCATTCCTCAGGAAAGTCCTCACCGCGTTTGATGCTAGTGGGATCAGCTATTTGGCCAGGTGCCAAAGGAGCTCTTGGGCATGGAGGATTTAGAGCGAATTTCTTCATGTACTTAGGAGTTACATATCTGTATTCCTTCCATTCCCGTGCCCATCTCCGTTCAATCTTACGAATACGCACCTTGCGTTGATTTTTGCTTTCCTCATCCGGTGTGCAGTAGTCAGCATATATTTCCTCAGGGATTTCGAATGCTGTCATAACCTCTGGTTTCTTTCCTCCCTTCTGCGGCTTCTTACCGTCTGCCATTTTCTTCAGTAGAGGAAATTGAACAATTGAGTTCTCTGAAGAAGTGTGCAGTTTTTCTTCGAGGAACGCTGCAAATGAGTTAAGTTGATGAGAACCTAGGGATTCAGCAGCGGACATTTGTACCTGTGAACAGAGTATAGGTGCGAGGAATTTGGAGAGGTCATATGCGTTCTCAGAAGGTTTTTCAAAAAAAAAGTTTTGAGAATTTTGACCAGATGAACCTTGAAGAGTTTTACTAAGCGTTCTTTGTCTTAGGTTCCAGAGTTGTATAGATTGAGGATCCACACAATTGAGGAATCTTGAAGAAAATCATAGCTTAGAGAAACGAGTCAAGAGATTTGAGGTGTTCATATGTGTGAAGATTTGAGGAATAAACACCTTTGAAGAATTTGAAGAAAATTTGAGAATCAAAGCGAGTAATAAAAGTAACTTTTAATTACCCGAAGTGAAGTACACGACGAACTGAGAAGAACAGTTGGGAAGTTCGTCCGTTCAGATCTTCCACGCCCTAACTTGGCGGAGGAAGACAGCTACGGCGACGGCGGAGTGAAGATTTCCGCGGTCAGCGCGAGTACGTCGGCGACGAGGTCAAGGCAAGAAGCTTTTCCTCACCGGTGACGATGGAGTAAGCGGCGCTTAGGGTTTGAGGAGCTCGGCGGGAGAGAGAGGTCGAGCAGAGTAAAAGAGTGAGGAAGGGGAGAGGGATATTTATAGACGCGGTGAAAAACGGGTCGCCCGAAGATTTAGGACGAACATGCCCCTGACCATTTCCCTTCTCACGACATGTGTCACCCACGTACTGTGTAGTGGAGATCGTGTACGATCGTGGTGTTGGGGAACGCAGTAATTTCTAAAATTTTCCTACGCACACACAGGACCATGGTAATGGCATAGCAACGAGAGGGGAGAGTGTTGTCTACGTACCCTCAGAGACCGTGGCGGAAGCGATCACAACGTAGAGGAAGTAGTCGTACATTCTCCTCGCGATCCTGCCGATCCCAGCGCCGTTACTCCGGCACCTCCGAGTCAATGATGACGTAGAGGAAGTAGTCGTACGTTCTCCTCACGATCCAGCCGATCACAGCGCCGTTACTCCGGCGCCTCGAGTTCTTGGCACACGTTCAGCTCGATGACGCTCCACGGGCTTCGATCCAGCAAAGCTCCGGGAGGGGAGTTCCACAAGACGACGGGCGTGCAGGACGATCTTGATGTTTCACTGTCGCAGGCTTCGCCTAAGCACCGCTACAATATGACCGAGGTGGAATATGGTGGAGGGGCACCGCACTGCCAAGGAACGATCTCAAGGATCAACTTGTGTGTCTATGGGGTGCCCCCTGCCCCGTATATAAAGGAGCAAGGGAGGGAGGAGGCCGGCCCTATGTTTGGCGCCAAGGGGAGTCCTACTCCCACCGGGAGTAGGATTCCCTTCCTAGTCCAACTAGGAATCCTTCCATGTAGGGGAGGAAGGGAGAAGGAAGTGGAGGAGTAGGAAGGTGGCGGCCCCTTTTCCCTAGTCCAATTCGGACTAGAGGGAGGGGGACGCAGCAGCCTTTTTCCTCTTCCCACTAAAGCCCATCAAGGCCCATTACTTCTCCCGTAACTACCCGGTACTCGAAAAATACCGAATCACTCGGAACCTTTCCGAACTCCGAATATAGTCGTCCAATATATCGATCTTTACGTCTCGACCATTTCGAGACTCCTCGTCATGTCCCCGATCTCATCCGGGACTCCGAACTCCTTCGGTACATCAAAATACATAAACTCATAATAACCGCCATTGAAACCTTGCGTGCGGACCCTACGGGTTCGAGAACTATGTAGACATGACCTAGAACTATTCTCGGTCAATAACCAATAGCGGGACCTGGATGCCCATATTGGCTCCTACATATTCTACGAAGATCTTTATCGGTCAAACCGCATAACAACATACGTTGTTCCTTTTGTCATCGGTATGTTACTTGCCCGAGATTCGATCGTCGGTATCCAATACCTAGTTCAATCTCGTTACCGGCAAGTCTCTTTACTCGTTCCGTAATACATCATCTCACAACTAACTCATTAGTCGCAATGCTTGCAAGGCTTATGTGATGTGTATTACCGAGAAGGCCCAGAGATACCTCTCCGACAATCGGAGTGACAAAACCTAATCTCGAAATACGCCAACCCAACAAGTACCTTTGGAGACACCTGTAATACTCCTTTATAATCACCCGATTCGTTGTGACGTTTGGTAGTACCCAAAGTGTTCCTCCGGTAAACGGAGTTGCATAATCTCATAGTTATAGGAACATGTATAAGTCATGAAGAAAGCAATAGCAACATACTAAACGATCAAGTGCTAGGCTAACGGAATGGGTCATGTCAATCAGATCATTCTCCTAATGATGTGATCCCGTTAATCAAATGACAACTCATGTCTATGGTTAGGAAACATAACCATCTTCGATTAACGAGCTAGTCAAGTAGAGGCATACTAGTGACACTGTGTTTGTCTATGTATTCACACATGTATTATGTTTCCGGTTAATACAATTCTAGCATGAATAATAAACATTTATCATGAAATAAGGAAATAAATAATAACTTTATTATTGCCTCTAGGGCATATTTCCTTCAGTCTCCCACTTGCACTAGAGTCAATAATCTAGTTCACATCATCATGTGATTCAACACTAATATTCACATCGTATGTGATTAACACCCATAGTTCACATCGTCATGTGACCAACACCCAAAGGGTTTACTAGAGTCAATAATCTAGTTCACATCGTTATGTGATTAACACCCAAAAAGTACTAAGGGATGATCATGTTTTGCTCGTGAGAGAAGCTTAGTCAACGGGTCCATCACATTCGAGTCGTATGTATTTTGCAAATATTCTATGTCTACAATGCTCTGCGGGGCTACTCTAGCTAATTGCTCCCACTTATAATATGTATCCAGATTGAGACTTAGAGTCATCCGGATCAGTGTAAAAAGCCTGCATCGATGTAACTCTTTACGACGGGCTCTTTTATCACCTCCATAATCGAGAAATATTTCCTTAGTCCTCACTAAGGATGTTCTTGACCAATGTCCAGGATCTACTCCTAGATCACTATTGTACTCCTTGCAAAATTCAGAGCAAGGTATACAATAGGTCTGGTACATAGCATAGCATACTTTATAGAACCTATGAATGAGGCATAGGGAATGACTTTCATTCTCTTTTCTATTTTTCTGCTGTGGTGGGATTTGAGTCTTACTCAATTTCACACCTTTGCAACACATGCAAGAACTTTTCTTTGACTGTTCCATTTTGAACTACTTCAAAATCTTGACAAGGTATGTTCTTATTGAAAAAACTCATCAAGCGTTTTGATCAATCTCAATAGATCTTGATGCTCAATTTGTACGCAGCTTCACCGAGGTCCTTCTTTGAAAAACTCCTTTCAAATACTCCTTTATGCTTTGCGTAATAATTCTACATTATTTCCGATCAACAATATGTCATTCACATATACTTATCGTAAATGTCAGTAGTGCTCCCACTCACTTTCTTGTAAATACAGGCTTTTCCACAAGTCTCAGATAAAACTATATGCTATGATCAACTTATCAAAGCATGTATTCCAACTCTGAGATGCTTGCACCGGTCAATAGATGGATCATCGGAGCTTGCATATTTTTTTAGCATCTTTATTATTTACAAAATCTTCTGGTTTCATCATTTACTACTCTTCTTTACTAAATCCATTAATGAATGTTGTTTCGTCATCCATTTGCCAGATTTCATAAAATGTGGCAATTGCTAACTTTATGATTCGGACAGACTTAAGCATCGCTTCTGATTGAGAAAATCTCATTGTAGTCAACACCTTGAACTTGTTGAAAACCTTTTTGTGACAAGTCGAGCTTTGTAGATAGTAACACTACTATCAGTGTCCGTCTTCCTCTTGAAGATCCATTTATTTAATATGGCTTGCTGATCATTGAGCAAGTCAATCAAAGTCCATACTTTGTTCTCATACATGGATCCTATCTCAGATTTCATGGCCTCAAGCCATTTCGCGAATCTGGGCTCATCATCGCTTCCTCATAGTTTGTAGGTTCATCATGGTCTAGTAACATGACTTCCGTAACATGATTACCGTACCACTCTGTGCGGATCTTACTCTGGAAGACCTACGAGGTTTGGTAGCAACTTGATCTGAAGTTTCATGATCATCATCATTAACTTCCTCACTAATTGGTGTAGGAATCACTAGAACTGATTTACGTGATGAACTACTTTCCAATAAGGGAGAAGGTACAATTACCTCATCAAGTTTCTACTTTCCTCCCACTCACTTCTTCCGAGAGAAACGTCTACTCTAGAAAGGATCCACCTTAGCAACGAAAAACTTGCCTTCGGATCTGTGATAGAAGGTGTACCCAATAATTACCTTTGGGTATTCTATGAAGACGCACTTCTCCGATTTGGGTTCGAGCTTATCGGTGAAAACTTTTTCACATAAGCATCACAACTCCAAACTTTAAGAAACGACAGCTTAGGTTTCTTGCTAAACCATAGTTCATACGGTGTCATCTCAACGGATTTAGATGGTGCCCTATTAAACGTGAATGCAGCTGTCTCTAATGCATAACCCCAAAACGATAGTGGTAAATCGGTAAGATACATCATAGATCGCACCATATCAAAATAAAGTACGGTTATGACGTTCGGACACACCATTACGTTATGGTGTTCCATGTGGCGTGAGCTGTGAAACTATTCCACATTATTTTATATGAAGGCCAAACTCGTAACTCAAATATTCTCCTCCACGATCAGATCGTAGAAACTTTATTTTCTTATTACGATGATTCTCCACTTCACTCTGAAATTATTTGAACTTTTCAAATGTTTCAGACTTGTGCTTCATTAAGTAGATATACTCATATCTGCTCAAATCATCTTGTGAAGGTCAGCAAATAACGATACTTGCCACGAGCATCAACACTCATTGGATCGCATACATCGGTATGTATTATTTCCAATAAGTCAGTAGCTTGTTCCATTGTTCCGGAGAACGGAGTTTTAGTCATCTTGCCCAAAAGGCACGGTTCGCAAGCATCAAATGATTCATAATCAAGTGATTCCAAAATCCATCAAGATGGAGTTTCTTCATGCGCTTTACACCAATATGACCTAAACGGCAAGTGCCACAAATAAGTTGCACTATCATTATTAACTTTGCATCTTTTGGTTTCAATATTATGAATATGTGTATCACTATGATCGAGATCCAATGAACTGTTTTCATTGGGTGTGTAACCATATAAGGTTTTATTCATGTAAACAGAACAACAATTTATTCTCTTACTTAAATGAATAACCGTATTGCAATAAACATGATCAAATCATATTTATGCTCAACACCAAATAACACTTATTTAGGTTCCACACTAATCCCGAAAGTATAGGGAGTGTGCGATGATGATCATATCAATCTTGGAACTACTTTCAACACTCATCGTTCTTGCCCTTCAACTAGTTTCATTTGATTCTGTAACTCCTGTTTGAGTTACTAATCTTAGCAACTGAACAAGTATCAAATACTCGGGGCTACTATAAACACTAGTAAAGCACACATCAATAACCTGTATATCAAATATACCCTTGTTCACTTTGCCATCCTTCTTATCTACCAAATATCTCGGATATTTCCGTTTCGATGACCATTTCCTATGCGATGTAAGCTTTTCGGTTTCAGGCTTTGGTTCAGCTTTGGGTTTCTTCGTGGGAGTGACAACTTGCTTGTCATTCTACTTGAAGTTCCCCTTTCTTTCCCTTTGCCCTTTTCTTGAAACTAGTGGTCTTGACAATCAACACTTGATGCTCTTTTCTCGATTTCTACCTTCGTCGATTTCAACATCACGAAGAGCTCGGGAATCGTTTTCGTCATCCCTTGCATACTATAGTTCATCATGAAGTTCTAGTAACTTAGTGATGGTGACTAGAGAATTCTGTCAATCACTATCTTATCTGGAAGATTAACTCCCACTAGATTCAAGCGATTGAAGTACTCAGACAATCTGAGAACATGCTCACTAGTTGAGCGATTCTCCTCCATCTTTTAGCTATAGAACTTGTTGGAGACTTCATATCTCTCAACTCGGGTATTTGCTTGAAATATTAACTTCAACTCCTGGAACATCTCATATGGTCCATGACGTTCAAAACGTCTTTGAAGTCCCGATTCTAAGCCGTTTAAGCATGGTGCACTAAACTATTAAGTAGTCATCATATTGAGCTAGCCAAACGTTCATAACGTCTGCATCTGCTCCTGTAATAGGTCTGTCACCTAGCGGTGCATCAAAGACATAATTCTTCTGTGCAGCAATGAGGATAAACCTCAGATCACGGATCAAATCCGCAATATTGCTACTAACATTTTTCAATATAATTTTCTCTAGGAACACATATAAAAACACAGGGAAGCAACAACGCGAGCTATTGATCTACAACATAATTTGCAAAATACTACCAGGACTAAGTTCATGATAAATTTAAGTTCAATTAATCATATTACTTAAGAACTCCCACTTAGATAGACATCTCTCTAGTCATCTAAGTGATCACGTGATCCATATCAACTAAACCGTGTCCGATCATCACGTGAGATGGAGTAGTTTCAATGGTGAACATCACTATGTTGATCATATCTACTATATGATTCACGCTCGACCTTTCGGTCTCCGTGTTCCGAGGTCATATCTTATATGCATAGCTCGTCAAGTATAACCTGAGTATTCCGTGTGCAACTGTTTTGCACCCGTTGTATTTGAACGTAGAGCCTATCACACCCGATCATCACGTGGTGTCTCGGACGAAGAACTTTCGCATAGCGGTGCATACTCAGGGAGAACATTTCTTGATAATTAGTGAGAGATCATCTTATAATGCTACCGTCAATCAAGCAAAATAAGATGCATAAAGGATAAACATCACATGCAATCAATATAAGTGATATGATATGGCCATCATCATCTCGTGCTTGTGATCTCCATCTTCGAAGCACCGTCATGATCACCATCGTCACCGGTAGCGACACCTTGATCTCCATCGTAGCATCGTTGTCGTCTCGCCAATCTTATGCTTCCACGACTATCACTACCGCTTAGTAATAAAGTAAAGCATTACATCGCGATTGCATTGCATACAATAAAGCGACAACCATATGGCTCCTGCCGATTGCCGATAACTTCGGTTACAAAACATGATCATCTCATACAATAAAATTTAGCATCATGTCTTGACCATATCACATCACAACATGCCCTGCAAAAACAAGTTAGACGTCCTCTACTTTGTTGTTGCAAGTTTTACGTGGCTGCTACGGGCTTAAGCAAGAACTCATCTTACCTACGCATCAAAACCACAACGATAGTTTGTCAAATAGACTCCGTTTAACCTTCTCAAGGACCGGGCGTAGCCACACTCAGTTCAACTAAAGTTGGAGAGACAGTCTTCCAGAAGCCATCTATGTGCAAAGCACGTCGAGGAACCGGTCTCGCGTAAGAGTACGCGTAAGGTTGGTCCGGATCGTCTCGTCCAACAATACCGCTGAACCAAAGTATGACATGCCGGTAGGCAGTATGACTTGTATCGTCCACAACTCACTTGTGTTCTACTCGTGCATATGACATCAACGCATAAAACCAGGCTCGGATGCCACTTGTTGGGGAACGCAGTAATTTCTAAAATTTTCCCACGCACACACAGGACCATGGTAATGGCATAGCAACGAGAGGGGAGAGTGTTGTCTACGCACTCGTGAGACCGTAGCGAAGCGATCACAACGTAGAGGAAGTAGTCGTACTTTCTCCTCGCGATCCTGCCGATCCCAGCGCCGTTACTCCGGCACCTCCGAGTCAATGATGACGTAGAGGAAGTAGTCGTACGTTCTCCTCACGATCCAGCCGATCACAGCGCCGTTACTCCGGCGCCTCCGAGTTCTTGGCACACGTTCAGCTCGATGACGCTCCACGGGCTTCGATCCAGCAAAGCTCCGGGGAGGGGAGTTCCACAAGACGACGGCGTGGTGGACGATCTTGATGTTTCATCGTCGCAGGGCTTCGCCTAAGCACCGCTACAATATGACCGAGGTGGAATATGGTGGAGGGGCACCGCTGCACTGCTAAGGAACGATCTCAAGGATCAACTTGTGTGTCTATGGGGTGCCCCTGCCCCGTATATAAAGGAGCAAGGGAGGGAGGAGGCCGGCCCTATGTTTGGCGCCAAGGGGAGTCCTACTCCCACCGGGAGTAGGATTCCCCTTTCCTAGTCCAACTAGGAATCCTTCCATGTAGGGGAGGAAGGGAGAAGGAAGTGGAGGAGTAGGAAAGGTGGCGGCCCCTTTTCCCTAGTCCAATTCGGACTAGAGGGAGGGGGCGCAGCAGCCTTTTCCTCTTCCCACTAAAGCCCATCAAGGCCCATTACTTCTCCCGTAACTACCGGTACTCGAAAAATACCCGAATCACTCGGAACCTTTCCGAACTCCGAATATAGTCGTCCAATATATCGATCTTTACGTCTCGACCATTTCGAGACTCCTCGTCATGTCCCCGATCTCATCCGGGACTCCGAACTCCTTCGGTACATCAAAATACATAAACTCATAATAACCGTCATTGAAACCTTGCGTGCGGACCCTACGGGTTCGAGAACTATGTAGACATGACCTAGAACTATTCTCGGTCAATAACCAATAGCGGGACCTGGATGCCCATATTGGCTCCTACATATTCTACGAAGATCTTTATCGGTCAAACCGCATAACAACATACGTTGTTCCTTTTGTCATCGGTATGTTACTTGCCCGAGATTCGATCGTCGGTATCCAATACCTAGTTCAATCTCGTTACGGCAAGTCTCTTTACTCGTTCGTAATACATCATCTCACAACTAACTCATTAGTCGCAATGCTTGCAAGGCTTATGTGATGTGTATTACCGAGAAGGCGAGATACCTCTCCGACAATCGGAGTGACAAAACCTAATCTCGAAAATCGCCAACCCAACAAGTACCTTTGGAGACACCTGTAATACTCCTTTATAATCACCCGATTCGTTGTGGACGTTTGGTAGTACCAAAGTGTTCCTCCGTAAACGGAGTTGCATAATCTCATAGTTATAGGAACATGTATAAGTCATGAAGAAAGCAATAGCAACATACTAAACGATCAAGTGCTAGGCTAACGGAATGGGTCATGTCAATCAGATCATTCTCCTAATGATGTGATCCCGTTAATCAAATGACAACTCATGTCTATGGTTAGGAAACATAACCATCTTCGATTAACGAGCTAGTCAAGTAGAGGCATACTAGTGACACTCTGTTTGTCTATGTATTCACACATGTATTATGTTTCCGGTTAATACAATTCTAGCATGAATAATAAACATTTATCATGAAATAAGGAAATAAATAATAACTTTATTATTGCCTCTAGGGCATATTTCCTTCACGTGGGTGAATAAAGTAATGCATCGTGGGATGCGGAACGGTTTGAGCGGCAAAAACGAAGGTTTGGATAAGATTCGTTTTAAAGTTTCGTTCGCAATTTCTTCAGCTGTCAAGGACACAGTGAAGATTTTGAACGAAGTTTCAAAGTAGAACGCATACATGAAGAATTTGTGAATGGATTGGGTTGAGTATAGCATAGAGGGGAAGGGTCCGATCACTTTCACTTAGCATAAAAAGTGACTTGAGGAAATAGCCATAAGTGAATGCTGTAGAGGACATAAACCCATATATATATATAGCCAATGAAGAAAGACGACGGAAGTAGTGAAGATTTTGCAAAGTTGAAGAATTTGAAAAACTGAAGAATTTCAAAACTGAGGAAAAACTTAAATTGAAGATTTCAACTTTGGTGGTGGCGTGACCCACCATATAAGAATGATGATTTCAGACACCGCGTACAATTGTCGTAGGGTTACGAGAATCAATTTCTTCATTAATTTCTTCACACTTAGAGTGTTATTCTTCATTGATTGAAGAAAAACGTTTCTTCATGTGTTGCACATCTAAGTCATCAATTTTGCATAAGTGTTAGAATGTGTGTCCTTTTCAAAGAACATTCGAAGATTCTAAGATATTTAGCTCACACCACAACTTGCTAAATTTCTTCTCATCCAAGGGCTTAGTGAAGATATCAGCTAGCTGTTCTTGATCTTCACGTGCTCGATGGAGATGTAAGCCCTTCAACACATGATCACGAAGAAAATGATGACGAATTTGAATGTGCTTTGTCTTCGAGTGCTGAACTGGGTTGTGAGCAATCTTGATGGCACTCTCATTGTCACAATAGAGAGGCACATTCTTCACGTTGATGCCGTAGTCCTTGAGGGTTTGCTTTATCCATAGCAATTGAGCACAACACGAGCCAGCAGCAATGTATTCAGCTTCCGCATGATGAAGCGGTGATACGCAGTTCTGCTTTCTTCGAGGACCAACAGACCAAAGATCGTCCGAGGAAATGACAAGTACCAGATGTTGACTTGCGGTCCACACGATCACCAAAGATAGTCGAGTCGTAATATCCAATGAGATCAAAAGTAGAGCCCTTGGGGTACCATAATCCTAGTGTTGGTGTGTGATCTAGATATCGAAGAATATGCTTCACAGCCTTATGGTGTGATTCCTTCGGTGTAGCTTGAAATCGGGCACACATGCAAACACTAAGCATTATATCTGGCCTAGATGCACATAAGTACAATAAGGAACCAATCATGGAGTGGTATACCTTGTGATCAAGTCAATACCATTTTCATCGGTGCATAGATGGCCATTTGTGGGCATAGGAATTTTGACACCTTTGCAGTCTTGCATGCCGAATTTCTTCAGACATCTTTGAGGTATTTCTCCTGAGATATGAATATGCCATTGTGTTGTTGGCGAATTTGAAGACCTAAGAAGAATTTCAACTCTCCCATCATAGACATTTGATATTCTTCACTCATCATGTAGGCAAATTCATCACTATAGCGTTGGTCAAGACAGCCAAAGATAATATCATCAACATATATTTGGCACACAAAAGTTCACCATCATAAGATTTAGTAAAGAGAGTAGGATCAAGTGAACCGGGTGTGAAGCCATTCTTCATGAAGAATTGCTTCAAAGTATCATACCACGCCGAGGGGCTTGCTTGAGGCCATAGAGGGCCTTATTGAGTCTGAAGACTTTGTCAGGATTCTTTGGATCTTCAAAACCTGGGGGTTGAGCAACATATACTTCTTCCTCAAGCTTACCATTGAGGAATGCACTTTTCACATCCATTTGATATAAAGTGATATTGTGATGGTTAGCATAGGCGAGTAATATGCAAATAGACTCAAGTCTAGCGACAGGTGCAAAAGTTTCATCGAAGTCAATTCCTTCAACCTGCGTGTAGCCTTGAGCTACTAGTCGTGCCTTATTCCTCACCACAAGACCATTTTCATCTTGCTTGTTGCGATAGATCCACTTTGTGCCAATGATATTATGCTTGCGAGGATCTGGACGTTTGACCAGTTCCTTACATTGTTGAGCTCGAATCGATGTAATTCTTCTTGCATGGCCTGAATCCACTCCGGCTCGTAAATGCTTCATCTACCTTAGAGGGCTCTGTGATAGAGACAAAAGCATAGTGCCCACAAAAGTTAGATAAATGTGAAGCTTTTGAGCGTGTGAGAGGACTGGCGCTTCAATGTCATCGATGATCTTGTCAACTTGCACTTCTTTTTGCAACGCGAGGATGAGCTGGTTGTCGTCGAGGAATTTGATCATTTTCCTCGGACCATTTTCTTGAGCATTATCTTCAGTGCATCACTCGACGTTCTTCACGTATGTGAATGAATTCTTCAAAGCAGTTTCTTGATGGGAATGACATCCTCGATTGCCTTGAACCTGATAGAATCCTCGGTGCTGGTTCGTCTAACCACGAAGGTAGGTGCTCTCTTTGCGAGCCATTAGTTTCATCGAACCGCACATCTACAGTGTCAACAATCTTGTGAAGAGCGATGTTGAAGACTACAGTAGGTGTGCGAGTCCTTTCCGTAACCAAGCATAAAACCTTCATGTGCTTTCTTGCAAATTTAGAGATGTGGTGAGGATCTCTAATCCAGCATTTGGCACCGAAGACTTAGAAATAACTTACATAAGGTTTCTTGTCAGAGAGGAGTACATAGGCAGTCTTCTTGAAGAATTTGTGAAGATATACTGTTGATGATGTGGCACGCAGTGTCAATTGCTTCAATCCGTAAACGACTAGGCGTTTTGTATTCATCAAGCATACCGCGAGCCATCTCAACAAGAGTTCTGTTCTTGCGCTCCATGATGCCATTTCTTTGAGGAGTATAAGGAGCAGATAACTCATGAGTGATACCAAGTTCATCAAGATAGTCATCAAGACCGGAGTTCTTGAACTCGGTTCCATTGTCACTCCTGATGTGCTTGATCTTCACACCAAAGTTAGTTGAAGCCCTCGAGGAAAATCGTTTGAAGACTTCCTGCACTTGATTTTGTAAGTAACAATGTGTACCCATGTGTAACGAGAGTAATCATCAACAATAACAAAGCCATATAGTGATGCTTCATTAACGATACCTGAATAATGATTGGGACCAAAGAGGTCCATGTGAAGCAATTCAAGGGACGAGTAGTGGTCATGATAGTCTTCACTGGATGCTTGGCCTTGGTCATTTTTCCAGCTTCACAGTTCGCATAGGTGATCCTTGAGGAATTTGACATTCTCAATGCCAATGACATGCTTCTTCTTTGCAAGCGTGTGCAAATTCCTCATGCCTGCGTGACCAAGTCGTCGATGCCATAGCCAGCCTTCGGAAGCTTTTGCAAGTAGGCACACGGCTGGTTGTGGTCCCAGAGAGAAGTCAACAATATACAAGTCTCCTCTCCTAAAGCCTTCAAGACTTTGGAATTGTCGACTTCCATAATCACAACACAACGATACTTGCCAAAGATAACAACCATATCAAGATCACAAAGCATTGAGACTGACATGAGGTTATATCCTAAGGACTCAACAAGCATGACTTTGTCCATGTGCATGTCCTTAGAGATAGCAACCTTACCAAGTCCCAATACCTGACTTTTGCCTTTGTCAGCAAAGATGATATGCTTCAGATGTGACGGTGATAAGGTAGCATCCATCAATAGATTCTTGTCACCAGTCATGTGATTTGTACATCCACTATCGAGAACCCACTCAGTGGCTTTGGGTTGATCATCCTGCAGATGAATTAGTACAACTTACGATCTCATATACTTCATCGGTGAAGAATATGATATCAAGTTAATTAGATGAATTTCATCGGTCGGATTCAGATAAGCGATGGGAGGACGTGTGAAATGAAAGTTCATTTCATCATGATTAGCTGCGTCCTTTCGAGCATTTTGTCGTGCCCCAAAGAAATTCTTTAGACGTTTAGGCACGTCTGGAGACCTGACCATGCAGAAGAGATTAGTTCTTTTTCTTCACCGCCCACATCTGAAGGGGTGGCAAAGAGTTCATCATTCTGCGAGCACCATACGAGAATGGTGGCATAGAGGCCAAACCATTTCGTTTCACATAAGAGGGGTTAGGGTAAGCATATGAATAAGCAGAGAAATTCTTCGAGGACTTATGAACATATTGGTTTGAAGAATAATGCACATATTCATAGCCCTTAGCTCTACCCTGCGAAACAGAGTTGTTAGCACGATGATAATCATATGAGGACTTTGATCCTTTTGAGGAATTTGATCCACGTGAGGAATTTGGTCCATATGAAGAATTTGATCTGGGGTTCTTATTCTTCACTGGTGGTGTCATGAGGACATTCACCTGAAGACTTTCAAGGCACTTCTTGGGAACCCAGATTTTCTTCATAGGGGAACCGTTCCTGCAGTTAGTGCCAACATATCTAGCAAATACTTCACCATTCTGATTTTTGAACAGTTTATAGTTGGAGTCAAATGACTCATCGCCAGAATGAGGAAATTCGCACGTAAAACCAGATAAGGTAGATGGATCAATCGGGAGGTCCCTTTGCAGCAACCCATGAGGTTTTGGGATACCGCTCAAAGCTTCCAATACGTTCCATCGGCATTGAGTTTCCTCTCAAAGGCAATGCCCTCTTTCCTAGGGTTCCTATTGAGGATCTGCTTTTAAGCACATCACAAAGAGTCTGATGCCCTTTGAGGCTTTTGTACATGCCTGTCATGTACAATTCCTTCGATCTGCATCACAAGTGATACTAGCAATGTCCTCGGATGAGGAATTAGTGATAGCAGAGGCAGGTGAAGAATTTGTAACAGTTGAAGCATTTGAACATTCAGTGAAGAATTAGGAGTTTCATGTTCAATGCACTTTAAGCATGGAGGAACAAATTCTTCTTGAGAAGCGCTGATTTGTTGAGCAAGTAATGAATCGCGCTCCTTCTGAAGATCTTCATAACTCACTCTTAGCTTCTCAAGATCTTGCTTTCTTTGAAGAAATTCATAAGAAAGTTTCTCATGATCGAGATAAGAGAGTGTTATGATGACCTTGAAGGTTGTCAAGCCTAGACTGAAGTCTCTGAAGATTTTCATCGGGGCTTGAGTGCGATCCATTTCTTCACCTAACATATCATCACTCTTATCTAGCATGTTTTGAACCTTCTCAAAAGCCCTTTGTAGTTTTATAGCAATCTTAGCAAGTTTAGAGTAGCTGGGCTTGAGATCCTCATCGATTCATTTTCACTAGATTGAGAGGAGGTGAAATTTAGTACCTTAGCACCTTTTGCCATGAAGCAATAGGTGGGAGCGTAATCATCATCATCCTCATCGTGCTTGTCGTGAGTCAATTTCTTCATGTTGAAGATGGACTTGCTAACAAAAGCAGTAGCAAGAGCCAGACTTTCCACACCAGATTCGGATTCTTCAGACTCCTCCTCTTCCTCATTTTCCTCAGATTCAGCTTCGGAGTCCATTTCCTTGCCAATGAATGCCCGAGCCTTTTTGGAGCTGCTCTTCTTGTGAGAAGAAGGTTTTGAGGATTTTGATGACGAAGATTTTGATGGTTTCTTTTTCTTCTTCACGTCATCAGAACTGTAATCCTTGTGTTTCTTCTTTCTTAATTCCTTTTCCCACTGAGGACAATCTTGGATATAGTGACCAGGTTTCTTGCATTTGTGACAAAGTCTTCTCTTATAGTCACTAGATGAGGAGTCACCGCTTCTTGAGGATTTTCCAAAGCGACCACGTCTTGAGAATTTCTGGAATTTCTTCACGGCGATGCTAGCTCCTGGCCAAATTCTTCAGGATCTCCTAGGCTACTACCGAGTCTTCACTCTCGATTCGCATACGACCTTGGCCTTCGTGGCACGTGTTTTTCCATAGCCGTAACCATAGAGATCTCTCTTTTTGACAAGTCGAACTCGTGAGTATTTAGCCTTCGAGGATATCGGCAGGATCAAGAGACTTGTAGTCAGCTCGTTCTTGTATCATCGGTGCGAGTATCAAATGAGGAATCAAGCGATCTTAGCAATTTCTTCACCACCTCATGGTCGGTGATGTCGGTGGCACCCAGTGCTTGAAGCTCATTTGAGATGTCAGTGAGGCGATCGAAGGTTTGTTGAACATTTTCGTTGTCGAGTCTTTTGAAGCGGTTGAAGAGATTCTGAAGAACATCAACTCGAGAGTCACGCTGAGTAGAAACACCTTCATTTACTTTGGACAGCCTGTCCCAGATGAGTTTGGCGATTCCAAAGCACTCACTCTTCCATATTGACCTTTGCTCGGATGGCCACATATGATATTCTTCGCTTGAGAATCGAGTTGCTTGAATCTCTTCACATCAGCATCATTCGGAGAAGGTGTGACCGAGGAAACACCTTTTGTCACAACATACCGTAGATCGTTGTCAATTGCTTCAAGATGCATTCGCATTTTGTTCTTCCAAAGAGGGGTAGTCCATCCCATCGAAGGTAGGACACCGCTGAGACCTTGATCATACCTGCGGTCGACATAACTAAAACTCCGGTGGTTAAACCAAAATCACACGTAACAAGGGAGTACCTCGCTCACGATACCAATTGAAAGTGTGTTATATCGACTAGAGGGGGTGAATAGGCGATTTTATGAATTCTTCACTGAGGAATTTGCCAGTGAGGAAATTCCTTAGCGAAGAACTACTTGCAGCGGAATAAGTACTCAGAAGTAAACATAACAGATTACAAGCAAAGTCATCATGATGAAATGAAGACAATCACAGAGTACAGAAAGCGTAATCACGGGATAACACAGGATGAAGACAAACAGATCAAGAAATTGAGCTCGAGGAAATTGAGAAAGTCTTGATCAAAGTCTTCAAACACAGATATGAACAAATACTCAACACGAGAATGAGGAAATGAAAGGGTTGAGGAAATAGAACCAGTTAGGTTGGTGAAGACAATGATTTGGTAGATCAGTTCCAACTGTTGTCTCGGTTATGCGTCTGGTTGGAGCGGCTGAGTATTTAAACTCGAGGACACACAGTCCGGACACCCGATCCGAGCACGCAGCTCGGGACACCAAGTCCTCACCGTATTCTCCTTGAACTAAGGTCACAGACCTCGTCCAATCACTCGTGGTAAGTCTTCAGCGACTTCCAAACCTTCACAGACTTGGTCACTCGGCGATCCACAATTCCTCTTGGATGCTCTAGACCATGACGCCTAACCGTCTGGAAGAAGCACAGTCTTCAAAGGTAACAAGCGTCGGATCCACGCAGGATCAATTTCTTCAGTGATGCTCAATCACTTTGGGTTTGTTTGGGTTTGGTTTTTGGGTTATTCCTCACTTTTGGGTTTTTCCTCACTTGATGATTTTCTCTCAAAGTCCTCAGAGGATGGGTTGCTCTCAAATGACAAGTGTCAAGTTCTCTCGGGCAGCCAACCAGCTAGTGGTTGTAGGGGCGGCTATTTATAGCCTAGGGAGCAGCCCGACATGATAAGACATAAATGCCCTTCAATGATATGACCGTTAGGTGGATAAGATATTTTGGAACAGTGGCCAAGAAGACAAGAACGGTCGGAAATTTGACTCTCAAATTCCTCGGGGCTATCATGTTCCTCCTTTGTAGGCAATTCGCCAGGCGAATTCCTAACTTCTCGATCAGAACAAATTCCTCGTGACTGGAAGAGCTTCGTCTCACATCCTTTGAAGAAATTGACTGAATCGTATGAGATTTCCAAAAGCTTCACTCGAAGGGATTGGTAGGTGTAGGATTTTGAGTTGAGCATCAAATGGAAATTTTCCCTTAGTATTTCCTCGACCCCCTTTAACAGTACGGTGTTTCCTATGACTCAAGAAAGAGAAAATGAAACTACAAAAACAAAAGTCTTCACGCTTCATGTTCCTCAAATGAATACCAAGTCTTCAAGGTCACACCAATTTCTTCACTTTCAAAGTCTTGAAAGTCTTCGTAATATCAAAGTCTTGGATGAAGAACTTCATTTTAGGGTCGACTTTCTCAGAATATCAAACTCCTCATAGACTTATAGACCTGTGTACACTCACAAACGCATTAGTTACTTAACCTATAAGTCTTCAATACACCAAAATCACTAAGGGGCACTAGATGCACTTACAGAGACATTATGCTTCCCCTGTATCCCCAACACCTGATTGCATAACCAGAAAGTTTCGGGAGTTTATAAGTGGTAATTCTAGTAGCTTATAGGATATCTTTCCGACAGATGTATGATTTGAGATTGGGGTCCAACGTCTAGTGGTTTCCCTTTTCACGGTCGATCTACAGTGGCCGCGAGGCGTCTTAAAGAATCCTTGGCTATTCTGATTCGGGGACGTCTTGTTTGTCATTCATGATGTCCATTGTCGTCAGGCTGTGGGGCCTCATCACGAACACTTTGGGCGAAATCTCTATCATGTGTTTGTTCCGGCTTATTCTGCATGCCAAATCCTTTGTTTTTGTTCCGTTTTGTGGTATTCAAGTTGCTTCAATTCCAAGTGTTGATTCCATACCTTATTCTAAACGGTGTTCTCATATTTCTATGTGGATGCTAATCCTTCTTGTTCATCAAGGTCGTCTTTTCAATCCTTTCCAACCGTGTGCTTCTCTCCAAGTAAATCCGATCACTGCAACATTCGCAAGATCAATTCTAAGTTTTTTTTCTCAACGGTGTTCGTTTCATCCGACCCAAGTTGCCTTTGTTTTCCTGCCCTCCCACCCTTTTTCTTCGAGGACTCGGATTTCTTAATCAAATATCCATTTTAGTCTTGTGAAGTCTCTCCACTCTTTTCCGTCAATGTTTCTTATCCGGTGATTCTCCTGAAGATTCTAACGGAGCTTCAAGTTTATCATTCTTCATTCTTTTCTTCTACGTTGGATTCAATTCAAGCTTTGTCGATCATATCTTTCCTTGTTTCAAATGTTTTCTCATGCCGGTGCACCTCGTAATCATCCACTTCTCGCTATTTAATTGTTCCGGAGTGCTGAAGATATCTCAAAAGGCTTGTCTTTTCATTCAAGACTTGTTCAAGCTATCTCGAGGTTGTTATCTCATTCAAGCCATTTAATTCAACCGGCGCAATCTCTCTTTTAAATCGTTCAACGGTGTTTCATTTGAGTGGGCCCTAACCCACAGGTCTTTTCCCAGGATCTTACCTGACTCTTCTAATTTTCTCGGAGCTATTCCCAAATTCTTTTCGAAGTTTGACGTAAGAATGAATTATCATCAGTCATATTCCTTCTCCAAGATCACTTTCAAATTCTTTCCATCGTTGGTTCAACCTTTCTAATTTTCATCCCGGAGTTTCTCAACAATTCATGGTGGTGTTTCTCGTCGTCATTCTCGGATTTTGAAGACCGAAGAAGAGCTTTTTTCCTCCAAATCCTTATCCATTCTTCCAAAGATTTATGGTTCTAGCTTGATGCCATCCTCTCATAATTGTTTTCGATTGTGAGAATTTGTTTCACCCATCCGGAGCATTTCAGGAGTCTTTTCAGTTTGATTCTCCGGAGCCCATCATCTCAGAATTATTCATTCAAGCTTTCATCTCTCGTTCTCCGAATCTTACCGGGGCATCGTTCAAATATCCTCTAATCAGTTCATGATCTCTTCGTTCGCATGTATCTAAATTCTGTCAAGTATCTTTATTTGTTTTCTAATTCTTCCCGGTGAATTGTGCCTTTGCTACTTTCATTTCCAATTCTTATGGTGGTTCGTTCAAGAGTTCTCTTTCTTTGTTATCATATCAATTCATTCGTTCTTTCCAAATCCTACCGGTGGTTCGTTGAAGACCTTCCCAAGTTTGTGCTATATATCTCTTAATCCTTCCTACGAGAATAAGTAGTATGCCAAATCCATTGCTTGTCATCAATTTAATTGGTGAAGGATACGCATAACGTAATTCTTATTATTGTTTCATCCAAATGATCTAGTTTCTTCTTTCCAGAGTTGTTCGTCATGTCACATTCTCGGTTTGAGATGCTTCATCTTTCCTTATTCCGGAGGTTCATCAAAATTCTTGATTTCATTTGTTCATCTTTCCTTTCGGAGTTCCAAGTTTTTCTCAGTTATATCATTTCAAAGCTTCATCTTATCATTGCAACGCTTCACCTTGTGTTTTCAACTTCTCTCTCTTTTTCATCCTTTTATTACCGGAGTTCTTCATGGAGGCTCTACATGGTGGTTCGTCAAGGATTCCTTTCATTTTCGATTTGTTCTTCAAGATTCCTCTCGAAGTTAAGATCCGCCAAGCTTTACTCTAAAATAAGCATGGTGTTCAACACATATTTTGTTTTGTGGAGTCCAAACATTCTTCATCTTGCATTCCGAAGTGCAATTCCTTCTACCTTATCTTTGAGATGACGTTATATCACTCTTGACAATTTTCATTCATGTTTCGCGATTCACATGTTGTCAAGAATGAGGTATTTTAAATCCATCAATCTCTTCATTGGAGTTATCTTGGGTTATATTTCACCTAAAGCTTTCCATAAGGATTTTTGCTATTTATGGTGCTTATAAATGACCCAAGTTCTTCGTTTGTCCTCCCGGTGAAATAGTTTCTCGTCTCCTTGTTGATATCAATCCAATCAATTGTTTTTGTTAGTGGCAGAATTTCACCTCAAGTTTTGAGATGTTTCCATAAGCCCACGAGGAGCATATCTTTTGTTGTTGATTTTCCAACAACTCCGTTCAACCCTTCTTCGTAGGAAGGCTCCTTCATGTTCAATCATGGTGGAAGTTGTTGTTCTTTTCTCCATTCTTTTCATTCCATTCTTTCGTTCCGGAGGCATGGTGACGTTGATCTCTTTCAACCATCGCCTTGTTTTGCCAAGATCATGTTCTTTCCTTTGCTTATCCATTCAACCGGAGTGTCGTGTCCTCCATTTAAGTTCTTTCATCTTATCAAGTTTTGCCTCCCTTCCTCAACCAGAGTGCGGCCTGAAAACTTTGTTACCCCTTGTGCCATTTTTCAATAGTTCCGGAGGCAGTGTGTTGTTGATTTCATCAAGTATCATCCCATCTTCTCAAGTTCATGTTAATTCCTTCCATTTACAGTTGGAGTGCTGTCCAAATTTTTTATCATCCTTATTCCTTCTCTATCTTGTTGTAACCGGAGTGCTTGCATGTACTTCTCGTCCATTGTTCTCGTCATTCATAGCTTTGCAAACTCCAAGGTTCATATGGTGTTCCTTATTTCTTTTTTCTACCGCAGTGCCCTCAATTGTGTTCAACTCTATTATGTTGTTCCTTTCAAGTTTTCAAACTCTCAAAGTTCTTTGGTTTCACGCATTGGTCGAAGAAGCAACTTAGCTTTACCTCTTCTCTTCCTCTTCCCCTTCTCTTCGTTGCCATCCTAGATCTCGGGTCGAGATCCTCTTGTAGTGGTGGAGTGTTGTAATGCCCCGAGACCGACGCTCCAGGCGGCTTCCATGTTTTTTCGTTATCATTGTGTGTATGTATTTGTTTGTTGCATTCATCATCACATCATACGCATTGCATCCGCATGTTTTCTTAAACTCGTGGTCCGTTCGTAGTTGTCGCGTCCCCCCTTGCCTTCGTTGACTGATCCGAGTCCAACCTTGTTCTTCGTTTTCCCTCTTGCCTAAACCGGAGTCTCTTTGCACAGTGCATCGACCCCTTGCCCGTGTCTGAAACTTCCCCGAACCCGAACCGGACTATTATTACCGTTGGGTCCGGATCATCCCCAAATATCTATAAAACATCTCCGTTTTATTATTCGGGCTACCTAACCTATTTATTTACGACCGCCCGATTATAATCGGACGGACCGGATAGCCCCTACTTAAAAATTTCACTTGCTATATAATGCCCAACCCTAAAACCTAGGGGAGATGTCCCATCCTTCCATTCCCTCCGCCGCCACCCGACCAACTCCCTTCTCCCTCGGGATCCCTTCTGATCCAATCCACCTCATTTTTCTGCACCCAACCAACCAGCGCCGCTCACCGATCCCCTCGCGCGTGAGGCCTCATCCCCGCCGGCGACCACAACCAGGCCGTTGCCCTCACCTGTGCCCCTTCCTCCATCCCCTCTTTCCTCTAGCTCTCTCTCTCCCCCTCACTTGTCTCTCTCTGTTGTCTCTGTCCTGTAGGAGTTCCCACCCATGGCGCCAGGAGAAGGGCGCCCCGACCTCCGCGTCACCAGCCGGCTACTTGAGCCACCCAGCTGGAGCCAAAGGCTGTCGCCTCCATGATTCGCCGCCCGCCTCGCCTCCCTGTGCTCCCTTCTCGTCGTGCGCCCAAGGGACGCCCCCGTCCCGAGCTCCCGCTCGGTCCCTGATGCAGCAGCCGCCGTCCTCGCCCAGGACCCGGCTGGATTCCGCCGTTCCCGGTCCATCCCCGTCGCCCCGCTGGCCGTACCTGGCAACTAGGCGAGTCGCGCCGCCCCTCTTTTTCTTCTCCCCGTCTCTCCCTCCCTGAACCTTCTCTCTCTGTACCAGGATGCCTCGACCCCTCGCGCCGCCTCTGCCGTCAAGTACCGCCTCCGCCCGGATCCTTCGACCCCGCCAACCCGTCGTCGTTCCTTCTCCGGCGAGGACCACCTCCACATCCTCCCCGTAGCCAAGCCCGGCCGCAGCCGTCGACCCCTGCATCCCTCTGCATCCTCTGCATCGAAGCAGTTGCAGAGGAGGACGAGCCCCTGCCTCGCGCGTTGGATGCGCCTGGGCCAGGAGCCTCAAAGCCCTGCCTCTCCATCGATCTGGGCTTGGCCCATGGTGAGCAGCTCCCCCAGCCCAGAGCGCTCAGATTCGGCCCGTTCGTTTTTTTTTCTGTTGTCAGCGATTTGTTAAATTCCCAGAGCATTGCATATTTGCAGAACTGTCCCTATTTTAAACTGCTAATAACTATTGAACCATGCATCTAAATGAAACATGTTACATATGTAAAATGCTTAGATTTTCATATAGTTTCACAATATGCCACTTCCATCCATGTTTAAAATGTTTAAATGTGTTGTTTGAATTAATTTGCATGAATAGCATGTTAAAATGATTTATTTCATAACTATATAACCGTAGCTCGGTTTTAAATAAACTTTATATGTAAATGGGGTAGAAAAATGCCTAGTTTAACATGGTGCACTTTATTTTGCTGTTTAACAACAATAAAATATGTTATAGGGCAGAACAGTATCAAACCTTAAAATATGCATATGGGGTTTTTCCGGACTTGTTGTTTGTTGTTCTGGCCTCATTTAAATTTGCCTAGATAGGTAGTTTTTCTTATGCTACACCTCTTTGCCATGTTTAACAACATTTAACATTGTTGTGTACATAACCAAGAGAGAATTAAATGAGTCATGTGGTGTTTCGTCAATATGCAACTCGTTGCATATTGAGCTCCACTTAATTTGTAGTGTTGTTTGTTACACTTTGCCATGCCATGCATATTTAAACCGGGCATGCATCATACTTGATTGTGCATCATGCCATGTTCATGTGGTGGTTGTTTACTTTGTTGTTTGTTTCTTTCCGGGTTGCTTCTCTCGTTAGCTTTGGTTTCGTTCCGGAGTTGTGAGGATTCGTTCGGCTACATCCGTTTGTCTTCTTCATGGACTCGTTCTTCTTCCTTGCGGGATTTCAGGCAAGATGACCATACCCTCGAAATTACTTCTATCTTTGCTTGCTAGTTGCTCGCTCTTTTGATATGCCTATGCTACGATGCCTACCACTTGCTTATCATGCCTCCCATATTGCCATGTCAGCATCTAACCTTTTTCACCCTTCCTAGCAAACCATTGCTTGGCTATGTTACCGCTTTTGCTCAGCCCCTCTTATAGCGTTGCTAGTTGCAGGTGAAGTTGAAGATTGCTCCATATTGGAACATGTTTATGTTGGGATATCACAATATCTCTTATTTAATTAATGCATCTATATACTTGGTAAAGGGTGGAAGGCTCGGCCTTATGCCCGTGTTTGGTTCCACTCTTGCCGCCCTAGTTTCCGTCATAACGGTGTTATGTTCCTTGATTTTATGCGTTCCTTACACGGTTGGGTGATTTATGGGACCCCTCGACAGTTCGCTTTGAATAAGACTCCTCCAAAGAAGGCCCAACATTGGTTTTACCATTTGCCACCTAAGCCTTTTTCCCTTGGGTTCTGCAGACTCAAGGGTCCTCTTTATTTTAACCCCCCGGGCCAGTGCTCCTCTGAGTGCTGGTTCGAACCGAGTAGACTACGGGGCCACCTCGGGGCAACTTGAGGCTTGGTTTTACTCGTAGGATGTATCATCCGGATGTGCCCTGAGAACGAGATATGTGCAGCTCCTATCGGGATTTGTCGGCACATTCGGGCGGCTTTGCTGGTCTTTTTTTACCATCGTCGAAATGTCTTGTAAATCGGGATTCCGAGTCTGATCGGGTCTTTCCGGGAGAAGGAATATCCTTCGTTGACCGTGAGAGCTTATAATGGGCTAAGTTGGGACACCCCTGCAGGGTATTATCTTTCGAAAGCCGTGCCCGCGGTTATGAGGCAGATGGGAATTTGTTAATGTCCGGTTGTTGAATTCCCGAAGTTGATCTTAATTAAAATACATAAACCGCGTGTGTAACAGTGATGGTCTCTTCTCGTGGAGTCCGGAAGTGAACACGGTGTTGGAGTTATGCTTGACGTAGGTTGTTCTAGGATCACTTCTTGATCATAGTTGTTCGACCGTCTTTGTTGCCTTCTCTTCTCGCTCTCATTTGCGTATGTTAGACACCAGATATGCTAGTCGCTTGCTGCAGCTCCACCTCACTACCTTCTCCTACCCATAAGCTTAAATAGTCTTGATCTCGCGGGTGTGAGATTGCTGAGTCCTCGTGACTCACAGATACTTCCAAAACCAGTTTGTAGGTGCCGATGAAACCGTGCAGGTGACGCATCCGAGCTCAAGGAGGAGCTCGATGAAGATCTTGTTCATTGTGTTGTTTCGTTTCAGTTGATCCGTAGTGGAGCCCAGTTGGGACGATCGGGGATCTGTGTAGCATTTGGGGTAGTCTTCTTTTATTTTGGTTCCATAGTCGGACCTTGATTGTATCTATATGATGTAATGCTTTACTAATGTATTGCGTGAAGTGGCGATTGTAAGCCAACTATGTATCTCTTTCCCTTATGTATTACATGGGTTGTGTGAAGATTACCTCATTTGCGACATTGCTTTCACTGCGGTTATGCCTCTAAGTCGTGCTTCGACACGTGGGAGATATAGCCGCATCGAGGGCGTTACACACCACCACTCACCGGGGCGGCGCGACGTGCGGAGATCGCGCGCATCCGCGCGTCCCTGCCGCGGGCGGCGAGGGAAGGCCCACGGTACACCCCCGACAGCCTGCTCTGGGAGGCCTATTTCCGCCGCCGACACGCCGAGCAGCTCGAGGCGACGAACGGCGTCGTGCCCTCCGGCAGGCTCAACTCTGAGGGCCGGCGCCGGTGGTGGGGCGTACCCGGCCGCACGTTGGAGGCCATCCTCGAGTACATCGAGGGCGGCAACACGCCGCGCCTCGAGTACCCCGCTCCACCGACCTTCTCACGCCGAGGAGCTCCACGCCGAGGCGTATGGAGCGGCCCGGCGCGTCCTCCTCCTCGTCCGGCCGCTCGTCGGGCTCTCCCTGCCTCCGCCCTGTCAAGCCGGAGCCCCAGGACACGCCGGTCAGCGCGCGCACCCGCAGCTCTGGCGTCCGCATCGGCGACTCCACCCCCCCAACCGGCCGCTTCGTCCTCGTCGAGCCCAATCCGGAGCCCAGCCTCCCCGCGGAGTACGAGGAGATAGCCAGCGGCTTCTCTCCGACGAGGACGCCATGCGGTGGGCGCGGGGCGACTACCTCGCGACGAGATGGTCGGCAGCGCCCCGGAGGAGATCGAAGCCCGCAGCGTGGCGCGTGGAAGCGGGCGTCGTCATCCTTGACGGCGACGACGAGGACGCCCCGGACCGTCAACCCGCGCGCCAACCGGGGAGGGATGCAGCAGGGACGGCGGCGGCGGAGGCGGCGACGCCGCCGACGACGACGACGGCGGCGGCGGCGGCGGCGACTACACGCGGTTCTACCGCCTCCTCGGCATGTAGAACTGCGAGGGCGGGCGGCGGGCGGCGGGGAGCGGCGAGGCAGACGGCGAGGAGCGGCTAGTAGTTTTTTTCTCTTTTTTTGTAAAATATGTTTAAGTTTGAACGAACTCGCCGAAGTTTGCAATGAATTTGCGTCGTGTTTGTGCCGTCTATAAATTTTTTAAAATAACCTGGGTGCCGCGACTGGGGGCATCACGCCACCAGTGCGTGGGTTAGCGCCGGTGCGCCCCCAGAAGGCGATTTTTAGCCCCTCCTGGAGGGCCAACGGCTGGAGATGCTCTTACCCACCCCACTTTGGTACCGGCCTTCCAGGCAGGATGACGCAACAAATACCTTGAACATAATTATACCTTTGAGCTTGGCATTATTTTTTCCATTTGAAGGAAGTGCCACACTGTATTCTCAATTTGCCACGAGATTACGTTGCAACAGAGTACCGGCAGTTAGTGGCAGTGGCATTGCAAAGTGATTCAGGTTTCGTCTTAGATCAGTGACTCTGGTACCTCTTGACAGTCCATAGCAAGTTCACGTTCGATTTGTGATGATTTAGGCAAGCCAGCCGCATCAACCCGCAAAAGTGCCGCTCCCGCCTCCACTAGTCAGTAGTCACTATTGGGGCGGTGGTGGAGACCGGAGTGTAAAAACTGATTTGGCTCCACTGCCTGCCCGCTCAACTAGCTTCGCTTGCCTTGCCTTGCCTCGCTGATCACTTGGTAGTCGAGGCAAGCACGGCTCCACCTGCCACCTCACTACGCGTCTAGTCTTCTTCTTGCGAATCACTACCCGTCTGCCTAGATGTACCACGATCGATAGGATTGGGCAAATACGTCTCGTCTGCGGTAGTTTTATCGGCATGCACGCGGAAAGTTGTTCCAGCTCTAGCCTGAACCACGCATTGCCACTTCCTTCGAGTCGAGATAAGGTGACCAGTGAGGATATCACACCGAGCGAGCACTACCTTCCACTCCGGTTAACGCAGGCAGGCAGACGCGCGTGGGAAATCAGAAATGCATGCGCCCTATCTGTACTATACTACTGCTAGGTAATGCACGCGCCGTCACGGCCCACCATCGACCCATCTCCACCGCGCCGCGCCCTCAGTTGGCACCGCATCGACCGAGCAACTCATGGCCACCATCGACCTCGCGTACGTGTCCTATAAATGGTGCAACTCATGGCCTGGCAGTGCTCATTGCAAGGACCCAAGTGACTTGCACAGCGCTCAACTGACAGAACTAACTGGCAGTAGGTAGGTACAACAGGTACGACACGGCCATGTGGTTCCCGCTCTGCTTCATCGTCGTCGTCGCTCTTCTGGTCGCCCCGGGAGGGTGCCAGGGCGAGAAGGGGAGCCAGGTGTACGTGGTGTACATGGGCGCCGTGCCGCCACGGACCTCGCCTGACTTCCTCCGCCAGAGCCACCTCCGCCTCGTCGGCACCATTCTCAAGAGGTGCGCATGCAGCTCCGCCTCTACGCACGCTTACAGATTCAGTTAAAAAATGTCAAATATTCAAAAAAGTAAACCGCACTGCGTTTGATATCCATCCGCAGGGGGAAGCTGGCGCAGAGCGTAGTGGTGCAGCAGTACAAGCATGCTTTCTCCGGGTTCGCGGCACGGTTGTCCAAGGACGAGGCCGCCGCGCTCAGGCACAAGCCCGGCGTGGTCTCCGTGTTCGCGGACCCCGTGTACCAGCTCCACACCACCAGGTCCTGGGACTTCCTGCAGCAGACGGACGTGAAGATCGACTCGGCTAAGCGCCGCTCGCCCAGACCCACTGCGGCGTCGACGTCGGCGCCGACCACGGACACCATCATCGGCCTCCTGGACTCCGGCATCTGGCCCGAGTCCCCCAGCTTCGACGACGCCGGCTTCGGACCCGTCCCCAGCAAGTGGAAGGGCGTCTGCATGGCCGGGGACGACTTCAACACCTCCAACTGCAACAAGTGAGTCAAATAGTGTCATATACTGTTCTAAGTCGGGTACGTGACATGTGTCATGGCATTTGATTGATTTTGCGGTGCAGGAAGCTGATCGGAGCAAGGTACTACGATCTCGGCGAGGTGAACGGCGGCCGGACCCGGGGCAGCGGCGGCTCTCCGCGAGACGCGGCAGGGCACGGGACGCACACCTCGTCCACGGCGGCCGGGAACGCGGTGACCGGCGCCTCGTACTACGGGCTGGCCCAGGGGACCGCCAAGGGGGGATCCGCCGCGTCGAGGGTGGCCATGTACCGCGTCTGCTCGGACGAAGGCTGCGCCGGGTCGGCCATCCTCGCCGGCTTCGACGACGCCATCGGCGAGGGCGTCGACGTCATCTCGGTCTCCCTCGGCGCATCGCCCTACTTCTCCCCGGATTTCTCCGAGGACCCGATCGCCATCGGCTCGTTCCACGCCGTGGCGAAGGGCGTCATGGTGGTGTGCTCGGCGGGCAACGCCGGCCCGGAAGCCTCCACGGTGGTGAACGCGGCGCCGTGGATCATGACGGTCGCGGCGACCACCATCGACCGCGACTTCGAGTCGGACGTCGTGTTGGGTGGGAATACCAGCGCCGTCAAGGTACTATACATGCCTTGATTTGCTGTCCTGACACTTGTTAATTTCCTAGTTTGTTTTTGCAGTAGCATTTCTTGGTTGAAATTTTAACAGTTTTGCTAGAACTCATCTAGATGAAGTATAATTTGGTCCAACTCTATTTTTATTTGTCGTGTCAATGCAGGGTGGGGCTATAAACTTCTCCAACCTGGACAAATCCCCGAAGTACCCGTTGATCGCAGGTGCATCAGCAAAATCTAGTTCGGCTTCTAGCACTTCTGACTCAGCAAGGTACGCATATATGAACCGATTATAAGTCAGCAAAGGATATGTTAAAAAAAAGTCATCAAAGGACCATATGTAATACCCATGTTTTTAAATAAACAGATAAATTTGAATAAAAGTCTCATGTATGCCTTGCTCCATTGTTTTGGTGTAGTCACTGCGAGCCGGGCACCCTGGATGCCAGCAAGATCAAAGGCAAGATCGTGCTGTGCAACCACTCGCAGAGCGACACGTCCAAGATGGTGAAGGCCGACGAGCTCCAGAGCGCCGGGGCGGTGGGATGCATCCTGGTGAACGACTTCGGGAGGGCGGTCACCACCGCCTACCTCGACTTCCCCGTCACGGAGGTCACCTCTGCGGCCGCCGCCGACCTTCACAAGTACATTGCCTCCACAAGGTACGTACGAATTTGTATGCACCAACCATCTTCCAATTAAGCTCACTCTCAATGCACGTCAAGCTCACTCTGAATGTATGGAATTAGCGAACCCGTGGCGACGATCACGCCGACGATCACCGTGACGGAGTACAAGCCGGCGCCCGTCGTGGCCTACTTCTCGTCCAGGGGGCCATCGGCGCAAACCGGCAACATCCTCAAGGTTGAGTTCATCCTAAACAGATCATCACCAACGTGGTCCATATAATTGTGTTTTGTGTGTGCAAACTAACGCATCCATATGATGTATGCAGCCGGACGTGGCTGCGCCGGGGGTGAACATCCTTGCGTCGTGGATCCCAACGACGTCACTTCCGGCCGGCCAGAAGCAGCCGTCGCAGTTCAACCTCGTCTCCGGGACGTCCATGGCCTGCCCCCACGTCGCCGGGGCCGCCGCCACCGTCAAGGCCTGGAACCCGACGTGGAGCCCGGCAGCCATCCGGTCAGCGATCATGACAACATGTACGTACATATAACGAAACAAACTGACAGATTAATCGTGCCCAGGCCAGGGGCTCAAAGTCTGAATTTCGATCGTGTCTACCGCGTGGCCTGCAGCAACTCAGCTGAACAACGACAAGGCTCCGATGACGACCGACGCGGGGACGGCGGCGACGCCGTTCGACTACGGCGCGGGGCAGGTGAACCCGACCGGCGCGCTGGACCCCGGGCTGGTGTACGACCTCGCGGCGGACGACTACCTGAGCTTCCTCTGCAACTACGGCTACGGCGCGTCCCAGATCAAGCTCATCACCTCCCCTCCGGCCGCCTTCAGCTGCGCCGGCAACGCGAGCAAGGACCTCATCTCCGACCTCAACTACCCGTCGATCGCCGTCACGGGGCTCGGCGCCGGCGCCAGCAGGACAGTGACCCGTGAGGTCACCAACGTCGGAGCGCAGGAAGACGCAACCTATACTGTCACCGTCAGCGCGCCGACCGGTCTGGATGTGAAGGTCGTGCCCAGCAAGCTCCAGTTCACCGGCAGCGTGAAGAAACTGGCTTTCCAGGTCACCTTCTCTGGCAAGAACACAGGGGCCAAGGCCGCCCTGACAGGATCCATAACATGGTCAGATGGAAAACATACAGTCCATAGCCCATTCGCGGTCAGCAGCTGATGAAATGTGAAATCTATGTATGTACAAGATGAGACTTGTATGTCTCTCGTCTAGCTATACGTACAATGTAGTAGCACCAAGTTGCTGGCATTTTGGTCATGTAGTTTCATGATCAAATCAAATTATAATGGATAAAGCACACTCGGAAGTCGGAACAACAAGTCACAATTGTGTAGAATAATCCATAAATGTTTAGCAATTTTATACTGTTGTGTAACATCTTTATCAAAAAATATAATTGTCCCATAAATGTGTAACATTGTTTTTGGTTAAAAACGATTAAATTTCACAAAATACATGTTCTCTTTAATGTGATGTTAATAAATGCATCCAAACTTATACTCCCTCCGTTCCTAGATATTTGTCTTTCTAGAGATTTTAACAAGTGACTACATGCGGAGCAAAATGAGTAAATCTACACTCTATAATATGTCTATATACATCCGTATGTGGCAGTCCATTTAAAATCTCTAAAAAGACAAATATTTAAGAACAGAGAGAGTATTATATATGATTGACCTTTTACAACCTCATAGTACCATTCTAGAATTACATACTGTTCACGAAAAAAAATGATACTACCTAGTAAGCTGATAATAAAGACCTTGCTATGGAGCACTTGCGGAGGCCCTCCTTCCTTCAAACCTGGCTGCACCACGACCCCGTGGAGCTCCAGCGATCTCATCGGTGCTGGGCACGTGGATGTGCGGACATCGTAGCCGCAGTTTGCTGCCTCGCAGGGACCCAACTCCGACATGATCCAGCTCTATTGCGCGCTTGTGGGTTTTGGCAACAGGTGACCTGATTCATCCGCCTCCCTCTCCGTTGACGATGAGGAGGCCGGCGACGTAGAGGAGTTGGCCCCGTTGACGTCACCAGTTGCCAATGGCTTGCCTCAAGGTGCCCGATTGTGCATGAAGCACGAAGCGTAGGCAAGCGAGGGGTGGTAGGCGGTACTGTCGCCTCACGGAGCGTACCGTCCAACGTCGCCAACCCCCACTTTGGTCCCTGTGCCATCCCCGCCCTATGTTTTTGGTAAATGTTGCAGATGCCTCTTTCCTGGGCATCATGCGATCGACTGCCGAGATCCTTTTATGTGCTCCCACTGTTTAGAGAACGGTCGCCACGTGCTTGGGTGTTGCCACGCCTAGCTTCTGCTTTGCTCATTGGCATGCTTTGTCTCGTCTCCTATGTCTTTCCTCTACAATGAGCATCGTCAAAATCGAGCTTCATGTGAACACTCGATGGAATCCACACTTCCCTCCAAGGCTTCTTATAGTGGATCTTGGGCGACGATAGTTTCTGCTTTTGTTGCCTTGGCATCATCATGTGATTTGTGGTGCTACAGTCCCCAGCGGCACAGTCAAGCAACTTGCATGGTTGACTAGTGTGGATTGGGAGCTTTTCGGGGCGAGCGGGGGCTGTCCTGAGCAGGCTATCTCTTGTGCGGGTCGTGTTGCAGAGCGCTCCTGTGTCATCTCCTCTTCGTGATGCCAGTGTTGGCTCTACAGAGGACATTGGAATGGAGCCATATGATTTTTCAATTCTCTGTGCTAGGGCTAATTTGTCGTCGCTGCCTACCTTGTCCTCTATGTAGTCATTCTCTAATGGTGAAGTCAGCTCCATGGTCTTGGCTCCGGTGCTGCAGATTATACCCGAAAGTCAGGTGCTATGTGGGACCTCGGCTATGTTAATGGTACGCACACCACCACCTAGCTAGCGCCCGCTTACGAGGGGTGTGCTGCTTATGACGCTTTCATTAATTAATTACCAGATTCCATCAGGCATGTGGCTTCTGTGGTCGAATGGCTTGTGTGTTGCCACCTGTTCTCGGGGCCGCTTCATCTCTAAGATTTACGATTTTCCTCGCCGGCTTGGATGTTGCTAACCCTGGATCCTGCACGACAATTGGTGTCTCTTGAAGAAGAAAGCAAATCAGGGCAAAAATAAGATGGGTGGCACTACCACCCGACCCGACCACATGAAGGAGAAATAAAGCAAGAGCAAAATCATGAAGGATAGGAGCGTGGATGTTTTCCCGTGCATGGGAGGTCCCGAGCATGGATTAGGCCACTAATTATTTTAGGTTGCCCCTTCATGCAACTTTTGGCAGAGACGGCATGTGTCATTCATCTAACCTCCCATGCTTTTTTTATTTTATCTTAAAATTTATATCTACTATATCTTATGAACGAAAGTCCAAATTAAGGTTCACTTGCATATTCGTGTTCGTTGCAACGAGTACTTTCAAATAAGGCTAATTTTGAATACATTTAGACACCTTTTAATTTTTTACCAAGTTTCAAATATTCTTGATAGTCGCAATATTAAGTTTTACAGAGTTTCTCCAAGTTTTACCAAGTTTCATTTGTTTTTTAGAAGCTTACTGATTTTAAAACTTGCTTAAGTTTTAAAAATTTGTCAAAATGTTGGAGTTCCATATGGTTTTAAGTTTCAGTTCTGAAACTTACTGAGTTTATAGTTCATTTCTATTAAGTTTCAGCGGTTAAGAAAATTTAATAACGTGTCATAACATATTCAAAATTGGTCTTATTTCAAAGCCCTCGTCAAAAGGAACACAAATATTCAAAATTGGTCTTATGTCAAAGCCCTCGTCAAAAGGAACACAAATATTCAAAATTGGTCTTATTTCAAAGCCCTCGTCAAAAGGAAAACCAATATTTGAACAAAAAAGATAAAATGAGAAAGTATGGGAGATAGAAGGGGGTGGGGGGGTCGAAGCATGCATTGGAATCTCCAACAAAATGGAGAGTTGAGACATCCACGCCCGTGCACGGAGAAGTGCTAAATGGAAGGCGTGTTTGGTTACTTGATGAATGTCTCTCAGCCCTTTTAGGTGGTGTACGTGGATTTGGTTGTGCTCATTATCTTTGTTGATTTGGTTGTGTTGTGTGTATATATCTAGCCTGCTGTACCAATTAACTATGGTCCTCAATATAATGTTTGTGTGCCTGCTTTTTGAAAAAAAAGTGCCCATCACAGTATTGGAGCGTCTTAAAATAGCAGATCATAATAGCATTAGTATAACTCCAAACTCAAATTCAACAAGGGTGTTGGGATATAAAATTAGTAGTAGGAAAATATTTCTTGTGATCATTATTCTGCAATGGTAGAGCACCGTAGTGGCTTCTAATGTAAACTTTGATAAGTGCTCTCTCATGTTTGGGAAATCTTGTTCTGCCGAGATACAAGAGGAGGTTAAATCTGTCCTTCAAGTGTCACAAGTGGAATTTGAGCCCAAGTACCTTGGCCTTCCGACGCCGGAAGGAAGAATGCACCGGTAAATTCCAAGGGATGCAGGCTAAAATGCTCAAGAGACTTGTGTTGTGGGGTGAGTCTTCACAGGGGGGAAAGGAGGTGCTCGTCAAGGCAGTTGCCCAAGCGCTGCCCACATATCTTATGGGCGTCTTTAAGCTACCTGATGAGCTGTGTGAGGAGTTGACAAAGATTATACGAAACTTTTGGTGGGGAGCGGCACAAGGACAGCAGCGTACCCATTGGGTGTCATGGGACATTATGCTTAGGCCTAAATCACATGGTGGCATGGGATTTCGTGACATGAAACTGTTTAATCAAGCGCTGCTAGCTAAGCAGGCTTGGAGGCTGATTGTTAATCCTCAAAGCTTATGTGCACAGGTGCTCAAGGCGAAGTACTACCCCAACGGGTTCTTGGTGGATACAGTATTCACTGGCAATGCATCCTCGACGTGGAAAGCTATCGAATACGGGTTGGAGCTTCTTAAGAAAGGGATTATTTGGCGCATCGGCAATGGCTCTCAAGTCCGTATATGGCGTGACCCTTGGATCCCTCGTGATCATTCCCTGCGACCAATGACTCCGAAGAGACGCTGCCGTCTTAAATGGGTCTCTAGTCTTCTCAATCTGGATGGCACATGGAATAATACCTTGCTGCGGCAACATTTCTATCAGCCAGATATTGATAGTATCATGCAGATCAGGACTTCGAGTAGACTCGAAGCTGACTTCCTTGTGTGGCACCCGGACAAGCGCGGATGCTTCTTAGTACGCAGTGCCTACTATCTGGGCTACAGGAATACATGGAGGCGCAGGACGTTGGTGCGTCGAGTACGCGGCCGGATGGGCGGCGGTCGGTGTGGAACCTTATTTGGAAGAATGGGGCGCCAGCTAAAGTACGTGTGTTCGCTTGGACTGCAGCCCAGGAGGCCCTTGCAATGCAAGCTAGTAAGACCCATAGACACATGGAGGAGGATCCTACGTGCTTGCTTTGTGGCCATGCTGTGGAGGATGTGCACCACGCCCTCGTCCAGTGTTCCCATGCATCTGCGCTCTAGGCACACTACAGGAATCACACCCTATGCCGACGGCCAGGGCCGTCGGCATAGCCCTGACTAGCCGTCAGGACAGGCCTATGCCGACGGCCCCCGTCGGCATAGGGCCGTAGTCGGCGTAGCCCGGATGACCATTGGCATAGAACGGCCGTCGGCATAGACCCTATCCCGACGGTGGCTGTACATCTATGCCGACGGCACTGGCCGTCGGCAACGCCATCGCCTAACGGCGGTTGCCGTCAACTGCTGAGCAACGGCGGCTCGCCACGTGGCACCCCTATGCCGAAGGCCTCGCCGTCGGCTTAGTCAACGTCACGCCGACGCCGTGCCGTCGGCATAGAAATGCCACATGGCGAGCAGTTAGGCCAGCCGCAGGACGCCACGTGGCACACCTATGCCGACGGCCCGGCCGTCGGCTTAGTCGAAACGTACGCCGACGGCCAGGCCGTCGGCATAGGCGCCAGCTCCCGATTCTTGACGTGGCACCGTATGCCGACGGCATAGCCATCGGCTTAGTTTGAAAGCTACACCGTCGGCATAGGTGCCACGCGTCAGCAACTGGGAGCTCACGCCAGTCCTATGCCGACGGCATAGCCGTCGGCATAGTTTGCTTCTGATTTTTTTTCTTTTTTCTGTTTGTTTTCAAATCAGTTCAATTCAAATAACAGCACATATATAACAGCACATATCAGCAGCACATATCAAAGAACGTAAGCATAAGCATCATCACACACACAAGCCATGCGAGAAGACTGGGACTTGCCGACCACTGCCGAGCTACGTGATGCCGAACCCGAGTGGATACTCACTTTGCTTGAAAAACTGGCGGATGTTCGAAGTTGGCTTCCTTGATGATCATGTGGAGGATTTGGTATGGAAGGAATGAAATTACACATAACAAACCGCCGGTCCCGATCCAGGCCTCGCGCACATTCCTCACGAGCTACATTATGTCCTTGCTCGCAATACAACAGCATCCGTCGGCAAACCTCACCAAGGGCAAGCAGGTGGTTGCTCTATCAGGAAGCATGCAAAAATACGCACATACAATAACAACCACGCCATGCTGGGAGGCGCCTGATGCATATCATGCTAAACTGAATGTCTATGGTGCTTTTGTGAAAGAAAATGGTACGACTGGGGCTGGGATGATCTTGCGGGATCATGAAGGTGATGTTATCTTCGCCGCGACACGGACGCTATTTAATTGTGGTGACCCCTTAGAAGCTGAGATGGTGGCTATGGAGGAAGGATTACGGCTTTCTCTACACTGGACGAACCTGCCGCTGATTGTGGAATCGGATTGTGCCGAGCTGCTGAAGTTGGTTCAATCCAAAGATGGCGATCGATCGAGGTATGGATATCAGGTTAATGAGATCGCATTTAATTCTGGCTCAAGAAAGGAACATTAGTCTAGCTAAGATTAGTAGGCACTTGAATGTGGCGAGTCACACCCTTGCTTGTATGGGTCGATCGCAACAGCGCACAGCATGTTGGCTCCGAAACTCCCCTATGGAGATAGCTAGCATTGTTGATTCTGAATGTAATCATCATGGCTGATTAATGAAAGTTCTTTTCCCGCAAAAAAAAAAGAAGCTCTGGTGATGCAGCTTCTTTATATTCTGCAAGGGTCCTCATTAAACCCATTAACAGTCGTGTAAGAAGCGCCCTCTCGCGACGTCCACGTGGGCACAAGGGACTGGGCTGATGTTCTCGTTTCGTTTTATCATTTTCCCTGCTCGTTTTGTCTTCGCAAGAAAAACCCTAGCTCAATCCCGTCCGCATCCCTGCTGCTGCCGCTGCCGCCCTCCCAATTCCCTCTGCTCCTGCTGCTTCCCTCCACCTCTCCCTCCTCCACGCCGTCAGGGGCACCCCTCAAGCCCCACCTCATCGATTCCCCACCCCGATCGAGCTCCTTCTCCACCGTCCATGCCGCTCTCTGTGCGCGGTGACCGGACAGAGGAGAAAGATCAGGATCGGAGGGCCGCAGGGATGAAGGAGGAGGTAGAGCCGTTCACGTCGCCGCCGCCGTCTTCCTCGCTCTCAGCGTGCGGGCCGCAGCGCTCCACCTCCTAGGCATCTCCGTCTGGTCTACAGGTACACAACCTCCACCCCATCTCTTCATCTCTCTTTTACTCTGTCTCATCTTCCCTAAAGCTAGAGCCATGGAACCGAGGACTAATTGGGTTCCCTACCATGAGAGAGAAGAGGATTAGAAATAGGGGATGAAAGCAAGATGTGAGGATGAGGAGACGCTATGTTGTCTCCATCCCTGCCCTTCTTCTTGGCGTGCACTGGTTGGTCATGCTCCACTTCCTCCACTCCCACCTCTCGGCCTTGAAGTTCTGGTTCAGATTTAGTGTTGGTTCAGATTTTTGTTTTGGATGATCTCCAAATCTACTTATAGCTCAAATTCTTACTGTTTTTTTGAACGCCTTTTTTTGTGCGGTGTTGTTATCTTTTCAGGTACGTGCTGACAATCCTAGGTGCGGCGACCTCGACAATGTCCCATCGTTGCCGGCGGTCGCCTATATGCTCCACCGGAATAAGTTCTTCTCGACCACCTCCACACTCACCGCTGCAGAGGAATCCAGGGACAGGACTGCTACCAAGTTGCTCATCCGCCTTCAGGTGATTGTTTATGTACTTGCGGTAGACCGAATTTAGGTTGGGGATGTAAGGCTTCACAATTTGGTTTGTTAACCCTGTGCGACCTAATGATTATTCTGGGGTTATTTACTTGCTGTTCACACCATTTCTCCTTTCCGGATTATTAGTTCCTCCATTATATCGCTGCACATTTGCTTGAAATTACACCATCGTAGTTCCGAGTATCGTACTCTTAGTCATTCTATTTTTGCATCGTCCCTTTGATTCTACTAGAGTTTGAATGTATGTAAATATGGATAATACATGCATAATTGAATGGGACCATAGCTGATTTGCTGTTTGAGAAATGATTTAAGAATCAAGCCTCACCATGAGCTTTTCTGGGGAACTATGTATTACAAACTAAAATTTATTTTTGTAAGCGTATTCATTCGTTCTCTGCCTAGGTTAATTATTCACATTTTCCCCATCATATGTATTTCTTTTTTAAAATATTAGTAACTGTATTGAAATCATGGAGCTCAAGTATGTATTGGCATAACATGATGCACACATAAAGGCTGGTTTGGTGATTCCTAACCGAAAGAAGTAAACCATTTTTTATGTGTCCTCTAAGGTAGCACTCGATACTATTTCAAGTTAATAATTTATTAACGAAACATGCAGGAAATTAATTACGAATACTTGCAAACCACAAGTATATTTACTGATTAACATGGTTTGATGCTTTTATTTGTTTTATAACTTTGGCACTGTTTCTGCACTTATTTATGCCGTAGCGTTTCCAAAATTTTCTCCTCTTCCATCTACTTTTCTATTTGATTGAATAGATGGAGGTTTAAAACATCTATTGTGCTACCAGGTGCAGACGGTGGGCTTTGCATGGTCGAACCTAAGGTAGTTCCTTTCAAGGGCTAATACCAATGAGGTGTACCAGGTGCTCTGGCTCATGCCACCGCATCCACCGGCAGCAAGGTGGAGAAGGAGGCGCTCAAGGAGAGGCAGGACAGGATGGTACTTGTGTCTATATGTGACTGTTGGGAAACATAGTAATTTCAAAAAAAATCGTACGGACACGCAAGATCATGGTGATGCATAGCAACGAGAGGGAAGACTGTTGTCCACGTACCCTCGTAGACCGATAGCGGAAGCGTTATAACAACGCGGTTGATGTAGTCGTACGTCTTCACGGCCCGACCGATCAAGCACCGAAGCTACGACACCTGCGAGTTCTATCACACGTTCAGCTCGATGACGTTCCCCGGACTCCGATCCAGCAAAGTGTCGGGGAAGAGTTCCGTCAGCACGACGACGTGGTGACAATCTTGATGTTCTACCGTCGCAGGGCTTCGCCTAAGCACCGCTACAATAATATCAAAGACTATGGTGGAGGGGGGCACCGCACACGGCTAAGAGATCTCAAGAATCAATTGTTGTTGTGTCTATGGGGTGCCCCCCGCCCCCGTATATAAAGAGCAAGGGGGAGGCGGCCGGCCAAGGAGGAGGGCGCGCCAAGGGGGGAGTCCTATTCCCACCGGGAGTAGGATTCCTCCTTTCCTTGTTGGAGTAGGAGAGAAGGAAAGGGGGCAGAGGAAGAAGGAAAAGGGGGCTGCACCCCTTGTCCAATTCGGACCAGAGGGGGGGGGGGCGCCTCCTTCCTTTTGGCCTCTCTCCTCTATTCCCGTATGGCCCAATAAGGCCCATATACTCCGCGGCGAATTCCCGTAACTCTCCGGTACTCCGATAAATACCCGAATCACTTGGAACCTTTCCGATGTCCGAATATAGTCGTCCAATATATTGATCTTTACGTCTCGACTATTTCGAGACTCCTCGTCATGTCTCCGATCTCATCCGGGATTCCGAACTCCTTTGGTACATCAAAACTCATAAACTCATAATAAAACTGTCATCGAAACCTTAAGCGTGCGGACCCTACGGGTTCGAGAACTATGTAGACATGACCGAAACACGTTTCCGGTCAATAACCAATAAAGGAACCTGGATGGTCATATTGGCTCCTACATATTCTACGAAGATCTTTATCGGTCAAACCGCATAACAACATCGTTGTTCCCTTTGTCATCGGTATGTTACTTGCCCGAGATTCGATCGTCGGTATCTCAATATCTAGTTCAATCTCGTTACGGCAAGTCTCTTTACTCGTTATGTAATGCATCATTCAGTAACTAACTCATTAGCTACATTGCTTGCAACGCTTATAGTGATGTGCATTACCGAGAGGGCCGAGAGATACCTCTCCGAGCAATCGAGTGACAAAACCTAATCTCGAAAATCGCCAACTCAACATGTACCTTTGGAGACACCTGTAGAGCTTCTTTATAATCACCCGATTACGTTGTGACGTCAGTTGCACACAAAGTGTTCCTCCGTAAACGGGAGTTGCATAATCTCATAGTTGTAGGAACGATGTATAAGTCATGAAGAAAGAAATAGCAACATACTAAGCGATCAAGTGCTAAGCTAACGGAATGGGTCATGTCAATCACATCATTCTACTAATGATGTGATCCCGTTAATCAAATGACAACTCATGTCTATGGTTAGGAAACATAACCATCTTTGATTAATGAGCTAGTCTAGTAGAGGCATACTAGTGACAATATGTTTGTCTATGTATTCACACATGTATCATGTTTCCGGTTAATACAATTCTAGCATGAATAATAAACATTTATCATGATATAAGGAAATAAATAATAACTTTATTATTGCCTCTAGGGCATATTTCCTTCAATCTCCCACTTGCACTAGAGTCAATAATCTAGTTCACATCACCATGTGATTTAACACTAATGTTCACATCTGCATGTGATTAACACCCATAGTTCATATCGTCATGTGACCAACACCCAAAAGGTTTACTAGAGTCAATATCTAGTTCACATTGCTATGTGATTAACACCCAAAGAGTACTAAGGTGTGATCATGTTTTGCTCGTGAGAGAAGCTTAGTCAACAGGTCTGTCACATTCAGAGGTATGTATTTTGCAAATATTCTATGTCTACAATGCTCTGCACGGAGCTACTCTAGCTAATTGCTCACACTTTCAATATGTATCCAGATTGAGACTTAGAGTCATCTGGATTGGTGTGAAAGCTTGCACCAATGTAACTCTTTACGACGGGCTCTTTTATCACCTCCATAATCAAGAAATATTTCCTTAATCCTCACTAAGGATATTCTTGACCAATGTCCAGTGATCTACTCCTAGATCACTATTGTACTCCCTTGCCAAATTCAGAGCAAGGTATACAATAGGTCTGGTACATAGCATAGCATACTAGAACCTATGACTGAGGCATAGGGAATGACTTTCATTCTCTTTTCTATTTTCTGCCGTGGTCGGGATTTGAGTCTTACTCAATTTCACACCTTTGCAACACAGGCAAGAACTCTTTCTTTGACTGTTCCATTTTGAACTATTTCAAAATCTTGACAAGGTATGTACTTATTGAAAAACTTATCAAGCGTCTTGATCTATCTCAATAGATCTTGATGCTCAATATGTAAGTAGCTTTACTGAGGTCTTTCTTTTAAAGAACTACTTTCAAATACTCATTTATGCTTTCCAAAAAAATTCTACATCATTTCTGATCAACAATATGTTACTCACATATATTTATCAGAAAGGCGGTAGTGCTCCCACTCACTTTATCATAAATACAGGCTTCACCGCAAGTCTGTATAAAACTATATGCTTTGATCAACTTATCAAAGCATATATTCCAACTCTGAGATGCTTGCACCATTCCATAGATGGATCGCTGGAGCTTGCACATTTTGTTAGCACCTTTAGGATTGACAATACCTTCTGGTTGCATCATATACAACTTTTCTTTAAGAAAACCATTAAGGAAAGCAGTTTTGACATCCATTTGCCAGATTTCATAAAATGTGGCAATTGCTAACATGATTCGGACAGACTTAAGCATCGCTACAGTTGAGAAAATCTCATTGTAGTCAACACTTTGAACTTGTCGAAAACCTTTTTGCGACAAGTCGAGCTTTGTAGATAGTGACACTACTATCAGCGTCTGTCTTCCTCTTGAAGATCCATTTATACAATATGGCTTGCCGATCATCGGGCAACTCCACCAAAGTCCACACTTTGTTCTTATACATGGATCCAATCTCAGATTTCATGGCCTCAAGCCATTTCGTGGAATCTGGGCTCATCATCGCTTCCTCATAGTTCGTAGGTTCATCATGGTCTAGTAATATGACTTCCAGAACAGGATTACCGTACCACTCTGGTGCGGATCTTACTCAGGAAGACCTACGAGGTTTGGTAGCAACTTGATCTGAAGCTTCATGATCATCATCATTAGCTTCCTCACTAATTGGTGTAGGAATCACCGGAACTGATTTCTGTGATGAACTACTTTCCAATAAGGGAGCAGGTACAGTTACCTCATCAAGTTCTACTTTCCTCTCACTCACTTCTTTCGAGAGAAACTCCTTCTCTAGAAAGGATCCATCTTAGCAACGAATATCTTGCCTTCAGATCTGTGATAGAAGGTGTACCCAACAGTTTCCTTTGGGTATTCTATGAAGATGAACTTCTCCGATTTGGGTTCGGGCTTATCAGGTGAAACTTTTTCACATAAGCATCGCAGCCCCAAACTTCAAGAAACGACAACTTTGGTTTCTTGCCAAACCACAGTTCATAAGGCGTCATCTCAACGGATTTTAATGGTGCCCTTTTTAACGTGAATGCAGTTGTCTCTAATGCATAACCCCAAAATGATATTGGTAAATCGGTAAGAGACATCATTAATTGCACCATATCAAATAAAGTGCGGTTATGAAGTTCGGACACACCGTTACGCTGTGGTGTTCCAGGTGGCATGAGTTTGTGAAACTATTCCACATTGTTTTAACTGAAGGTCAAACTCGTAACTCAAAAATTCATCTCCACAATCAGATCGCAGAAACTTTATTTTTCTTGTTACGATGATTTTACACTTCACTCTGAAATTCTTTGAACCTTTCAACTATTTCAGACTTATGTTTCATCAAGTAGATATACCCATATCTGCTCAAATCATCTATGAAGGTCAGAAAATAATAATACCCGCCACGAGCCTTAATACTCATTGGTCTGCATACATCAGTATGTATTATTTCCTACAAGTTTGTTGCTCATTTAATTGTTCCTAAGAACGGAGTTTTAGTCATCTTGCCCAAAAGGCACGATTCGCAAGCATCAAATGATTCGTAACCAAGTGATTCCAAAAGTCCATCTTTATGGAGTTTCTTCATGCGCTTTACACTGATATGACCCAAACGGCAGTGCCACAAATAAGTTGCACTTATCATTATCAACTTTGCATCTTTTGGCATCAATATTATGTATATGTGTATCACTATGATCGAGATCCAACAAACTATTTTCATTGGGTGTATGACCATCGAAGGTTTTATTCATGTAAAAAGAACAACAATTATTCTCTGACTTTAAATGAATAACCGTATTGCAATAAACATGATCAAATCATATTCATGCTCAACGCAAACGCCAAATAACATTTATTTAGGTTTAACACTAATCTCGAAAATATAGGGAGTGTGCAACGATGATCATATCAATCTAACCACTTCCAACACACATCGTCACTTCACTCTCAACTAGTCTCTGTTTATTCTGTAACTCCTGTTTCGAGTTACTAATCTTAGCAACCGAACAAGTATCAAATACCCAGGGGTTACTATAAACACTAGTAAGGTACACATCAATAACCTGTATATCAAATATACCCTTGTTCACTTTGCCATCCTTATTATCTACCAAATATTCATAGCAAATCCACTTCCAGTCAACATTTACTTTGCAGTATAAGAACTCAGTTTTATGCTTTGGTCCAGCTTATGGCTTCTTCATGGAGTGACAATTTGCTTGCCATTCTACTTGAAGTTCCCTTTCTTTCCCTTTGCCCTTCTCTTGAAACTAGTGGTCTTGTCAATCATCAACACTTGATGCTCTTTCCTGATTTCTACCTTCGTTAATTTCAACATCACGAAGAGCTCGGGAATCATTTTCGTCATCCCTTGCATACTATAGTTCATCAGGAAGTTCTAGTAACTTGGTGATGGTGACTAGAGAACTCTGTCAATAACTATCTTATCTGGAAGATTAACTCCCACTTGATTCAAGCGATTGTAGTACCCAGACAATCTGAGCACATGCTCACTAGTTGAGCGATTCTCCTCCATCTTTTAGCTATAGAACTTGTTGGAGACTTCATATCTCTCAACTCAGGTATTTGCTTGAAATATTAACTTCAATTACTGGAACATCTCATATGGTCCATGACGTTCAAAACGTCTTTGAAGTCCCGATTCTAAGCCGTTAAGCATGGTGCACTAAACTATCAAGTAGTCATCATATTGAGATAGCCAAACGTTCATAACATCGGCATCTGCTCCTGCAATAGGTCTGTCACCTAGCGGTGCATTAAGGACATAATTCATCTGTGCAGCAATGAGGATAAACCTCAGATCACGGATCCAATCCGCATCATTGCTACTAACATCTTTCAACACAATTTTCTCTAGGAACATATCAGAACAAAACATATGAAAGCAACAACGCGAGTTATTGATCTACAACATAATTTGCAAAATACTACCAGGACTAAGTTCATGATAAATTTAAGTTCAATTAATCATATTACTTAGGAACTCCCACTTAAACAGACATCTCTCTAGTCATCTAAGTGATCACGTGATCCAAATCAACTAAACCATGTCCGATCATCACGTGAGATGGAGTAGTTTTCAATGGTGAACATCACTATGTTGATCATATCTACTATATGATTCACGCTCGACCTTTCGGTCTCCGTGTTCCGAGACCATATCTGTATATGCTAGTGTCGGTGTCAAAACCGGCGGATCTCTGGTAGGGGGTCCCGAACTGTGCGTCTAGGCGGATGGTAACAGGAGACAAGGGACACAATGTTTTTACCCAGGTTTGGGCCCTCTCGATGGAGGTAATACCCTACTCCTGCTTGATTAATATTGATGATATGGGTAGTACAAGAGTAGATCTACCACGAGATCGTGAGAGGCTAAACCCTAGAAGCTAGCATATGGTTTGATTGTTGGTCGTCCTAAGGTCTAAAACCCTTCTGTTTTTTTAGACACCGAATAGGGTTAGTGTTACATTGAGTCGGTTACAATGGTAGGAAATCTACATTTCCATATCGCCAAGCTTGCCTTCCACGCCAAGGAAAGTCCTATCCGGACACGGGACGGAATCTTCAATCTTGTATCTTCATAGTCCAGGAGTCCGGCCAAAGATGATAGTTCGGCTATCCGGACACCCCCTAGTCCAGGACTCCCTCAGTAGCCCCCGAACCAGGCTTCAATGATGATAAGTCCAGCGCATTGATTGTCTTCGGCATTGCAAGGCGGGTTCTCCTCCGAATCCTGTGTTGATTAGTGTCCGGCTTTCTTGTGAATATCGCGCTTCTCGGCTTCCACGCCCAATAATGGCCATCTTCCACGTGTCGAATGAATGTGAAAAGCCAGGGTACCTTTACATTTACCCCCCTCGCCGTGCAAATGAACCGCCTATAAAAGATACGGGGATCCAGATCCGGATCACGCCATCCTCCCACCGCGAGCCTTCGTCAGAGCGCCTTTGACAAAAATCCACTCCATCATGGACAGTCGACGCGGCTCCTCCTCTCGCGCTCCCAGCCCTCAGCCTGGAGATTGGGGGAGATGCTCAGTCCCGCACAGTGAATTGGTGGTGCTCCAAACCAAGGGATTCCTTCCCCCGACCTTCATGGTTCCGGTTCGTTCCGGACTCGCCACCTATAAGGGCGGGAAACATGCGGAGAGCGTCCCCGATCCCTCTAAGGGAGAGCGGGTATGCTTCGTCTCTTATCTAATGAGAGGACTTGGATTTCCAATCCATCCATTTCTCCGAGGGCTTCTGGAGTTCTACGGCCTCCAGCTGCACAACCTTACGCATGCCTCCATCTTGCATATAGCGGGCTTTGTGGCCCTTTGCGAGCTGTTTCTGGGCGTTGAGGCCCATTTCGCTCTGTGGAAGAGACTGTTTTGCCTTGTGCCCCGTTCTCATGAAGGGTCAATATATCAAGTGGGCGGAGCCGAACTATGGCGCATCGCCGGGACCGGATACTTATCCGGAACCCCAAAGAAGGCGTCCGAGGACCGGCCCTCAGAATGGTTTTATATGGAGGACGTCCTACTGCCGGATCCTATCGGATCGGCCTTCCGGAGTTCAGCAACGCTCCTCTGAAGAAGCGCCTAAGCTGGCGCTCATGAGCCCAGAGGGAAAATGACCGGGACGTCCTTTACTTGATGAGCCGAATAAGACTGCTGGATCATGCCGGATTGACCATGATTGGAGTCATGGCAATCTGCATTATGAGGGGAGTGCAGCCGCTCCAATATAGGGGCCACCCCATGTGGGATTTCAACGGGGAGGATGATGCCACCCGCCATGGCCGCAAAGGGCCGGGATCGGTCGCCGACCTGGTGAAGATCTTGTCCGCTATGTACAAAGGGGAAGAGGAGGATTTTCTCCGCGTCAGTCCACTGAACGGGTTTTCTATGAATAATCCTCGAAGTTGGGTAAGAGAACATCTTTGTGGCCTGTCCGATCCATATTCCTGTGGTTAAATATCTCATTTCGTGGTTTCTACGCAGGAACTGCGCCGGGCCGTGGAGAAGATACACAACCCGCCTCCACAACCCGAGGATCCGGAACGGTCCCTCGATCCGACCTCCGAAGAGGACCCGGATATAAAGGTGGAGCTGATCGACGGGGTGTTCCATCAACTTAGCATCGACAATGCTTTGGTCGCCATCACGGCCGACTACCCCGGATTATTTCCAGCCTCCCAGGTAACCGTGACCGAAGTCCGGATATCATGGCCCACTCGTGCTTACTTCTACTCACCGCGTATTCGATGGTGTTTCGCAGGGGGTGCCTTCAGAACGGGAAGCCGAGCCCGCCGCGGCTGTCCAAAGAGGGGCAGCTCGGCTCAACAGGCGGAAAAGAAGTGCGGTACGACTCGAGACGTCGCCGCAACGGTATGATGTGCCATCGTGTTTTAAGGAAAGGTTCCTGGGAGGCACACTGACGCTCGTGGTTTTTTCAGGAAAAAGAGCGGTCGCCGGACTGAGTTCGGAGAAGTTGCCAATCGGACCTCCGCCAGCCAGGCTCCAAAGCCGAGTCCGGAAGGGGGTACGAACACGAGGCGTGCGTCGGATGCTCCTCCAACGGAGGATGCCGACAGATTGTCCGCCACCAAGTCGGAGGTGGAGAGCGCCATGAACCATAGGAGCCGTCAGACTATTCTACGTGACGCATGTTTCTCCCAAGAGGCGTTGGACGCCTTTAATTCGGGAGAAGCGCACCTCCGTGCCGCTCAAGATGGCCTAGCCAGAGCCACGGAGCAGTATGTGAAAGACATATGGGTAAGGAATTTTGACAGTTATATATGCCAGTAGCCCCCGAGACTTAAAATAGTTAGGATAACTGATTTAAGGATCATTTGGAATGCAGGTTCTTACCGAAAAGAATACCCGTTTGTCCCAGGAGCTTGAAGAGTGCAAGGCCCAACTTGAGGCCGCACTAGCCGCAACCGGGGCAGCCACGAAGACTCCCTCTGGTAATATATGCCCTTCAAAATAGAAGTAGTTTTGCAAAGTGCGGCATGTGCATAAATCTGGCATTAACATTGCAGATAGAGCCGGGGTGGATCCGGACAAGCAACAGCTCCTGCGCCAGCTAAAGGCTGGCGAGAGCGTGCTTACGAGGGTGCAGCAGGAGAAAAATAACCTCCAAGATGCCAACACCCAGCTGGGTGAGGAACTAAAGGATGTTCGTGCCCAATTGTCTGACTCCGTTAAGGAGAATCGACGGCTTCGTCGCGGCATTTTCAAGAGTGCTTAAACGAACTTTGAAAGAGTTCGGCGAGGAAGTCGACTAACATAAACATGTATGTAGGTATAGTCACAGGTCGCCCCGAGGAGGAGATGCCCGGTTCTTGGTGATCTTCTTCCCGAATCATACACCGCATCGAACGAATTCGGCAGTGATGAAAGGCGTCGCGCCTTGTGGCCATCTATCTCCCCTGCCCAAGGCGTTGGGGAGCTTGCAGAGCGGCTCCAAGGAGCACGCGGCGCTTCCGACTATGGAAGATATCGGCCTGCCGTCAAAGGCGCCAGGAGGCCTGAGCCATGGTGAAGACGCTGCACACGGTTGTCGACCCAAACCACATGGCCGAGGTCGGACCTGTGGGGCCTGATGGGAAGGAGATCCTCAGAAAGCTTAGTGTACGGCCAAGTAGAGTTGGCCGCAAAGTGTTCCCAGCAAGATTGTAAATTAGACAGCCTATTAGATGGCATTGAGGAGGAATACAATCAGTCAAGTGGACTATGTAATTGAATATGACATATGAAATGCCTTCTAGCCGGATTGTAGATCGTTTGTCACAGCGGACCTTTTAAGCCCGACCTCGGGACCCAATAGTCCGGAGTGTGTCCGAATACCCTCACGGTTATGTAAGAACCGGGCATGCATGGAGACAAAGCGTAGGGGTCATTATTGCTGTATCGCACAAGTGCCCAACTAGTTATGTTATATTACATGGATAGTAAGAAACATCTTCCGTGGAGAATAGTTCCGTTAAGGGTTCCTTTCCACAGGAGGCATGCCCTAAAGTGCATGTCCAGCTGCTAAGAAAGCGAGAAAAGCATCCGGGGCAGATGGATAAATAGGTAAAATCATCTTTCAGTTCACCGAATCGAATATTCCCTTAAGAACGCTAGCTTTCGGCTTCACCCGGTCTGAGGTACACATCCGGCTGACCCGGCAAGAATAATCGCAGAGGTGCTCCCTTTACCACCTAGCCGAACAATCGGGAACGTAGGGGTAAGCACAGGAGCCAGGCAACCCAGCTTGGCCAAAACTTAAGTCATATCGATGCATATAATGGTGAGTAAAAGATACATGCGGAAGTTTGACACATGTGTTGGGCACGAAGCCCGTATAAATAAGCTTCTGTTAAAGAAGCCCCTAGGTATAATGAGCGCGGACAACGCGTCAAGTATGTGCGAACAAAGCGCAAACGAGCCTCTAAGGGCTTCAAGAAGAAGGAGGAGGAGGAAGGAGAGAAATAAAAGACAGCTAAAGTATAAAATGTGGACTGAGGAAGGAGACGAACTCGGAGTCCGGCGCTTAGGTGTAGAATCTTCGTAGATGGGCTGCATTCCATGGGTTCGACTCGAGTCGGTTATCCGATGCGTTTCGCAGACGGTATGCTCCGCCGGTCAGGACCTGGTCGATGATGAAGGGACCTTCCCATTTGGGCTTGAGTTTGTCCTTTTTCTTGTCCGGCAGGCGTAGAACTAGTTCGCCAACGTTGTAAGCTTTGGCCCGTACTTCCCTGCTTTGATATCTTCGAGTCTGATGTTGATAAAATGCGGAACGAGCTTTTGCCACGTCGCGCTCCTCCTCCAAGGCGTCCAAACTGTCCTGTCGATCTAGCTCGGCTTCTCTTTCTTCATACATGCGCACGCAAGGTGAGTCATGAATTATGTCGCAGGGAAAGACTGCCTCTGCGCCATACACCATAAAAATGGTGTGAATCCGGTAGTACGATTCGGCGTGGTCCGCAGCCCCCAGTCTGGTCGAAGCTCCTCTACCCAAAGGCGTGTTAGATTCCTTGAGGGACCGCACTAGTCTGGGTTTAATGCCGCTCATGATTAGACCGTTTGCTCGCTCGACTTGACCGTTGGTTTGAGGGTGATAGACTGAAGCGTAATCGAGCTTGATGCCCATGTTTTTGCACCATAGTTTGACCTCATCGACCATGAAGTTGGTGCCGTTATCAGTGATGATACTGTGGGGGACGCCGTAACGGTGCACTACCCCTGATATGAAGTCTATCACCGGTCCGGATTCGGCCGCTTAATGTGCTTGGCCTCTATCCATTTGGTGAATTTATCCACCATGACCAATAGGTATTTTTGCTTGTGGGTTCCTCCCTTAAGGGGTCCAACCATGTCAAGCCCCCAGACCGCGAACGGCCAGGTGATGGGTATAGTTTTGAGGGCAGTGGGTGGCATGTGGCTTTGGTTAGAAAAAGCTGGCAACCGACGCATCGTTGGACTAAGTCTTGTGCATCTGCCCGGGCCGTCGGCCAATAAAATCCTGTACGGAAGGCCTTGCCTACAAGGGCCCGGGCTGCGGCGTGGTGCCCACCCAGTCCGGCATGAATTTTAGCCAGGAGGTTTTGCCCTTCCTCTTCGGAGATACACGTTTGACGGATTCCTGTTGTGCTTTTCTTATAAAGCTCTCCCTCATGGACTTTATAGGCTTTAGATCGCCGTACTATGCAGCGAGCCTCATTTTGGTCTTCGGGAAGTTCCTGCCTAGTTAGGTAGGCTAGGAATGGCTCCGTCCACGGGGCAATGACCGCCATTATTTCATGGGCTGAGGGTGTTATTTCGTTGGCAGAGCCTCCGATTGTGTCAGAGTGTTCGGTGTCAGGCCGTGCGGTTGGGTCCGGATTGTTGTTTCCGGACTCCCCTTCCCATAATACGGATGGATTGAACAGCCCTTCGAACCGTGCTGACATTTTTAGGACCGCGTTGCGGTACGCTGCCATTTTTGGATCTTTGGCATCAAAGTCTCGGTTTATTTGGGATATCGCGAGGTTCGAATCCCCGCGCACCTCTAGGCGTTTAATGCCCATGGAGACTGCCATCCGGAGGCCGTGCGTATGGGCCTCGTATTCGCCGCGTTGTTGGAGTCCGTGTACATTATCTCGAAGGACGTATTGGACTGTGTCCCCAGTTGGGGACATCAGACGACGCCAAATTTCGTGCCGCCAACATTTTGGAGCCGTCGAAGTGCATGATCCAGTTGGAATATGCGCCATACTCTTCAGGGAGTTCGGCTTCGGTCCATTCGGCAACGAAGTCGGCCAAAACTTGCGACTTAATAGCTCGTCGTGGCTTATAGGTTATGTCGAATGGGAGGAGCTCAATGGCCCATTTGGCAATCCGGCCCGTCGCGTCGCGGTTGCTTATAATGTCGTTAAGAGGTACTTCGGAGGCTACTGTTATCGAACACTCTTGAAAGTAGTGTCGCAGCTTCCGGGATGCCATGAACACCGCGTATGCTATCTTTTGTAATGTGCGTACCGGGACTTGCATGGAGTTAGGACAGTGGACACATAGTAAACTGGTTTTTGAAGAGGGAACCTGTGTCCGTCTGCTTTCGCTCGACGATGAGCACCGCGCTAACAACTTGATGTGTTGCGGCGATATATAATAGCATTGGTTCGCCCATGTTGGGCGCGCCAGACCGGATTTGTTGCCAATATGGCTTTTATTTCTTTGAGTCCGGCGTATGCATCCGGCCCACTCGAAGTGTTCGGTGCGCCGGAGGAGGCGGTAAAGGGTAACGCCTTTTCTCCCAAATGGGAAATAAAGCGGCTTAGAGCCGCCACGCATCCAAATCAATTTTTTATTTGTTTGAGGTCTTTTGGAATATCCAATTGTGACAGAGCTCGGATCTTGGCTGGGTTTGCTTCAATTCCTCTACGGACACAATGAAGCCCAAGAGCTTTCCGGCTGGAACGCCGAAGACGCATATTTCCGATTGAGCTTAATGTCATATTTTCGGAGATTGACGAATGTGAGCCTCAAGTCGTCTACTAGAGTTTCGACATGCTTGGATTTGACGACCACGTCATCTACATATGCCTCCACTGTTTTGCCGATCTGGTTTGCCAGACATGTCTGAATCATGCACTGATATATTGCGCCGGCGTTTTTGAGCCCGAAGGGCATTGTGTTGAAGCAGAATGGGCCGTATGGAGTGATGAATGCCGTTGCGGCTTGGTCTGGCTCCGCCATCTTAATTTGGTGGTAGCCGTAGTATGCATCGAGGAAGCACAATGAATCATGTCCTGCTGTAGTGTCGATAATTTGATCAATGCGAGGGAGGGGGAAGGGATCCTTTGGGCAAGCCTTATTAAGGTCTTTGAAATCAACACATAGGCGCCAGGATTTGTCCTTCTTTGGTACCATCACCAGATTTGCTAGCTAGTCCGGATGTTTTATATCTCGGATGAATCCGGCTTCGGAAGTTTGGCTAGCTCCTCTCCCATGGCCTGTCTCTTGGGTTCGGAAAAACGCCGAAGAGCCTGTTTGACTGGCTTGAGTCCTTTTAGGATATTTAGGCTGTGCTCGGCCAGCCGACGTGGGATTCCTGGCATGTCTGAAGGGTGCCAGGCAAAAATGTCCCAGTTTTCTCGTAGAAATTTTCGTAGTGCGGCGTCTACATCAGGGTTTAACTGTGCCCCAATGGAGGCCGTCTTTGCAGGGTCCGTTGGGTGGACTTGGAATTTGACTATTTCATCCGCTGGTTTAAAAGAGGTGGACTTGGATCTTTTATCAAGTATCACATCGTCCCTGTTCACTGTGGAGCGCATCGCAGATGAGTTCCTCGGCCGCTAGGGCTTTGATAGTGCCTCGAGGGCTAGTACGGCTGTCTTGTTTTCGCGCTGAGTGCTATGTTCGGATCACTAGCGAGAGTGATGATTCCGTTAGGTCCGGCATTTTAAGCTTCATGTACCCATAATGGGGTATAGCTTGAAAAATTGTGAATGCCTCTCGCCCTAATAAAGCGTGATATCCGCTGCTGAACGGGGCCACTTGAAATGTGACCTCCTCGGACCTGTAATTGTCCGGCGAGCCGAACACTACGTCCAGTGTGATTTTTCCCGTGCAGCATGCTTCCCGGCTAGGGATTATTCCTCTAAAGGTTGTGCTGCTTCGCTCAATGCGGTTCCAGTCTATTTCCATTTTTCGGAGGGTTTCCTCATAGATGAGGTTTAATCATTGCCGCCATCCATGAGTACCTTAGTAAGGCGAAAAGCCGCCCACTATTGGACCGAGGACCAATGCGGTGGTGCTCGGGCTGTTCGAATTTGGGTTCACATGGCATTAAAGGTAATAGCCGTGTCACTCCATGGATTTATTGTTGCTACTTGGTAGACTTCGGCAAGGTTGTCGAGTGTTCGTTTCCGCATGTTATTTGATGCAAAAGTCTCGAAGACTGTTAACACCGTACTGGTATTGCTGGGCTGGGATTCTGAAGCTAGAAGCTCTTCGCCACTTTTGGCCACCTGCCGTAGTATCCAACATGCTCGAAGGCTATGAGTTGGAGTGGCGCCCTCTGTGCTATGAATTTTGCAGGGTCCGTTGAGCCATCCCTCCAAAGACGGTTCCATGCCCTTTAGGGGTTTTTGTTTTTGGTATTTGACCCTGTGCTTGGTGATGATGCACCTTTTATTTCGGACTAGGGCTGTGTTCGGGGCGGATTATCCCAAAATTTACTTTCGGTTTTCCAAGCACTCTCCATCGCCAAGTACTTTTGTACTATGGTCACCAAGTCAAGAAAGCGTGTAATTTCCTGACGACTTATGGCATTTAGGATTCCTCGTCCGTGCAATTATTGCGTAAAAGTGAAATTACGTCCTCCTCTCGGCAGTCCTTTATCCTGTCCATAACCAGGAGGAATCGCCCAAGAATGATGTCTTGTTTCAGCGGGCTCTTGCCGAATTCGGGATAGATCGCTAATGTTTGGGTGGGCGGGTGGAACTAGATCCGGAACCCCGTCCAATCTAAGACTCAGGGGCCGAGAAGTTTCCGAACTTGGAAGTTTGGGTTTTTGGATGCTATCCAATGAATCCAACCCGCCGCCTGACTTTAAGTTCAGGATTTGATCGACATCCGTCCCTCCGCGGGAATCCGGCATGGAGGGGTCGGGAATCCAGACATAGCTAGTCCTTAAGATAGAAGAAGAGTCGCCGAATTGTTCCTCTACCACAGCAACATGGTGGGTAGCCTGGGGAGAGTTGATCTCACTCAGATCGGTTTTAGGCCCGATCTGATCGTAGTCAGTGGCGACTCCCAGGGCGGCGATGCGATCCAAGAGCTCGTTCACGGAGGAGAGCTCGATCGGATCTAGCTGCTCGGCAAGTTCCGAGTTAACACGAAGATTGGTTTCGATGACCCGAGAAGTCATCGTCGGCGCGGCGGCCGAACTGGCGGTCATAAGAAAACCACCTAGCCGAAGAGTCTGGCCGGTGGCCAAGGCTCCTTTGGCGATAGTGTCGTCTTTAAAGACGGGATGAGGCATCCTTCCTGACGGCGACGGCACAGAGGAACTCTCAATGAAAGCACCAATGTCGGTGTCAAAACCGGCGGATCTCGGGTAGGGGGTCCCAAAGCGTGCGTCTAGGCGGATGGTAACAGGAGACAAGGGACACGATGTTTTTACCTGTGTTCGGGCCCTCTCGATGGAGGTAATACCCTACTCCTGCTTGATTAATATTGATGATATGGGTAGTACGTACAAGAGTAGATCTACCACGAGATCAGAGAGGCTAAACCCTAGAAGCTAGCCTATGATTGTTGTTCGTCCTATGGACTAAAACCCTTCGGTTTATATAGACACCGAATAGGGTTAGGGTTACACAGAGTCGGTTACAATGGTAGGAAATCTACATATCCAGACGCCAAGCTTGCCTTCCACGCCAAGGAAATTCCTATCCGGACACGGGACGAAGTCTTCAATCTTATATCTTCATAGTCCAGGAGTCCGGCCAAAGATGATAGTTCAGCTATCCGGACACCCCCTAGTCCAGGACTCCCTCAGTTAGGCTCGTCAAGTTTAACCTGAGTATTCCGCGTGTGCAACTGTTTTGCACCCGTTGTATTTGAAAGTAGAGCCTATCACACCCGATCATCACGTGGTGTCTCAGCACGAAGAACTTTCGCAACGGTGCATACTTAGGGAGAACACTTCTTGATAATTAGTGAGAGATCATCTTATAATGCTACCGTCAATCAAAGCAAAATAAGATGCATAAAGGATAAACATCACATGCAATCAATATAAGTGATATGATATGGCCATCATCATCTTGTGCTTGTGATATCCATCTCCGAAGCACCGTCGTGATCACCATCGTCACCGGCGCGACACCTTGATCTCCATCGTAGCATCGTTGTCGTTTCGCCACCTATTGCTTCTACGACTATCGCTACCATTTAGTGATAAAGTAAAGCAATTACAGGGCACTTGCATTTCATACAACAAAGCGACAACCATATGGCTCCTGCCAGTTATCGATAACTCGGTTACAAAACATGATCATCTCATACAATAAAATATAGCATCACGTCTTGACCATATCACATCACAACATGCCCTGCAAAAACAAGTTAGACGTCCTCTACTTTGTTGTTGCAAGTTTTACGTGGCTGCTACGGGCTGAGCAAGAACCATTCTTACCTACGCATCAAAACCACAACGATAGTTCGTCAAGTTAGTGTTGTTTTAACCTTTCAAGGACCGGGCGTAGCCACACTCGGTTCAACTAAAGTTGGAGAAACCGACACCGCTAGCCACCTCTCGCAAAGCACGTCGGGAGAACCGGTCTCGCGTAAGCGTACGCGTAATGTCGGTCCGGGCCGTTTCATCCAACAATACCGCCGAACCAAAGTATGACATGCTGGTAAGCAGTATGACTTGTATCGCCCACAACTCACTTGTGTTCTACTCGTGCATATAACATCTACGCATAAAACCTAGGCTCGGATGCCACTGTTGGGGAACGTAGTAATTTCAAAAAAATTCGTAAGCACACGCAAGATCATGGTGATGCATAGCAACGAGAGGGGAGAGTGTTGTCCATGTACCCTCGTAGACCGAAAGTGGAAGCGTTATAACAACGCGGTTGATGTAGTCGTACGTCTTCACGGCCCGACCGATCAAGCACCGAAACTATGGCACCTCCGAGTTCTAGCACACGTTCAGCTCGATGACGTTCCCCGGACTCCGATCCAGCAAAGTGTAGGTGTCGGTGTCAAAACCGGCGGATCTCGGGTAGGGGGTCCCGAACTGTGCGTCTAGGCGGATGGTAATAGGAGACAAGGGACACAATGTTTTTACCCAGGTTCGGGCCCTCTCGATGGAGGTAAAACCCTACTCCTGCTTGATTAATATTGATGATATGGGTAGTACAAGAGTAGATCTACCACGAGATCGAGAGGCTAAACCCTAGAAGCTAGCCTATGGTATGATTGTTGTTCGTCCTCTGGACTAAAACCCTCCGTTTATATAGACACCGAAGAGGGTTAGGGTTACACAGAGTCGGTTACAATGGTAGGAGATCTACATATCCGTATCGCCAAGCTTGCCTTCCATGCCAAGGAAAGTCCCATTCGGACATGGGACGAAGTCTTCAATCTTGTATCTTCATAGTCCAGGAGTCCGGCCAAAGATGATAGTTCGGCTATCCGGACACCCCCTAGTCCAGGACTCCCTCAGTCGGGGAAGAGTTCCGTCAGCACGACGGCATGGTGACGATCTTGATGTTCTACCGTCGCAGGGCTTCGCCTAAGCACCGCTACAATAATATCGATGACTATGGTGGAGGGGGGCACCACACACGGCTAAGAGATCTCAAGGATCAATTGTTGTTGTGTCTATGGGGTGCCCCCCGCCCCCGTATATAAGAGAGCAAGGGGGAGGCGGCCGGCCAAGGAGGAGGGCGCGCCAAGGGGGGAGTCCTACTCCCACCGGGAGTAGGATTCCTCCTTTCCTTGTTGGAGTAGGAGAGAAGGAAAGAGGGGGAGAGGAAGAAGGAAAAGGGGGCTGCACCCCTTGTCCAATTCGGACTAGAGGGGGGGCGCGCGCCTCCTTCCTTTCGGCCTCTCTCCTCTATTCCCGTATGGCCCAATAAGGCCCATATACTCCGCGGCGAATTCCCGTAACTCTCCGGTACTCCGATAAATACCCGAATCACTCGGAACCTTTCCGATGTCCGAATATAGTCGTCCAATATCTTTACGTCTCGACCATTTCAAGACTCCTCGTCATGTCTCCGATCTCATCCGGGACTCCGAACTCCTTCGGTACATCAAAACTCATAAACTCGTAATAAAACTGTCATCGAAACCTTAAGCGTGCGGACCCTACGGGTTCGAGAACTATGTAGACATGACCGAAACACGTTTTCGGTCAATAACCAATAGCGGAACCTGGATGCTCATATTGGCTCCTACATATTCTACGAAGATCTTTATCGGTCGAACCGCATAACAACATACGTTTGTTCCCTTTGTCATCGGTATGTTACTTGCCCGAGATTCGATCGTCGGTATCTCAATACCTAGTTCAATCTCGTTACCGACAAGTCTCTTTACTCGTTATGTAATGCATCATTCCGTAACTAACTCATTAGCTACATTGCTTGCAACGCTTATAGTGATGTGCATTACCGAGAGGGCCCAGAGCTCGAAGTGACAAAAAAGGAAATACGCCAACTCAACATGTACCTTTGGAGACACCTGTAGAGCTCCTTTATAATCACCCAGTTACATTGTGACGTTTGATAGCACACAAAGTGTTCCTCCGGTAAACGGGAGTTGCATAATCTCATAGTTGTAGGAACATGTATAAGTCATGAAGAAAGCAATAGCAACATACTAAACGATCAAGTGCTAAGCTAACGTAATGGGTCATGTCAATCACATCATTCTACTAATGATGTGATCCCGTTAATCAAATGACAACTCATGTCTATGGTTAGGAAACATAACCATCTTTGATTAATGAGCTAGTCTAGTAGAGGCATAGTAGTGACGATATGTTTGTCTATGTATTCACACATGTATCATGTTTCCGGTTAATACAAATTTAGCATGAATAATAAACATTTATCATGATATAAGGAAATAAATAATAACTTTATTATTGCCTCTAGGGCATATTTCCTTCAGTGACAGCATGGAGCCTCTTCTTCACAGATAGGACGAAGTTTCATGTCCCAAATCGTTAGGGGCTAGGCTGTTTCTGCGTTGAGGAGTTCATTTTGATAGAAGGGTAGGTGCACATGCAAACCCAAACATCGTATCTAAACATAATACCCTTCCTTTTCTTGGACTATGAACTCCATTTGTATTCTTCTCTCGATTCTGTGTGATTTTAAGGCCATCTCAGGAGTTGTTTCCTGTCTTCTATTACTATGCTTTACTTTTGAAAGCCAGAATATTTTTCTAAAATGTGAAGGGTTGCTTCAGTTTACCCAGAGTGCTCTAGATGAACAAGGAGAGGTGACATTGTGAGGTGAGCATTCATAAACTAACCTGCTATAAAACCCAGATTATCTTACTGATTGACCACGCATTTTGATATATTATATGTTAACATGAGAAAGATTACATGTTGTATGCATATCATGTATTTTCTTTAGTAATTGGATCATAGATGCCAATGAAACTGCCAATGATTTGAATCATAATTCTGGATCCTTCTTTTCCATTTTTGTATGCTTGCAACAAGCGCCTGTCAGAGATTCCCTAGCACTTTTACCTCTATTTTGTACGTTCTTGGTAGCCCTTCTTTTTATTGTTACTCTAATATGGTTCATAGATGCCAATGAAACTGCCAATGATTTGAATCATAATTCTGGATCCTTCTTTTCCTTTTTTGTATGCTTGCAACAAGCGCCTGACGGAGATTCCCTAGCGCTTTTACCTCTATTTTGTATGTTCTTGGGAGCACTTCTTTTTATTGTTACTCTAATATGTTAATTTCACTTCCGGATAGATGGTGAAGCCAGAGCATTGTCGATGAAACTAGATGAGGAGGAATTGTGAGTTCAGTCAACTGAAGGTCCTGAAAAAGTATCAGAACGTACTGCTATTGCAATCGTTGAGGTGTGGCCTCTATCAACATATTATAATTTAGTAGCTACATATTCATAAAAGTTTTCCATGCACCGTGCACTTTCGTGGTTAGCCTGAAACTTGAATTATCTACTTGTTAACACTGGTGGAAAAACAGGCTTCCGTCCAGCCCCATAAGTCGCGAAGCTGTAGGAACCGCGACTAATGGGACCTTTAGTCGCGGTTCTGGAGGTGAACCGCGACCAAAGGCCTGGGCCCAGGGCGCTGTGGCGCAAGACGTGAGGTCTTTAGTCGCGGTTTGCCAGACAACCGCGACTAAAGGTTTTCGGCACCTTTAGTCACGGTTTGCCGTGCCAACCGCAACTAAAGCCCTCCCCTATATATACCCATCCGGCAGCCAACACTTAGCCATTTGGAGCCATTCTCTTCACAAGTGGGTGTAGGTTTGCTTTTGGTTCCTCTTATGCACATAAGGTGTTTGATGAAATGCCCCAAGAGCATGAAACAAACATGACATGAAGTGTTGGAGCCACACTCCTCGATCGCGGTTAGCAACTTGATGAACCTTTGATGTGTCATTGATAAAATATGCATGTGTGTAGTTCATTGTTTAATTTATATTGTTTGTAGCTAGTTAGTTTAACAAATGCATGATGGTTAATTATATATTTTATATTATAATAATGCAGATGAATCGGCAATGGATGTACGGTAACCGACTCTCCGCGAGTTCACTACGGGTTTGAAAGATTTCCTCGTAGTGGCTAATGCGAACAAGCGGGGGGTTTTGTTATTCATCCATGTGTTATCTGTAAGAATCGGAAAGGTTACTCTTCCTCAAGAGATGTTCACATGCATCTGCTTCGCACGGTTTCATGCCAAGCTATAATTGTTGGACCAAGCATGGAGAAAGAGGGGTTATAATGGAAGAAGATGAAGAAGGGATGATTTCATCGATGAAAGCTATCTTGCTCATTTCGTGATACTTTCATGGAGGATCTTTGAAGGTGAAGGGAAGGTGAAGAAGAGGCACGTGATGATCCCGTTGATGATCTTGGTCGGACCATTGCCGATGCACGGAGACGCTGCTAAACTGAAAAGGAGAGGGAGAATTTGGATCGCATGTTAGAGGATCACGTAAAGGCGCTGTACCCGGATGCGATGATGGTCTCAAAAAGCTGGGCTGCACTCGGATTTGCTGAAATGGAAGGCGAGGCAGGTGTAGCTGACTCGGCATTTGAAAACTTGCTGAAAATGTTGAAGAATATGTTTCCAAAGGATAACGAGTTGCCCGCCAAAGACGCACGAAGCAAAGAAGGTTGTCTGCCCTCTAGGTTTAGAGGTTACGAAGATACATGCATGCATCAACGATCGCATCCTCTACCGCGGTGAATACGAGAATTTGAATGAATGCCCGGTATGCACCGCATTGCGTTATAAGATCGTGAGGCGATGACCCCGGTGACGATGTTGAGGGCCGTAAACCCGTGAAGAGGGTTCCCGCCAAGGTGATGTGGTATGCTCCTATAATACCACGGTTGAAACGTCTGCTCAGGAACAAAGAGCATGCCAAGTTGTTGCGATGGCACAAAGAGGACCGTAAGTCGGACGGGAGTTGAGACACACCGCAGATGGAACGCAATGGAGAAAGATCGACAGATGGTTCAAAGATTTTGCAGGTGACGCAAGGAACATAAGATTTGCTCTAAGCACGGATGGCATGAATCCTTTTTGGCGAAAGCGTAGCTCCGCATAGCACCTGGCCCGTGACTCTATGCATCTACAACCTTCCTCCTTGGTTGTGCATGAAGCGGAAGTTCATTATGATGCCGGTGCTCATCCAAGGTCCGAAGCAACCCGGCAACGACATCGATGTGTACCTAAGGCCATTAGTTGATGAACTTTTACAGCTGTGGGGTGGTGTCCGTGTGTGGGATGAGCACAAACAAGAGGAATTTGACCTCTGGCGTTGCTTTTCAGTAACCATCAACGATTGGCCTGCTCTTAGTAACCTTTCGGGACTGTCAAATAAGGGATACAATGCATGCACGCACCGCTTACATGAGACCGAAAGTGTACATTTGCCAAATTGTAAGAAGAACGTGTACCTTGGGCATCGCCGATTTCTTCCAAAATTCATCCAAGAAGAAAGAAAGGCAAGCATTACAACGGCAAGGCAGATCACCGGCGAAGCTCGCAGAACGACCGGTGCCGAGGTATTTGATATGGTCAAGGATTTGAAAGTCATCTTTGGAAAGGGTCTGGCGGACAATCAGTTCAAGGGAGCCGACGGGCACGCAGCCATGTGGAAGAAGAAATCTATATTCGAAGCTAGAATATTGGAAAGTCCTAGATGTCCGCTCTGCAATCGACGTGATGCACGTTACGAAGAATATTTGCGTGAACCTCCTAAGCTTCTTGGGCGTGTATGGGAAGACAAATGATACAAAGGAAGCACGGCAGACCAAAGAACGTTTGAAAGACCACGATGACCGGCATCCGGAATGGTTTCAAGGTCGTGCCAGCTACGCCCGACCAAAGAAGAGAAGGTCATCTTTTTGAATGCCCGAGCAGTATGAAGGTCCCGTCTGGATTCTCGCCCAATATAAAGGGAATAATAAACATGGCGGAGAAAAGTTCCAAAACCTGAAGTCTCACGACCGCCACGTGATTATGACGCAATTGCTTCCGATTGCTTTGAGGGGCTCTCGCCGGAAAATGTTCGAGTAGCCATTGTGAAGCTATGTGCATTCCTCAATGCAATCTCTCGTAAGGTAATCAATCCGGAAGTTCTACCACGGTTACAGAACGATGTGATCCAATGTCTTGTCAGTTTCGAGTTGGTGTTCCCGCCATCCTTCTTCAATATTATGACGCACCTCCTGGTTCACCTAGTCGAAGAGATTTTCGTTCTCGGTCCTGTATTTCTACACAATATGTTCCCCTTCGAGAGGTTCATGGGAGTATTAAAGAAATATGTTCAGAATCGTGCTAGGCCAGAAGGAAGCATCGCCAAGGGCTATGGAAATGAGGAGGTAATTGAGTTTTGTGTTGACTTTGTTCCCGACCTTAAGCCGATTGGTCTTCCTCGATCGCGCACGAGGGGAGACTAAGTGGAAAAGGCACGATCGGAATGAAATCAACGATATGTATGGACGGCCATTCTCTGATCAAGCACACCACACTGTCTTGACCAATTCCAGCTTGGTGGCTCCGTACTTTGAGAAACACAAGAATATTTTACGTTCGACAACCCGGGAAGCCTGAATCCTGGATTAGGAAGGCCCACATGGAGACTTTCGGCAGTTGGTTGAGAAAACATTTAATGAATGACAATGATGTTGTAGATCAGCTGTACATGTTGGCCAAGACACCATCTTCGACTATAACGACTTTCCAAGGGTACGAGATAAATGGGAATACATTTTACACGATCGCCCAAGATAAAAAGAGCACCAACCAAAACAGTGGTGTCCGCTTTGATGCAAAGAACCGAGAATGGGCAAGAGGTCACATATTATGGTTACATAGAGGAGATATGGGAACTTAAATATGGACCCTCCTTTAAGGTCCCTTTGTTCCGTGCAAATGGTTCAAGCTAACAGGAGGTGGGGTAAAGGTGGACCAGCAATACGGAATGACAATGGTGGATTTCAACAATCTTGGTTACCTTGACGAACCATTCGTCCTAGCGAAAGATGTCGCCAGGTTTTCTATGTGAAGGACATGAGTAGCAAACCGAGGAAACGGAAAGATAAGAAAACGATCAAGATATCATGCGATGATCCAAAGCGCCACATTGTTCTTTCGGGGAAAAGAAACATCGTGGGAGTGGAGGACAAGACGGACATGTCGAAGATTATAATATGTTTGCTGAAATTCCGCCTTCAAAGTGAACACCGACCCAAGCATTAAGTTAAATGATGAGGATGCTCCATGGATACGGCACAATCGTAAGCAAGCGAGGGACACAAGGGAAGAAATGATGTGTAATAATTTATTGTACCAAACTTTGTTGAATGGATCATGTGAATTATATTACCCGTGATGTGTTTGGTGTCCATTTTGAATGATTCGAGATACCACCGATGATACATGAAATTTGGAGTGATTTAGTCATACTCGCCTAGGCGTATAATATGCATACCGTAGTCTTCATAGCCGCCGTCGTCGTTGTACCGGTAGTCGCCGCCTTCTAAGTTGCCGCCGTCGTAAATGCCGCCGTCGTCGCTGCCGCCGTCATTGTCGTCGGGCGGCGCCGTGGCTCGAATCGAGGGTAGCGCAGCGGGGATATCACCGCCGTGATGTAGTCCATGACGCCTCTGCAGAGTCCGCCATACCACCATAGCCGACGGCCGCCTCGTGGAAGTTCCTGTGAGGCGCACCGTCCTCCTCATACCGGCGCCGCCTCTCACGCCCGATTGATGAAGAAGGCGTCCCAAGTATGCTGGTTATCGGGATGCCGGTGAGATTCATCCGCTGCTCCGGCGTGAGGTCGAGGTAGTAGTGGTTCGTGATGGCCGCCCGCCGCAGTACCGAGGGACGGGAGGGACTGCACGCCACGCGCTTAGGCTCCAGCCGGTGGGGACGCTGATAGCCCGGTGGACAAGGGTAGTTCGAGGCGCAAAGCTCCTCCACCTGCTGGTAGGTTAGAGTGGGTGCGGTGGAAGCCATGAGAGAGTGATGAGAGATTGTAGAGATGTGATAATCTTGTGGCCAAGCCGGGCTACATATATGTAGTCTTGAAATGGCGGGAAAAATGGGAGCGGGAAGACAGGAGGCGGGAAGAAAGTGGCGGGGAAGAAAGAGGCGGGAAGACAGGGAAGAAATGGCGGGAAGAAGAGGAATCAGAAGTTGGTCATCTAACCTTTAGTCCCGGCTGGTTGGTGCAACCGGGACTAAAGGTTAGACAGGACGCGTGGGTAGCGCACAAAGAAAACAAAAAAAGTGTTTTCAAATTTGAAAACTAATGGCACTAACATAAAGTTTATAATTTTTCTAAAACTAAAAGCAAAAAGAACTAAAAAATAAAGCAAAAAAAACAAAAAATAAATAATAATGCAGAAAACAAAACAAAAAAACTGGAAAAAAATAGTGCCGCCTACTGGGCCCCCACGGCCTGTATACGACTAGAAACCCTACATGGGCCAGGATTCAGGCCCACAGGAGGCCAAGTAAGCCCACATGCACATAGCTAGTGACAGATTAGGCCCGAAAGCCTGCAGTTGAGAGGAGCTCGAGAAGGTGGGAGCAGCAGCGCTTATAAACCACTCTCGAGCCCTCTCAACTAGCGAGGTGGGACTAAACTTTTGGGCGTGAGGCAGCACAAGGCCTTTGGTCGCCAAAACCCTTTAGTCGCGGTTGGGCAGGCGACCCGCGACTAAAAGGGTACCTTTAGTCATGGTCTCGTCGCCAACCGCGACTAAAGGGGGGCGCGGGAACGCAAAAAACCCGCCAAAAACCCTTTAGTCGGTACCTTTAGTCGCGGGTCTCGTCGCCAACCGCGACTAAAGGGGGGGGGCTATAAATACAAGGCTCCGATTCTCGTCTTCTCCGATTCCGATTCTCGCCTGTTCGTCTCTGCCGCGCCCTCGGCGCCGCTGCCGTCGCCCTCGCCCTCGACGCCGCCCGCCGTCGCCCTCGCCCTCGACGCCCGCCCGTCGCCCCTCGCCTACAGCCTTGCGCGCCCGCTTGACCTCGGTACTGCCGCCTCGCTCGACCGCCCTCAACGCCGCCGACCGGCCTCCCTCGCCCACCGCGCACGGCCGACTGCCTCTGCCCGCGCTCACGGCTGCCCATGCGCGCCCCAAGCCGTCCTTGTTGTGCCGCTACGCTCCTCGCCGTCATGGTGGCTACCCTCCCCGACAGCCGCATATCCCCTGAACTGCTAGCTCCGGCCACGGTCTCGCCCCTTGCCGTGTGCAAGCACGCGTGCACGGCGCGGTGGCCGGCTCGTGCCACTGACAATGGCCCCCACCCTGTTTTCCTTTTATTTAAATCTGTTAATTCCAAATAACTGTTTAAAACTTTGAAAAATCATATTAAATAAACCGTAGGTCGGATCAAAAAAACTTTATACATGAAAGTTGCTCAGAACGACGAGACGAACCCGAATACGTTACCCACATACATGTCAGATGCCTCTAACTATCTGAACATGGAACTTTCCCCATCCGGTCTTCTATCCGACATTAGTCCTAACCGGAAAACATTCCGGTTGAATCCCCCTTCACCTTTATCGTAGCCATATGTTAGGTCACTCCCGGCACATCATATTTCCACGTTCGGCTTTGTGATGATATGCTTGCTGTATATTTACTGTTTTCCCCCTCTTCTCTCCTAGAGACCCCGAGACCCCCTCTCCCGTGACGCTGCTGCCGCCCGTCTCAAGCTGTCATGCGACACCCTCTCCCACCCCTTCCTCGCCTCCTTTTGCCACCGCCCTTTCGCCACCGCCACCGCCCCCTTCTTCACTTAATTAATTTGTTTTTACTACATGTTTTCAGGGTGACATAATGGCGGACGATAGAGCTGACCCGATTATGGACAACTATGATCCGGACGGTGAAGCACATATGTTCGGCATCATAAACGGCGATATTCTATATGTGCCGACCGGAGAAGAAGAAGATGATATCTCTTCTTATCTGAACCTTGACGGTGAAGATGAAGGGCGCCCGTCGACAAGATGATCTTTGAACAAACGTCGATAAACGATTTATCTTCAAATGGAAGTAGCAACCACCTCCGTGCCGAGGTATATATATACATTGAGCCTCTGGTGATACAAACTAACTGATTTGAATAAATATGTGTGTACTAACGCAGCGACTCTCTTTCTTATTTTAGCCCTCGGCGGATCGTCAAACAATCGAGTGCGTCGTCAAAGCGTGGCGCAACCAAGACGATGAAACAAGGAGAAACATGCACCATCGAGGTTGTTGACGATTACCACCGGCGGGCAGCTGGAGCCCGCAAGAACGCCACCAAGTTTGTCGACCAATGCGGAGCCATTGTTAGAGACAACGTCTCGATCACCGTCGAAGTGGAATGAGCCAAAGAAGGCACGAATTGATGGTTTCACTTTTGTCGATAAGAGAACAAAAAAGATTGCTTCAAGAAGCTTATGGAACATTTCGTTCTACCTCCGGAATACAACAAATTCGATGAGGAGGGTAACAAGATTGAGGAAAACAAGGAGAGGAGGAGGCTAGTCAAACAGTTCGCTCTTCATAAGATGGCCGACGATTCCGGAAATTCAAGCAAAATCTAGCCCATGACTTTGTCAAGCGTAACAAGACTCCGGATTTCAAAGGACAATATGAGAAACTGAAACATGATTGGCCAGAATTTGTGAAGCAAAAGAAATCGGAGCAGTTCATTCAAATATCGAAAAAAATAAGGAAAATGCGGCTAAGAAGGAGTACAATCATGTTATGGGGCCGGAGGGTATCGCATTTGGGTGCCTAGGTTGGAGAAGATGGAGAACGAAATGAGGGCGCGAGGAATCCGTCCAGTGCGGAGGATGGGACCCAAGGGCCAAAAAGCTGGTGGTACGGGCATGGGGGAACGCTGAACCCGGAGACAGGGGAGTGTGTTTACCGGGCAAATTAATTAAACCCACCCAAGCCCTTATTGACGCAATGAAGGATGCTCAACAGGGAGGATCAAGTTCAACAGAGAGAACGACGCGACAAAAGCCCTCGGGAATCCTGAACACGGAGGGCGTGTACGAGGCATGGGGCACATTCCGTGGAAAATAGGGTTCCCCGAGCGATGACCCGTCTGATTCTGAAGCCGTAAGAGAAAGATGGATCGAATCGGATGTTGTGGCGCGCGGTTGGCATCGAAATGGATGTGATGAAGAAAACCATGAGTGTACTAGTAGCGAAAGAGATGCAGCTCGGGTGCAGCATGAAGATCATCCATGGATCTCGGAAGCCGCCAGCGGAGAAGCAGCGTGGCTTCCACGGAGGCCCCACCGGTGGTGCGGATGCACCGACGATCGAAATTATCGCACCGGAGCCTCGGTGGTCGAAATTACTGCACCGGAGCCTCTCGTGGTCGAAATTACTGCACCGGAGCCTCCTCGCTACCCGTGGGCGATATAAAGGAGATGAAAGAATGTCATCTGTATTATCCTATCGGGAACATGTCCATGAAGGTAGCCATCGGCGGTGCTTTACCATGTTTACCTGGAGCACTCCACCACAACAACCCCATTCAAGATGGCTATGCTCGTGTCACGGTGGAGGACATAGTCCAAGGGTTTGAGGACACGGAGATTGACATTGCTACACACGAAGGGAGAAAAGACTTGGAGATGTCAAGCGCCATTTCATTCTATGGCAAAAGAAGTTTATCAAGTTTCGAGCGAGGCGCCAAGGACAACAAGTCCACCCCCTACGGTGGTGGTGGTGGCGGTGGCGGTGGTGGTGGTGGTGGTGGTGGTGGCGGTTCACCTACACCTCCGTCACGTCGACCGACGCCGCCCCGATCCTAACGTCCGGCGGGTGATCACCGCCGCCCCCATCCTCGTCCGTGGTGATCGACGCCGCCCCCAATCCACCTCCGCAAAGAAGCGAAGCAGTCTGGATTATTAACCCGGACCCTTATGTACCTAAGACCACAAAGGTACCGGAGCCATCATCAAGCCTCTCCCCACAAGGCCTTGGGAACGTAGTGCCGAGGAAGTCGACGCGGCATGACTGCTGATTTGGAGAAATGGAAGGCGGACTGCAAGAAGAAAAGAGAGCCCGAGCCCAAGCCGGTATTTTCGATGAGCAAAAGAAGTGGGCTAAGTCATTTTGAGCACACCGTCCCAAGCCGCCAAGAATCGCTTAACGACTATGCACGTGAACTTCACAGCAGGCACTCATGTTCAAGGAGAACAAAGAGCGGGAGAAGGCCGGAAAGTAAAAAAGCGGAAACAAGTTGCCCAGCTCGGGAACAAAGTAAACAATCGATTGCCCGCTTATAGTGGAAGCCTTCCGTCCGGATGCCCCGAGATCATACAAGCTGCGGCAACACAGGATTGATCAGAACGAGTGCCGAGAACAAGCGGCCAACTTAGGTATTACTCTTCGTGAACTGTTAGGCCTTGATAAGGCGCCGATGAAGGAGGTAGTAATTACATATGTCAAGAATGGGCCTCTCGTCGAGCCTGCAGAAAAGGATCTACCTCCACAAATGAAAGGTCTGCTGAAATGGTACAAGGGTTACATAAAAAATAAAACGCCAAAGAATATATTTATGCGGAAGTTAGACATGAGCATCACTTCAAACATTACTATGTACAAACCGAATCGAGTGAATTGTTCCAGCTTTTCAATCTGCGCGAGCTCGACAAATCTATCATCGGTTGCTACGTTACGTAAGTGATTTATTAATTTCTACCCCATCTCGTTCATATTGCCTGCACTATATATATGTCCTAACTATATTGTTGTGTCCGCTATTATACATGCGTAATGAAGATTAAGGAATGCGAGTAAGGAACATCCATGATGTTGGGTTCATTGACCCACACATCGTTAATGGACATGTGTTGGAGCCGTCACCCCGACGTGGAGGCGGACACTGTGGCAGTTTCTTACAAAGCAGGAACTCAAAAGTGATATTCTATTTCCTTACCATTTTGGGTGAGTGTTTCATCTTGAGCACATTCTCTTTTGTTTACTCCATGCATGGTATGTGGCGGCTAATCGATGAGTTATGCATGACGTCGTGCATGTATCGTGTCCGCAGGTTCCACCGGATTCTGCTAGTAATTAAAGTTAACACCTCGTAATGTCTCGTCCACGACTCTCCGAATATGGATCCAAAGCTTTGGGGCGGCATGAGAAGAATGCTGCGAAGTAATTATTTTCATTCATTTGCGCTCTATATCGATCGGCCTATTTCGTTCATTTCCTAATATCAAGTAACTAATAACTCTCTTGTTCATTTAATTTTCTTTGCCTCGTAGGGTTTGGAGACGGTTCGTAGATACAAAGGTCGGTGAATTCAAAAAAGAGCTAGAACTCAAAAGGTCAAAGCCTAAGAATGTCGGGATATTCAGCCACCGGAGACCAATCTATGTGGATACTATGTTCAGGAGATGATCCGAGATACACCTCTGAGCGGGTTCCGAGTGATACCAATGCTCAGAGGAATAACCTCCGGATGATGCTTAGTCCGTAAGCTCGCTTCCGACCACTTCAAGAGGAACTAGCTGGATGGTTCAAGCAGGAAGTCCTCCATCCTAAAGGAGAACACTATTACGAGGACGTAGAACTTTATATGCATTAAATCATGTATGGAAACTTGTTCAAAATTGTATATGGTCATCCGATGATATTGAATATATATTGTATATTCCTCTTGAATTCTTTTTGGTTCTAATTTCAAATTTATTTGAAATTGTACATTCATATGCATGTATGTAGTACCGTAAAATATATGAAACTCCTTCAAAATTAAAATAAAGCACAAAAGAAATAAAACAATACAAATTAAACAGAAAACAGGTTTAGGGGGGCTAAAACCCTAAACCTGTGGCGGCTTTTAGTCGCGGTTGGCGGAAGAACCGCGACTAAAGGTCCTTCGCCTCGACGGCCGCCTGGCGCCCACGTGGACGGGCCGTTAGTCGCGGTTCTTAAGCAGCCGCGACTAAAGGTGAGGGGCATTAGTCGCGCTTATTTGGTCGCGGTTGCCCAACCGCGACTAATGGCAGTTGCGAACCGCGACCAAAGGCCTTTTTTCCACCAGTGTAAAAGATCAACTAATGTTGGGTATTCCCTAGAGGTACATTTCCAAAAGGCATGTATTTATGTGATCTTTATTTATATGTTTGTTAAGCTAGACATCTTCGTATTTTGAAATTAAGTAGCAGTTTTTGACAATGACCAAACAAATACCGTTCAGATTAAAGAAAACACCCCCATGCATTTTTTTTGATGCAAGTATCACTGGCAGGGCCATTGCTCCCAACGTCCACGTGGGCACGAGGGGCTGGCCAGGTACTGTTCCTGCAGGAGAAAAAAAGAGATGAAAAACACAAGTAACATCTTCCCCAGGTAACACTATTTCCTTGTTATCTTCACCAGGATGGCAGCTAGCCCACGCACGCAACCTTTCTCTCATTACTTCCACCTAGATCGGCACATCCTCCCCACCTACATGTTGCAGTTATTTTGGGGCAGTCATACTTCTATGTTTTTTTATATTGCCATTTCACAGATATGCCAAATACAAGATCACCTCATTGGAGAAAAACTATGTGCCTAAAATGATTGTCCCTGAGGATCTTGGCATACCTTTTCACCTACTTGATGTGAGTGCATACAAGTAAGAATTAAGCCAGCCATATGTTTCTACCTTTCTGATGATTCTTTCTAGCATCTCTAACTTGAGTGCCAAACATGCAAATAGCCCTCCCGATGTTGAGCTGCCCTGGCTCCAAAATATGAAGAGCTGATGCATGACAATGAGGTTCTGACACCTGTTAAACTAGATGGTATAAGGAAATAGGAGAGGCCATTCGAGAAAGGGCATATCTTGGCTGGTCAAAACACAATACATTTCTCCACTTAGTACTGATGCAGCCAAAATGGTAATGCCAACTGATTCTTCCATGAATATACAATATATTGTGTGCTGGATTACTTCATATATACTAAAAAGGGTAATTTGACCAATCCAGACGATCACTGAAAAGCAAGCAAAAGGAAGGCGAGAATCAAGGGAGAGTCGTGATAATGTCCTTGAAAATCTTAATTATAGGTATGGGTTTCGGAAAATCCGTTTCTGATCCCGAGCACAGCTGGACCCGAAATCTCACGCATCCATTCGCATCGGGATGTCTGCGGCGCTGGTATTTCCCGTCGTGTCTCGCTCGCGTATATGCAACGTATATAGAAGTACAGCTGGTGCATTAACTCTCGGTCCAAACGAACGGACGTCGCGGTACAGGAGATAGCCCGACGGACCGGAAACTGTTCTGGGCCAACCTTTTCCACTACGGGCGACGGGTCCAGCTAACGGACACCCAAGCTGGAATAAAATATCCCTCGCCGTTCCCCTATCAATCCACCGGCCGCCACCCAAAGGCCAAAGCAGCAGCCATGTCTGCGTCTGGATCCTCCTCCTCCGCCTACCGCAGGAGCTCCTCCGGCTGTGACTGGGACGACCAAGTTAAAGCAGTGCGGGAGGTCCGGAGGAAAACGAAAATACAGCTTATTTCACTCACCTTCGTTTTCTGGTCGGGAGCGGGTGCGCGCGCGATCGCCAGAGCACTCCGCTCCAGTCATCGTCGCCGATGCTGCAATCACCGCAGCGACGCTTGAGTCAGTCCGGGCGCTCCACACAGGCGCCATTGCTGCTAGCAGAGTAGAACACATGAAGGATGAACCTGACGCCCAAGTTTTGAATTTTGAATCGAGCAGGCGCACGCGCGTGTACACTACGAGTTAAAACGACCTGACGCATGGACATGCATGCATACATATTTCCTAGTGACAGCACACAACCTCTCCTGAAGGAAATCAGCAGAGACACGACCGGTTCAAACTTACGCCTCCTGATCACAAAGACATGCCGCCATCATGCGGATGCCTGCACACACGACCACACTTTCAGAAATTGCAGTGTTTCCAGCTAGGAGGGACGCACACGCAGATAAATCATGGATGCAAACTACATCAAGAACACATACAGGGAAATTGTCACATTCAAACTCATACTGGAGTTCTACAGTCATAATCACAAAGAACTGACACACATTCCTTACCACGCAGCTCCCAACTCTACCCTTAGTAAGGCAACTTCTACATACAGAACTCATGACCCCAGAACTGACGAACATTGCCGGATGGTATACTCTGATACGGCTTTTAGGGTGCCATCCTGCCACCTGTCTTACAGTACTTGCATATATCTGTCTAGAAGTTCAAATTTTGAATCTACCCTCGCGCCAAGTGTCAGCAGAAAACACATTCAGCATACAAGCCCATGCTCTAAACCTGAGACGTGAACACTAGCTAGTGTAGGCGACCACAAATATGAACCAGGCAGATGCTAGAGATACCACAACAGTAGGAAGCAATATTTCCAGCAATCAGTAAACCAAATTTAGTACAGATGAACATTATCAAACTTGGTAGTCTACTGGTACAATATGCAAGATGCCTCTGGTAATTGAGGAACAAGCATGGAGCAATGCTCACTGAAACACACTAGAAAATCCTGAAAGGTACTACAATACAGATTACAAATTAAAACTTCGGAACTCATTTCTCAGCAGCACCGAGCAGCCTCATGCAAGTGTTCCGGCGATGCCCTTCCATGCTGCAGTTCTTGCATATCCCTGGCTTCCGTGGTTTCTTGGGGGCATCTCCTCTTTCGGGGCAGGTAATTCGCTTGTGCCCCTCGCGCCGAAAAATGTTGAAGAACCTGCTACATCTACTCTAACCCTCATAAGGCGCCTTCTCCCTGCTATTAGTCAGTCTGCCGACCCCACTATGCTTATCTGGAGTTGCTAGACCTTCAAGGGCATTCACACTAACAGATTTCCCACCACTTTTGCATTTGTCAGCATCGTCTCCCCCCACAAACGCAACCACTCCATTACCAGGAAGTCTACCAGTGGCCAAACCTGCTATCCGATGCTCAAACCCCAAGCATCCCTCTTCTCAGCTAAAGGTGTGCCACTCACCAACAAAGCTTCCAGACTAGCAAACATGTGCTCGAATGATTCTGCATTCGAATCGCCCATCCGCACGACTTCCATGGCTTTCAGATAGAGCATCGAGTTCCTGCATGTGAACGACAAGTTAACTGAATTGTCCTTCTGATACTGAACCAGGTGTTGGGGAAGTATGTCCCTCGCGTCCTTGGTCCACCGCTTGAGTACTTGAGTATATGCATTGCAGGGATCTTCTCCAGATAAAGTATATCCATGACCTGTGCATTACAATATGTTTAAGTGCAGAAATTCAATTAATGTGCATCAATTTTTTGTCAGGTTTAGTTACCCTTAAGACATGGTTGCATAACATCCCAGTATGCTCGAACTGGCCAGACTCGCACGTAAACTCTGACTGATCTTCACTTATGGTCACCTCGTACTCGACTCTGCTCCATTTTTCTCTTTTAGAGACATTGTCGTGCTTTCTAACATATTTCCTCTTCTTCTCTCCTTCCTTGACATTGTACAACGTCCCTTCGATTAGGAGGCGACCAAAACTCCTCAAACATAGCCCTGGTGTAAAATTTACTTGCATGCCGCTCTATATATCACCAAATTGGTCCTCCTGATAGCTCCACCCTGTCATAATATAGTTTGGTTTTTCTGTATGTAAGTGATTCATGTAAACAAATGCCTGACATGCATGAAATGTACATACATTTCTGTCAAATAATCAAAATGTACACACAAAAAATGCTTACAATTATCGTCCTCTTCTCCTCGTAGCTTTCCTCACGCTCATGGTCAAACTGTAATTAACCTCATGCACTGCCCGAGAAAAATATGCATTGGGCTTGAAGGAGGCATGTATGTCTTCAACATGTGATTCGCGGTTTACCTTCCCGCAAATGTTTCTTAGGGTCCTCTTCATGACGGGCACCTTCTCGACCGAACCAACGAAGCTCCCAATTATGTTGTACACCTTCCAAAGTTTCACATTGTTTTCCCTAGGTTGCTTTATCAAATCTTGTGTATGCGTCGATGTGCTTGTGCGACGGCCAGTGCACCTACTCACCCATTGCTAAGGACATTGAATGGTTGCGGCTCTCACGGTGCTTTGTGATGTATTAGTTGTTGTCCGCCGCGCGAAACAGCCTAATCAGCACTGGACACTCGCATCTGCATGACCTACTATTCTCTACCTCTGGTTTGCCCTGCATGTCGGCCAACAAAACATAACATCAGACATTACCGCGCTTGGAGAGCACATTGACGACACAGCAAAACACATTTACTCTAAAATGTATTATATTTGAGAAAAAGCTCGTTACTCACTGAGCAACCACATACGATCTCCTGCATGCATTTCGTCCTCTCGGCATTTAGTCTTCTTTTACCATATCTGATACCAAAGACATCCCAAGAATATAGATTGTAGAAGTCGTATGCCTCACCCAATGAATTGAAACTCGGGTCAAGAGTAAGGCGTACTAAATCTTTTGTAGGTTCCTCTGCGTTGCAAGTCGATTGCTCCAGAGCGCTCATTCGAGAGGGACACAGTGTCCTGTCTGGTGGCGCACTGCCCAGCCGTGACCTGTTGCAGACGTTCATTATTCACTCTACGAGTTCAAATACAAGAGTAATTTTGCTGTCTATTAGTTCTACACTTCTACTTCAACAACATTAACAGTATGTTGAAAGTGCTTCTGACTGTTAAACTAGGCATCAAGCATGGACTGCAGTGTCACGGCTTACTTCGGGTCTTCCATCCTAACGATTTTTGCAAAGTAAAACATTTTTCAGACAGAACATGGATGTGCAGAAGAACATGCAGTCAAAGCTGAATATACAGACCAACATCTGTAGGATATGGGATCACATTTTTAGTCTAGTCTGGTGCCTCTGGGTTGACTATTTCAGTCGACTGCGCCGGCCGACGACGGCGGCCAGCTCCTGCCCTTTCAGTCCCATCGCCAGCTGCTGAGCGCACCCAGACCCAACATTCGAGTCTTCAGGAACGGCAAGGCCAGCTCGGGCAACAAGACTAGAGAAACCAGATCTGCTTGCTCAAGGTTGTCAGCGAACTCCTCTCGTAATGGAACCTGAAAGAAGACAACAATGGCCGCAGCCCGCCATTAAGGTCCGTTCGCTAGACAGACTGGAGAACAAATCCTAAAAAACTATTTGCAGATCTGCAGGAACTAACCTGTCAGGCATGGAGCAACTCAACCCTGGAATCCTCCATTATTCCGGTCACCATGGGTGTAGAACGAGCGCCGCCGCAAGGACCTGCTCAGACAGCGTGTTTTGGGTGGAAGGGAGGGACGGCGAGGGTTCCGACGATCTGATCCCTGGCTCAGGTGCGGTTCTAACGATCTGGTCCACGGACCAGAGTTCTCTACGTGAACGCCGTCTCCTCCCTACGTTTCGGGCCCACGCCAGTGATACTGTTTCGTACCGTATTCCACTGCATGCTCCTTTTTCACCACTCGCCGTCAGACGTGTCAGACCGAAAATTGCGGATCCCGAGCCAGGAACGGACGCCAACGATTTCGGGATCAGCTGGGCTCGGGCACCAAATCGCCACGTCCGAGTGCGGCTAATCTGCACCCGGGCTCATCCGCACCCCCGCTTAGAAAAAAATTCAAAAAAAAATACTAGAAAAATTCAAAAAATTCCAAATTTTTTTATGATGGTAGATAATTTGACGCGTGAGGTGCGCACCAAAATTCAACTCATTTGAGCATCTGAGCAGCTCTCGGCAAAAAAGACAAAATCAGGGTCTGTAAAAATGTTTACTGTTCATGCACTGTTTTGACCCGATTTGTCTTTTTTGCCGAGAGCTGCTCAGATGTCCAAATAAGTTGAATTTTGGTGCGCACCTCACGCGTCAATTTATCTACCACCACACAAAAAATTGGAATTTTTTGAATTTTTCTAGTATTTTTTTTGAATTTTTTACTGAGAGGGAGCAGATGAGCCCGGGCACCGTTTTGAGTTTTCGTGCCTATGGGTTTCCCTTTACTTAGTTTGTAAGTATTTGTTTTCTGAAGGTTAGTCTGTTTTGCAATCCTGGTGTAGCCAATGGCATTATTTTTCTATGCATGTGTATATCAGACAGAAGCGGATCAAAGCCATTGCAGAATCCTTTAAAGTAGCTAAATCATTCCCAGTCCAACAGACTAAACGAAGGATGAAACCAGAGTTTGTTCTCCGCTTATCGTCTCTGTGATCACTCATCTATGTTGTAAGTCAGTTAAAAATTATCAGAGAGATCCACTATTAAGTACTCCTCCCGTAAACTAATATAAGAGCGTTTAGAATACTAAAATAGTGATCTAAACGCTCTTATATTAATTTATAGTTCCCCGCAAAAAAAAATATATTAGTTTATAGAGGGAGTAATATGTAGTTGTGCCTCCAAATTTACGGCACAAAATTTATTTCAAAAGAAGAATAAATTTGATAATCAGTTATTTGTAGCTTCGTCTCCTATCTCCTCTTGGTCTGGAGAGCACCGGAATAGGAGATGCAACTGAAGTTGAATAGGTAGCCATGAGACAAACGGGTTCAGTTTTTTTCAAGTTAGTCCATAAATATGTACTGAAAACTGTACTTCCTCTCCGACAAGTTACCCACTCAAAGGTTCGTCTCAGCAGGTTTAGTCCTTCAGGCTTAATCCCACGCGTTACTATTATGATGATACATGATGACCAATGGATGAAATTAGTGGATCTAGGTAATGAACGGGTGCATACTTGGATGGCCATATGTAGAAAAATAATAATCAGTGGATAGATGAGGCATTGTGAGGTACATTTTTTATTGTGGGTGTGCAAATCTCCGATAGGAGAGTGACTAAGAGGGTGTTTGTTTCCAGGGACTTATTGGTTTAGGGACTTAAAAAGTTCCTATAAGTCCCATCTAAACCAAACATGAGAGACTTATAGGGACTTAAAATAGGCATTTGAGACTTATGAAATAAGACTCTCAAGGAGAGTCTAGGGACTTATAGTTGTAATATCGTCTTTTAGTCCATGTTAAGTCCCAGGAACCAAACTGGTAGGGACTTTTTAGAGACTTGGGACTTATAAGTTGGGACTAAAAAAAGTCCTAGGACTTATGAACCAAACATGGCCTAATTTGTTCAGTATTACATTTGTATTATTACATGCCAATCTTCCAGTTACTAATTTGACTCTCTTTCAGGTATCTACTTCCTCAACAAGTGAGCATGTCTGCATTTATCACTTGTGCATACGAAACATTTTTCATCTTTATCCTTCTCTTAATCATATAACTTACAGGAAACATGCTTAGAGATATTTTGTCAGGAGACTCCAGTATACTGAGAAGCTTGAGTAAGACTAATCAGTACATGATCTTTTTTGGGAAGGAACCATTTCATGATCTCATGGTAACAAAACTGATTACCAACAACAGCATCTTTTAAATCCTGAGGCATGTGACCTTTTGGAATATGCTCTAAATCCTGATAACAAAATAGGGAGTTAAATTTTTATTAGAATGGAATGGCATAGTTGTGTCTAAGATTTTGGTGTTGTTTTAGTTTTGTTTATATATTCCCTTCCTGAAGGGCTGCTTGTTGGACTCTTCTATCTTTTGTCAAACAAAAAAAGTGTTTGTAGTCTGTATGCTGTACAGTTGATGGTTTCTTCTAAATATTTATTAAAACTCAAGATGCTTTCTCTTATTGTGTTGTAATCAGGAGTTGAATAGTTTCTACTATTGATTGGGCAAGTGTGCTGAACGCGTGGGGAGCAAAAACTGTGGAGGTGTCAGTCCATCAATACTCTTTCTAGAGTTGTACATGTGCACATCGGGAAAGCAGCTAAACTGCGGGGAAGCGGTAATTGCTGCCACATGTGTGGAAGTCTATCGGAGGCCTCTGTGTTGCTTGGCGAGATATTTAAGGCAATCAATCGAGGGTTTCTAGATATACTCCTATATAATTTGTCTCCTAGGTTCTTCAGATAGTGAGTGTGGAAATCTATGAAAATGACTATTAATTAAGCAAAATGGGACCAAATTCGTTTGCGGCATTTCTTTGCATAATTTACTTGCTAATGATTGCATAAAGAAATTCTGAGGCATTTAATTTGCTAATGAGCTAATGTTCACGTGCATAACATTAATGTTCAAACCATGTGCATTACCAGGCTGGGTGCACACAGGCCTGCCTCAGGCGGCGCCACCAGGTGGCGCCCCAGTCTCTAGTTATTCTGCAATGGTAGAGCAACGTAGTGGCTTCTAATATAGACCGAAGCTCTGGTGATGCAGCTTCTTTATATTCTTGGGAGCAGGCTCCTTGGGAGGCAGAAGCGCAGTGCTGAGAGCTTTGCGAGTCACCAAGGCAGCTTTCAGTAGCTCCATAACCTGTTGCAAAATCAGCAAAGTTAACGTATCAGAGGCTGGCAAATTTTCTGATCGTCGGGCGAAATGTATACATTGATTATCAGTGATTGATAGAAATACCAACCTGGGGTTTTGTGAGAGCGAGCTCTTTCTCCACGAGGTCCTTTCTCTGAACCTTGGCTTCACTAATAACCCGTAGAGTGCTTGCTAAGGATAGAGGAAGAACATGCAGATTGTCAGTAACCATGAAGCTCTGAGAGCTCTGAGGCCCCTGCTTGACATATGCTTCTCCGGTGTTGCTTTCTTCCCCCTTTGGTAGTTTTGGGTCACACTCATAAAGGCTTGATTTCTTTACATCAGCGAGGCAATTACTGTACCTATATATCAGTTCGAAACCATTGTTAAAATAAACCACCTCGCGACAACGGGCAGGATCCCTGAAACCGCCCATCTTGAAGCACTTGATGCAGGCATTGATCTCTTGCTTATGTGGAGATAGTTCTTCAACCTCAAGCATCTTACTAGTGCCGCAACCGAAGAAGGGTGGCAGGTTTGGGGACAGTAGCAAGATCTGGCATCCTGGCCTCAAGAATTCTTCAGCAAATCCACCTATGCTACTGTAAAGATTGTCCACACATCCGTTTGATGTGCATTTCCCATACCTTTTCACTATAGATCCCAGTGGTATGCTCAGCAATCCCAAGAGAAGATCCACAAAACCGGCACCAGCTTCAGCATACAAGACAGATGAATTGTCCTTAGTCTGAAGAACTTTAATCTTAACATTGTTTAGCGTGTACTCAGCATCGTTTTCTTGTTGAGGATGCAAGTTATCAGGGAGCATATCTGTGACTGAGTCATCAGGCGCGATGGGAAGATCAAAATAGTGACCGGTTAAAGGGTTCTTCGACGTTAATGATCTCTTGAGCAGGCTAATCATCTGTAGCAAATATATCGTATCTAAGTCAAATACTACCGTAGTAGTTTTAGGCAAAGTACAGCAAATTTAAAGTTGTCCTCTGCTAAAAAACAGAGGTGAGAACTTGAGATAGACAAACCTTGTCTGAACTAAGCTGGAGTCCTCTGCTCCAGACAGGAGAGATCCTGAACTTCAAACTTCTCCAAAAGAGATAACATGAGAGACGTTGAGGCCGGTGCCATATGAAAATCATCGGTGACGATGAACTTCACGTCCTCTTTGACAAAAACACCGACATCAGAATCACCGCCACCAGCAGCGCTGGTGCTACCATCATTCTCCGGCCTCTCCCCGGCGAGCTGAAACATGGCCTTGCCGCATTTGCAGACAGCTCCGCGGACGGAGCTGAAGGCGCCTTCAGCATGCGCGCAGCAGCTCGTGTCAGCGCAAACATAGACCTCCCCGTGCTTGGTGTCGTCAACTCGGACCTTGAGTTGACAGCACTGCTTCGCCGCAGCGTTGATGGGACTGAGAAGCATCGTCTTGCAGGCCTCAGTTTTGAAGAGGCGGGTGGGGAGCCCCTCCACGCTCTTGTAGAGCTCGTGGAGGCACCCGGCCTGGGACTGCTTGCCGAGGAGGCGAACGACGGTGCCGAGAGGCAGCGTCAGGAAGCCGAAGAGCACGTCGACGAACTCCTTGCCGGACTCCGCGAAGAGGACCCTGTTCTTCTCCTTGTCCACGAAAAGCTTCAGCTCGACCGTCGTCGGTTCTTCTTCCGTCGCCATGGTGGGGAAGGTGATCGATGGGGGATGCGCGCTCTGGCCTGCAGAGTGGCGCCTTGGGGCTTAAATATGGTACTGCTACATGCTATGGATTCGGGAAGTTCCACGAGACGCGACGTCTGAAGCGGAAACGGCGGATGGAACGCGGGGCGAAGAGTCGGCCTAGCAGTAAAATGGATGTTTAGCTCTTCGATTTCCACATGAAAGCTTCTGCCCTGGAGTGGAATAGTTTTCATCGCATTGACTTTGCTATGACTTCCGCATCGAACTACTCACGAGAAAGTGGAAATGTTTCATCGATGATCCACTTCGGTTATGTTTTTTTTAACAATTTAGCTGCATGTAAACCGCCTGCAATTTTATTTTGGTTTAGTCGATTTTGTGTGTCATTGATCTTGCTTTGCGATTCGTGCATTTTTTTCTGGTCTGTTCTCTGAAGTGTTTGATCTGTGCTAAATCGACTGTTAATTCCTTAACAGGCTGATGCCCATTTCTAGGTGTGATCTAGCATTCCCCTTGTCCATTTGTTTTTCTATCTTTTTATCTGTTTTGCTCTTATTTTTATTTTTATTTACTAATTCGTTTTTAGTTTTTCTTTTGTGGTTATTTTTGAAATGTTGCGTGAGTGTAAATATATACACATGAATATTGTACAATATGTGCCAAAATTGCATTATTATATGATTAATATTTGCATATTACAAAACTGCAATTCCAGTACAAAGTTGTGTGCAAGTTTATGTTATTTTTTCATATTTTTTTCTTCTTAAGGGGTAATATCAATGCTACTAATTCATTCTTCTTTTTAAAAATTTATTATTTTTTTAGTTTTTATTTTTCTTTTAATTTTTTAAGGGTAATAGCAATGCCACTAATTCATTTCTTCATAGGAAACTTAGCTTTTGCGAAAATTCTACAATCGTATGTTTATTCTTGCATGTTTTAAGAAATGCAATTTTTGTGTATATTTTGAGTAAATTTTGTTATTGTTTGTTTTAGATTTGTATTCCTTTTCTTAAAGGGTAATCACAATGCCACTAATACATTCTTCCTTAGAAAATTTAGTTTTTTTTAGTCTTTCATTTTAGTTATCTTTAAGGGTAATACCAATGTCACCAATTACACTATAATATTCATGTTCTTGCATATTTAAAATACGAAATTTTTTGTATATAGTGTGCAAATTTTGTCATTGTTTGTATTAGTTTTTTCCTATGTATTATTTCTTCTTAAAAGGTAAAACCAATGCCACTAATTCATCATTAGAAAAACTAATTGTTTTGATTATGATTTTTCTCATTTTCTTTGTTCTGGAAAGTAAATAATAAAGCTATTAATTCCTTTTTCTCTTATTGAACTTTATTGTTTTGATTTTTTTTCCTTAAAGGGTAATATCATGCCACTAATTCATTACTTCTTAACTTCTCTGTTGAGAAATTACACTATTATATGTTCATTTTTGCAAATTATATAAATGCACAAGTTCTGTATAATTCTGTGCAATTTTATCATTTTATTTCTTTTTAAAGGATAATATCAGTGCCACTAGTTCATTCTTTCTTCAAAAATGTTATCTTTTTTTTGTTTTGTGTGTGTAAGTATACACACAAGTACTAAACTATATCTATATGTGTGTAGTAGGATGCCAAAAATAAACTATTATATGCTCATTCTTTGAATATTCAAAAAGTGCAATTTGAGTGCAAGTTTTTATTTATTTTTCATTTTCTTTCTTCTTAAAGGGTTTATTCTTCCTTAGAAAACTTCATTATTATTTTTCTATTTTCTTTCATCTGAGAGAAAATTAATTCTTCCTTTGAAAACTTAATTATATTGAACTTTTTAAGTTATTTTTAGTTTATTTCTTTTGAAAGGGTAATATCAATGCCATTGAGTCATTCTTCTTTATAAAACTTTGTTTTTTATTTTTCTTTGAGTTTATATTCTATTTTTTATTTTGATTTAGTTTTATTAAACTTTTCTTTCTTCTTTAAGGGTAATATTATTGTCACTAATTCATTCCTTCTTAGAAATTCTCTTGTTGCGAAAATTCCGCTATTATATGTTTATTATTGCATATTATAAAAAATGTGTGTGAATTGTGTGCAAATTTTGTCATTGTTTTCTTAGATTTGGTTTCAATTTCTTTCTTTTTAAAGGGTAAACCAATGGCACTAATTTATTCTTCCTTACAAAACTTTGTTATTTTTATTTAGTCTTACTTTTTTTTCTTTTCTTCTTTAAGGGTAATACCAATGATACTAATTTATTCCTGTTTAGAAATATTCTTTTTGGGGAAAATTTCACTATTATATTCTTCCTTGTTTAGTTTCCGTTATGTTGACTAAGCCCAAGAATTTGGTGGGCTTCTGTATTTTGGTTGCAAAGGTTTGAGTTTCTGTCTTTTTAGTATGTTTCTTTTTTTTGCGGGGTATATGTCTTTAATTGTCGATACTTACTTGTTTTTTTGTCGTATTATGGTATTTTAGCTTAAAAAACAATTTTAGATAAGATTTTTAGCGCATTCGTGTATCTATAAAGTAGGTTGTTCTTTGTTCATCTGCTGACCAGATACTGATACATACGTAAAGGGAGGGAGTATTTTTTTTTTGAAAAACGTAGAGGGACGGAGTTGGTATGAAGCTAGCTAGCTTTAGTAGTTTAGCTTATCTGAAAGAGAAACCAAGGATATACGGTGTTGCATGCGACGACATGAGCAATGGAGCCACTAGGGCGTGTTTGGTTGCCGTAGTATATAGTAGCTGCATTGTATAGCCTTCTCAACTCAGCTTGGCTATGCAAATGCAGTCTCAAATGTACCATCTGCAAGTTGTTTGGTTGCCTGCATGCCCTCTTGCCTGCATGGGCAACACTGCCTGGTGTTTAGTTGCCTGCATGTTAGTGGACAAACCCAAGGCATGGTGTTTGGTTATATGCAACGTCTAGTGTATGGTAACCTCTTTGGCTAGTTGGTGAGGTTACCAACACACTTCGGCACAACCATGTACCACACATCATAAGCAGAGCAGAGCATAATCAGAGCATCAACTACTTAACAGCATAGTTCAGATAACATAGTACCACACATCATAACGGTAGTTCAAACAGTTCAACGCATAAACCATAAAGCAGACTCGATAGTACTTAGGAAGAAGGTGCCCCGGCCCTAGTCCTTGGCGGCGAAGGCTTCGTCGTGCTTCCCGCACTTGTTGACCACCTCAATGCCATCGTCATCGAAGATGATGACCTTGAGGGTGTCGGGAGTCAAGAGATTGAACGTCACCATGCAGCCGATCTTGATCTGATGAACGGCGGCATAGGTGGCCCAACCCTGATCCAGAGTCACCCTGCCGCTCATCAGATTCACCGTCACCTTCCAGGAGCAGCCGGTGTTGTTCCTGAGCTTGAACTCCGTCGGCACCACGATGAAGTGCTTGGTGAAGTCCAGGGGCATGGGGATGCACTCAAGCTTCGCTGCAAGGATGACCTTGTAGAAGTGAGTTGGGCCACCCTCCTCATGGTAGTGGCCGTAGTTGCGGCGCTTGCTGCTGGGGGGCTCCTCCATGCGCTTGTCGTCGCCAGCCTCAAGCGTCTTCGGTTCTTCCTCGGCGGTGGGCGGCAGCACCACCTCAGGCATTGGATGAACCGGCTGTTTGCCCTTGTTGTCAACGGCCGGGAGCACCTCTGTGCCCATCTCATTGCTCTCCTCGATATGCAAACAATTCATGGAGTCAGGCACAACACAAAGTTCATGGCTTATTGAAGAGCATGTAGTTAAAAAGGCATGACTTACACTCTATCTCCTCTCCATCGCGCCTATATTTACTCACCCTGCCCACCACTACTTACCCACCCCCTCTCTTCTCTCACTATCAACCTTCCTCCTCTCCATCGCCATGAGCTCCAGCTCCAGCTCCAACGCCAACCCCTTCCCTTCGGGTTTTGGCTGGAGGGCCTCCTTCCTTGGGTGTTCGGCTGGTGACCGCACCAAGTTCGAGAACACCATGGAGGTGTGCTCGAACTTCGGCTCCATGCCTGACATGCAGAAGGAATCCTATGCAGTGCTCATGAGGGCCACTACACAAGAGTTGAAGACGCTGATTCCTGACCCAGCGAAGGACGCGATGGCAGTCGACATCATTCATTGGGCCATGAATCAGGCCGTCTCCGACGAAGCTAAACAGAGGAAGAAGTGGTCCAAGCACAAGAACTACTGGGCTCCTAATGACCGTCGTGCCGCAATGTACTAGGAGACGACAATCGTGCCTCCGGCGGTCATCGGTGGGGAGCCTAAGGAGGAGGAAGAACCGTGCAGATGCTAGTGAGGGCGCCGGAGCCAGGCCGTCGTACCTGGCAGATCGACCTCGACTCCGCCGAGGACGACGACGATGACCCGCCGCCCCGCACGGTGATGAACAAGAAGATGAAGGCCAGCCACTCGACCCGCCGCTCCACACGCCGGTGACGGCCGCCGCGGTTAGCCAGTGTCTGTTGTGTACCCCCAATCACCCTTCTACTCCATCCACATCTACCTCTATTCCGATCTTGCATGAACTAGTATGAACTCGTATGAACTACTATGAACTGCCATGCTTATCTACCTCTATTCCCTATTCCCCTCTCCGCCGTGGATGGAATCTACCGCCGGATCAAACACGAAAAAGTAGTGCATGACGAACAAAGAAGTGCTTACCGCCATTGCCGCGGGCCAGGTGATGATCCGCTCGCCGGTGATGGAGTCCGGTGGTCTTCTTGCTCTCCTCCGTTCCGCCGTCGCCGGTGAGAGTTGGGACAGTGGGGGAGAGTGGGGAGAGGGAGCGGTGAGGGGCAGTGAGGCTAATAACTGCCGACGCTTCGGGAAGCAACGCGGCTACTCGAGCGTGGCCGCGCGCGTGCAGCCGCCGCCGCCCATGTGCACCGCTCGGGCCTGGTTCTGGAGAAACTGCCGATTCGAGCGTTCCCAGGGAGCCAGGCCCAGGAGTGCTTTAAGGTTCGTGCCATGCAGGCCGAACAGTAAAAGCAGGCAACCAATCGGACCGTTTGCGTCCCGCGCGAGCTAGGCCGGGCCCCATGCAGGCAACCAAACACGCCCCTAGTGCGCATGAAGTGTCGGCCTACACGTATGAACTTTTCTGCATGGGCTGGGCGGGATGTTTTTCCACTCACGTAGCTCGGCTGGTATCTTGCCAACTAGATCAAGATCGCGCCTTGGCGCAAGGGTGCCAGTCTCAACGTTTTGCCGAAGCATGTAACAACAAGCCAGTAGGAACCAAGTATAGCATTTGTACTTGTGCATGATGATAATGAAGTAAAGAAACATTCAATTGCGAAATAAGTAAAACACAGTGTATCTAAAGATCAACATCAGATTATATACAGGATCAAACTCGGTGCGTTCATCCGACCATAAAAGACGACCATTCAACACGACCGTTCATCCGACCAGAGCCAACTACGGAGACATAATCATTAAGCATACTAACAAGTGGCGTAATTCATCTGCCTTGTCGATATACTTCACAGGGACCCGCCTCACACGAACCTGATACAAACAAAATGTGAGATATATAGAGCACAATGAGTTCTGCACTAAAGCATCAAATAACTAAGAATTGAACAGGAAAAAAGATAAATACTAAAAGAAATAAATAGTTAAGTGCATCAAATAACTAAGCCTGAGAACAATGACAACATAGTGGGAACACCAGAACTAAATAAAATTTAAGTAACAGAAGCCAGATGACAATCCAAATTAGCAGTTTGAATTGATTATACACAACAGAAAAAGGAATCGTCAAACAACTCCTCAAAATTTTGCAACACCTCATGTAACAGAAATTACGAAAAGAGAGGGACCAACAAAGTTAAATAAATGAGCTGCTATACAATAAAACGCATCTTACAAGCTGCAAGTTATTTTAACAATTATAAAAATCGAGCACACATGGTTAAATACCCAAGGTACTACTAACTACACATGGAAACAACCAGGAATTACAACTTTAATCGTTTAAGTAACAACAAGTCATATATAAAAAGTGAACATCACTCAAATTAGCCTACCCAGTCTGCAAATCATCACCAGTGGCAATGTTACCCACCATGCAGAGCCGCAATGAGAACAGAAGTCGACGGGTACCTAAATAAATCAAATAACAGGAGTTAACACATCAACCATGTGTCATGCTAGCTGATGGAAAAGGTAAACATGAAAAATGCTCTTACAAGAGAAGCTCCACAAGCGAGGAAAAACACCAGACTCAATCACAGCAGGAGGAACACCCTACACTTCAAAAAAAATTATTTGAGTAGAAGGCTCAACCGATACTTAATATTGTTGATAAGGAAACAATTCATTCCAAAACTACATGTAAGGCCAACATAGCAAGCAGGGAATAGATTTATCATGTGTATCTATCTAGAAATTAACCTACTAATTCAGCAATCTTCCTAAGAGAGGAGTAGCCGACTTCGGTTTGTCAAGCCAAGTTGATGAGTTGTGTGCAGATCACTTAAGGAAAAGACTAAATGCATATTACTTTCCGCATGTGAGAGGGTGCGTACTGCACAAAGCACCGATTGTAGAGCATGTTCATGTCTCAAATAAAACACACAGCCAAGAGAAGGAATTAACTGACCTGATCTGAAGGAGGAAAGATAGTGCCACCCCCTCTTCCACGGCCAAGCACATTCCTACAAAAAAACAAGAAATGAGTCATTTTTATTATCCATCCTCACACATCCCTACAAAAAGAAGAAAATAAAGCCTTTGAGGGCAATCTGAATAGACTTGAGCATGACAAAATATCGAGAGAAGCAAATCACAAATGATGACGTTTATATAAAGCAGTTTAGACTTACCATCAAGTTTGTAGCTCAAAGCTCGACACATCAAGTTTGGAAAAAAGGAATATATCAAAAGCTAAGCAGCTTGCTCGATTGCTCAACATTTTGGTAAAGCAAGTAGTGCTAAGTTAGTAGAAATCTGCGTTTAGCGTATGAAACATGATAACAAACTAAAATGAAGAAGAAACATTCGTTTGTGATAAAACATAATGGAGTTCAATATCGACATGAGCATTTTCATAAGACCACAAAAGATAACCACTCATCATTAAGTTCGGTACCAAAAGCATTAATATAGGATAGGAAGGAATGAAAGTAGAAACATAATGCAGAGCCCATGCTTTTAGCAGAGAGAACGATTATCTTCGACATAGAACTTGTACTTGTGGATTAGTAGGTGATATGAGCATGCCGCAGTATAGTACATGTGGATTAGTAGGTGATATGAACTTGTGCATTGTGAAATTTTACCTTCGCTGTTAGTATAGTAGCTCAAAGCTTGACGCATCAAGTTTGGCAAAAAGGAATAGATCAAAAGAAATGTGGTATGATAAATCAGAATTAGAGCAAGCCATTTATATAGAAAGCAGCACACTCCATATGTCATTCATAATAATTAGATCAAGTCATTTGTACATACAGAGATTGAAGGCTGAGTAGTACAGAGATTGAAGGCTGAGTCATCGGAAATGGTTTAGAGACAACATAAGTAAGTGGTTGAAATGTATAAACAGTAGAAGAAAGTACATGTGCATGACAATAGACCAATTCCAATTGGATTTCTTGTAGAAACAAAGATACATGATACAAATCCTACAAAGCAAGTTGATAATTTTCATCAAACCTTGATAGGTGGACGAACCCAATAAGAACTAAAACTTTGGCACCATATTCTGCTATGTTTCTTTAATTCTTTTCAACATGAGAATGCAAGAAACTCATTTCCTTGTGAAACCTCAGACGTTAATGGATACCCATGTAGTCAATCCAGAGATATGGCATGTATCACTATCAAGCTAGCACACACAGTTCATCTATAAAATCTACTCCTACAAACTAAATCAAGCTAGTATACACAGTTCATATCCAAATAGGATTACATCTCTTGGGTTCTAGGTACCAAAATCCAACCAGAGATCCTCACACGCGAGGTGGGGGGCATAGAAGAGCAAAAGGAGCTTACTTGATAGAAGAAGTTAGACTCCAGGGTCGCGCAAGTGCTAGACATGCCATCACAAGCACCATTACGGCTCTTGATCCAGATCCCCTCCTTCACCGTATGATGCCACCTGAAAATAGAACATTTTACTGGGTGAGAAAAAGCATGGCTCATAGGCACTGTGGAGGCTCCATCCTTTACACAAAGGTGTAGAAAAGGCAATTCATCTCCAAACAAAATAACTTGAAATAATTCTTTCTTTGGAACTGCTTAATTTAAATGCATGCAGTTCTTTATTTGTTTAGGATGTATGCAAGAATTTCTAGTAAGTTCTACATGGAAAGAACTGAACACAACTCGACAGCAAGACAATCTCATGTTTAAGTTCAAGTTGAAACCGTATGCTCAATATTTATGAAATTGGACGCTCAATATGTGTCTAACCATATCTATCACGGGCCTTTGTCACGGAAACAGGGTAAGTAATCGAGTAGCAATACCACATCACCATGGGTAAGCAGTCCTATTTATTTTCATAATAAATACACCATCACCAAGGAACATACTCAGTTTTGAAGCAATGTGTATATCCTATTATAATGTTTGGCAACTGATCATAAACACTAAGGAGCAAAGCAAGTGTGCACGAGTCCTTTTAGTATGCAGAACATCATCCTAGCATTAGAAGCAAGAAAAAAATCACCTGCCGCCTGAGCTCTGATTTTCACATGCCTAAAACATTTTGCAATTCATATATAAACCCAAAACAATATGATGATACATTTATAAAACTCTCTGCAGTTCATGTATAAACCAAAATCAATATAGTGATGCATTCCTAAAACCCGTTGCAATTGATGTATAAACATTGAAGGAGTATTGTAGATTTTTCCTAAACACGTATCTAGCAAGCAGGCAGACGGGCGCACAGCGTCCTGCCGACGCTGCCGGACCAAGGACCCATGTGTCCCCGCCCCCATAAACCAGGCAATGCACCACATGTCCTGTACCGTGCCAGATCTGACCGGGCAAACGCCTGCCGGCCACCACCAAAGCAGGGAAGACCCCGCAGCCGCCGCAAATCACCGGGCCACACGGGGAGAGCGGTGAAGTGTGAACCTGGAACCCCGACGGAGTCGAGGTGAAGGCGGCAAAACTCCGACAATGGCCATCACATGATAAATAAAGGAAAAAAACAAATTAGCGGATCTTCTACGCATATCCACTTCTATAGATTCAAATAACACTAATCGGAAAGCAAGGATGTAGCTTTACAGGACCAGCCAGTAGCAAAGAAATCAGGGGCTAAACAATTATCTTGTCTAAGAGCTAGTACATACTATAGAATGAATACTGCAGCAAGAATTAATAGAACACACTTGACCAGTCCAACCAAATTAATAGGTTATAATACTACACCATGTCTTGACCAGCTCCAAACTAAATTCTATTTGGATTTTGTGTAAACGAAGCCTAGTTATACTACTACAATAACCCAGAACCACTAAAGAACCCACACAAACATTCACAGTATCCTCATCTTGATGAAAGCAAAAATGTATCATATAGCACGCATGCACACAAATAGTCATAGTATCCTCATCTTGATGAAAGCAAAAATGTATCATATAGCACGCACGCACACAAACAGTCACATTATCCTCATGTTGCTGAAAGCAAAAAATGTAAATACGTACCTTGAGCTGGAACGGTATGGTCCAGTCTCAGTTGACAGTCTTGATGATTCATGTTGGCCTTTAGATATGTTTTTGAACAGCAATTTTTCTTGCTGCTTGTAGAAGACAACGTCGTTCACATAACCACCATCTAAGCACTCCGCCAATGGAAGGCCATCAGTGATATATGCTATCATTGTCAGCTTCACCATTTCAAAAAGATAACAAGACACAAGCAAAAGTGCCACCTGCACAAAAAAGCAGAGGAGAGCTAGTAAATACTTGTAACACTAGTGCACTTTGAGCTTGGATGCGTCGCGACAGCCAAGCCTTGCCGCATACCATCATTTACATGACTAAGCAAACTTAGAACAAGCATGACCTAAGAATATTTAAAAAGCCTAATACAAACACTTAATATGCCTAAGCATGGCACCATAATCCAATGATCAGCAGTACATAATTCAATGATCAGCATCACACATAGCCATGGCACACAGCAAGCAAGTCTTCAACGAAAACACATGTTTTGCAAAGCAAGTCTCTCCCTGCCATAGATTCTTCTCTTCAACCCGGACAATAATAATTAGTAATATGATTTGACTCGTACATCACATTAATTGGCTCAAAAAAAGGAGACATGTATAGTTGAGCTGGCTATTGTACAACATGCGAACAACTAACACCTATCTATAGAACATAAAAGAGAGAAGCTGGAAATTAACAGCATTGAACCAACATCTATCTACAGAACATAAAAGAGAAGCTGAACCAACAAAGATTATGCAACTCCCAGTTGCTTACTCAGTAGAATTCGACAAAACAGAAGGCATAAAAATATATTTAGCAAGCAGGTGAACTACTAACTTCGGTCGGTCATGAGCCAAGATGCATGCCCGTGCAATGAAGAAGAATGTAGCAGGCACTCGAATGAATATACGGAGAAGATGAATAAAATGAGGTAATCAACAGCTTAGACGCGGAGTCCCGGTTGTCGATGGAGAGCGCTTGCTGCTCCAAATCAAACAAACAAATATGTTTAGCCCACCAAGAATGGGAGCACGAGCGAAACAGTGCCTATCCCGTCGCAATTTTAGGCGGTGAGCTAACTGAGGTACAAACTGAGACACCGTTCAATCATTCAGTAGCAAAACAAGCTTATTATCTAGCTAGTACAGTAGTGCATGACCATCCATCATGCACACACGCATCATGCAGGCACGACCAAATATGAATATTTTGTGTGAGGGAATCATAGAAACTTTGCTTTGGCAAGACTAAAGAGCTCTTGAATGTTGTGAAGATAGGCAAAGAATTAGCTATGCTACCCAGTAGGTCTAGCTAGCATCCGAAGCGAGCATTGACAGAACACACATTACGTTAACAAAATGATAAGAGTATCATCAGGATCATTACGCTGTTGCTGAAGTAGCATGTTCGTTGTTTCTGCTCCGTGGCTGTTCTACACAAAACTGCCTTGAAAACCTGAAGAAGAAGAATAAAAAGCTAGTTAGGCGAAAACACAAGAAACGGAGATGGCTTGGTCTAAAAGGCTTCAACTGAAAGCTAGTAGTTAGGCTGGAATCTAATTGCAGCATGTGCACATTGGTTGCACGTGCCAAATCGGCGATGAATGAATGAGCTACTTTTGCAGCACAGAAAGCAAACACAAGCAAACAGTACATAAAGCCTGGCTTTGCAAAAGCAAAGATTAAAGGTTGAACATTCAGTTGCAAATATAATATAATGATAAGAAAATGACGCCAATTGTGGCATCAAACAAATTGACAGCAAGATTTTCTCATCTTGGGCATGGAGAGCCCTATGTAAACTGAACCAAGACAATGGATTGAGATTTTGCCTAGGTAGGACCAACCAACAACCATGGCAAGAACGAGTTGGAAGCTAGCTCGGCCGATGAATTTGTTGCAGGTGATACAAATAAAGAACCCAACGGCTGTACCATCTATGTGTCTCTCTCTCTGAACAAGAAAAACAGAGTTTCCCCTCATCTTATTTATAGCCTGCCAGTGTTACAAGCTAACTGAAATAATGATTCAGCCGGACATGATCAAGCTAACAGCTGCGCCATGCCACAGCTACTCACGCATCCACTAAGCCGCCGCACTCGCTGCTGCTATTGTGTGCCATCCCACAAATGCGCATGCAGGAACAGGAAACAACTCCATCCACTTGAACAAGCTCAAGCTGCATGTTCCTGTTTCTCGAGAAATCAAGAACAAGTACACTAATCGTGCAGCGGGATTAAAGCGGCTAACACCCAAGAATAACCACCCTGCACCCAAACCAACCCTGGAGGGAGGAGAAGAGAGCAGAGGAGGTGGCGGTGCTTACCCCTGGTGCGTTGGACGGACCCAAGCAAGGAAGGAAGGAACTTGGTGTCCTTGGAGCTTGTTGGGGCCCAAGATTTAAATCTCGAGTCCTCATCCACCTCCTCGAGGCCTGCAGCAGGGAGGATTTTCACGAAGAGAGCAGCAAAAGCAGCATCGAATCGAGAGAGAAAGACAAGGGGGAAGAAGAGAGGACCTTCACAGGGTCGGAGCAGAGGAACCTCGTGGTCGCCCGAGAGGCCGAGAACGGCGGCAGCGGGCCGCCACGTCCTCTTTCTGGCGCAGACGCGTCCGCCCTCGAGCACCTCCGTCAGCGGGACCGGACGCGCCTCGGCCGTGATGGATCTGGCCGCCTGACTGCTGCTGATTTGGGGCCTCGGGTAGGGAGATAGGGTGAGAGGCTGGGGTCGGCGACAGTGGGTGGAGGGCGGAGGACGGCGCATGGCAGCGAGGTCGCAGGCGTAGGCGGCGGGTGGTTTGGGGCCCTGGTAGCAGCCGGCTCCTCGGCGCATGTGGCCGTCGCGTCGAGCCACTCCAGCCGCAGCCTTGCCGTACACCGCTCCCATGATCGCCGCTGTCGTGCTCCTCGTCCTCCCTCCGCCTGCCGTCGCTCGTCGGCACCGTCAAGAGCATCTTCTTCTGCGCCGCCTTCTTTCTTCTTCTTTGCTCCCTTTGCCGTCGTGCTCCTCGTCCTCCCTCCTCTGCTTGCTTGTCGTCGTTGGGGTGGGTGGGGGGCTCTGTTGCAGTGGATCGATCACGACGAGCCTGTTCGAGGCGGTGGGTGGCGGCGCGGCGGCGATGTGGGTGGGAGGAGGCGTCAGAGGAAGGGAGAAAGCAGTAGCGGAGGGAGAAGCGGTGTGGCGAGAGGAGTTAGGCGCGGGCGGAGGCACGAGCGTCGGAGAAGGGCTAGGTCATCCACAGAGCAGACCCTTTTATACCCCCTGTATGCGGAATGACCAAAATGCCCTCGTGCGGGCAAATTACAAAGTGGCATACGTTGGAGAGTATTGCATCTCATTTTTTATCCGACGGTCGAGGGCGTTCGGGAGGGGGATCGGACGGCCGAAAACGCATCAAGGAGCCGATCCGACGGCCAGGAGGCTCAAATCGCTGAGGAGCCTTGTGCATCCACTCGTCTCTTATTTCTGGATTGTGGGAAAAAAGTGACTGGCCCGAATTTTAAATTCACTCAACTAGTCCCTAGCCACTCCCTTGTTTGAACTTCGAACGCATCTTAAGCCGTTTTCCAACTTGAAGGCATTTAGCTACATGTAACTTTGCTATGTCGCCGGGAGCCCATTCAGATTGAGAAACGTTTATACACGGTCGACCGGCTGAGTTTTCGGCCGGTCCGCACTGCTCACTCATGCACACGCGTCGTCTGCAGGTGGGTCCATGCACCGAACAGCCACAGCCTTATCTTCTTCAGGGACGATGAGATCCACCCATTAATTTCTCGCGAACGAACACATCTCCTCTGGTCCACGAGCTCCGCTCCCCCTCTCCCTCCATTTGTAGGTGCTTGCCCCTCCCCGCCCCCATCCCCCACCGACTACAAGTTATGCTGACTACAAGTTATGCTGGCTAGCCATGGCGGCTTGTCAAGTAGTTGGTGCTCCTCCGCCATGGCAGCTCGTCGGTCCCAGCGCCACATGCAGCACCCACTTCCTCTTTTTCTGCCCTCGGGGGTCCATTGTGTCTCTGCTCCTTCGCCAACCCCCGGACCACACTGGTGTTGATGCTGGCGACGACGACTAGCCGCTGCTGCTACCACGCCGTAGTGCAAGCTCCAAACCAAGTGTGTGGATGAGATGCTGGAACCGGCTCGGAGGGAGCTGCAATCAGCAGCAATTTTTGCTACAAGTGGGTTTTTGTTTTGCTGGAATCAGTAACTTTTTTCTAGGATTTTGTAACTGGTGTTGTTTTTTGCTGGAACCAACTTCAATTTTTGCTACCACCGTATATGTTCTTTGCTACAATCATCTTTTTAATTTTTGTTTTTTTGCTGGATCCATCTCCTTTTGCTGAAACCAGTTTTAATTTTTTGCTACCACCGTCCCTGTTTTTTGCTGCCACTGTCTTTGATTTTTGCTACCAACTCCTCTTTCTGATTTTTTGCTGGATTCATCTTTTTTGCTGGAACCAACAAATTTGTTTTGCAACATCCAACATCGTTTTTTTGCTGGAACCAATTGACCGTCGGCGCGACAGAGCTGCAAAGTGGCAAAGATGGCGGAAAAATGCTACAAATAGTGCATAAATTTGCTACCGGCGGCATGTTTATTTGCTGGAACTAGTCGAGCGTCGACGCAACGGAGCTGCATCCAGCAATATAATTTGCTACATCCCGCATCTATTTTTGTTGGAACGAGCATCGGCTTCGGATGGACACACGATGTCGTCGGAGTTATTACCACGGGCAGCTCGGGATGCTGGAACCGGCGGCCGAGGTTGCCATGACCACGACGGTGAAGCTACAAACGACCACATGATGCTTGGGACGACAACGTCTCTGTATTGCATCGGACGCAGCATGCCTGCTTGCGACGACGACGACCTGTTGAAGGAGAGCGGATGGCCGGCGAGCGCGGGCGGCTGGGGGCGACGAGCGCCGATGCGCCGTTGGCCAGCAAGCACGGGCAGCCAAGGACGAGTACCCACAAAGGCGAGCGCGGAGTCCGCCATGGATGGGAGTTAACGCAGAGCCAGACGTGAAGAGGATAAGATGATGGGGCGAAATTAACGGTTGGAGGGCCTAATCTGTAGCTAATCCTATGGCTGGGCGCCGACCGGCCAAAATTTCGGCCGGCGCGCCGGGCCTAGCAGTCGCCATTCAGATTTATGTTTTCTTGAGAAGTCTGAAGGCGATAAAACCTGACTGAAGTTGCACACATGATGGACATGACTTACTTATCATTGCCGATGGCACCATCGCTTCATCACCGCCAGCTAGACACTTAAGACTTAACTTTAATTAAAGCTCGGGTGACTAGAGACTATAGAGACAACCCAGACCAAGGTCCTCCCACCTCGTCGGTGCTAGAAGGCACCAAAAGGCGAGGGGAACCGACATCTGCGGAGCCCTTAGAAGGAAACCTAGCACCCTTTTTTTCTTGAAAGGAGCCCATTCAACTTTAGAAAAGACCTGATCAGTGTCACACAATATGAAACAGAAGGAAAGTTCGACATGAACTTGCCATATTCTTGCATGTCAATTGCGATGCCCCTATGAATTTTTAAAAATGCTCAAAATATCATTATAAGTGAAGGTCCAATGTAGTACATGTTGCTGTCACAATGAGTTGATCAAACATATGTTTTCAATGCAAGTTTACTCAAGTTGTTGGTCCATAGTCAACGTGGCCTTTAATCTTTGTTCATCCATAACGAGGGTCGTCTCCAGAAATTTGAGGCCTCAAGGCAACAATAAAAAATTGGGTCCAATTTTTTTAAAATCATATAACTAAAGAACATATGTACCTAAAGCATACTATCACTTTATTATATAATTACAAGTTCGTTTTATTTTTTGTGCAATATTTGGACATGTATCTAAATTAATTCTAGAAAATTAGTAGAAGGGCATTAAAACAATTAACTAACCCCATGCTCTACCAAAAAGCAAAATCTGTCTAGTATCTCCTGAAATGAGATCTTCAGTCATATTTTCATACTTAATCATTTCTAGGACATCCTTTTCAAGTACTATTGTCGCCAATCCATTGAGTCTTCCTTGTGTCATGGTAGATCGCAAGGAGGACTTCAACAGCTCGAGTTTGGAAAAGCATATTTCCACAGATGCAATAGTCACATGAATGGTCAACAAAATTTTGTATGCAACTACAACATTAGGATATATTAAGGAGTGTTTCCTTAAATAATTCAGAATATCAAGAGGACCCATAGATTTTTGAAATAAACTGTGGAGAAAAATTATCTTGTAAAATAATTCAGCCCCATCAATATCTCCACGTTTTCCACTCTCAAGTGCATCTCCAAGATTAAGACAAGCAGACATCGTTCGTGTCATCCAATGATCGCAACATAACTGAAGTACTACCCCTGTCTGGGTTTATTAGTCCCATCGTATTTCATGCCAAATTTTGATTGTAGATTTGATTAATAAAATATAAGTTGTATGTCACAAAACTTTTATTGTTGGGTTCATATTCGAAAGAGGTTTCTAATGATACTATTTTGTGGTAGATTACTTATTTTTTGTTAGTTAAATCAAAGATCAAAGTTTGACCCATAGTACAAAGGGGACTAACAGACCCGTATGGAGTAGTAAACAAGAAACCAAATGTCTTTCATATCCCAGATATTGTTCAAATCTTAATAGTAAAAAATTATTCAAATCTCGTGCTAAGTGAAGTTATAATTTGATCAACAACACGTGTAAAATAATTGAACCTAAATGACTCCTCTACGGATTCTGAATCAATAGATGCAGCACCGGCGCCCTCATCAAAATGTCTTTTCCTTTTGATTTTACGTTTGGTGTGGAATTTCGGATGAATATCCATCTCCGTTGCTATTTTTATCAAGCATAAAATTGACTAATTACTGTGTAATAAAATAAGGATCGAGTATAACCGATCGGGAACAAACTTAGTTTTTGTCATATTCGTAACCTAGCCCTGGGGACAATCAAATTCATCACCAGTTCCAATATGGTAATACCTAGGTTCATGGACGCATAAGTTTGCCCTACTCCTATTCTTAATCTAGTGTCAGGAATGTCGAAATTAATCAATTACTAGGCTACTAGTGACCATTAATCAAGAAATAAATAAATATGTTACAAATACCTAGGATTGGAGAACTAGAGACAAGCTAGGTGTCAATCACCGATGGGTGAAGGCTGGAAAGGATGATGCTACTAGCCGGCGTCCTGGACAATGTTGGCGGAGACGAATAGATTAGCCGAAGGGCTAAATGATCGGCCGATGGAATAGCAGATCAGGCATGAGATGCCTTTTTAAGACAAACTCACAAAGCTTTATTATGACACAGTATTACAGGGACGAAAAGAAGATTTTTGGGTTGGCCTAACCAAGCATGACAGCCAACCCCCAAAGTCAGAGTATGCTTTGCAAGATTGCGAGCCTCAACATTCATAGTCCTAAACTCATGGCTAAAAACACAAGAAACAAAAGCCGAAGAATCGTTCCCTTATTTCATGAACTACTGCACAACAGCTTGCAGTGCTGCCACTTCTAATCGCTTCAATGATCACCTTGTAGACCGATGCCACAAAAATCCTCTAAACATAAAAATCCTCAGCTAGAGCCAACACCTCTCTGGTAGCTAGGGTTTGTAGGGTAGCAGGGTCCTCAATCTTTCAGAATATCACCGCCGAAGCTTCCAAAAAAGTACCCACTTGGTCACTACGAATTGCTCCTACCGTTCCAAAGCCAGGACGGCTCAACACAGCGGCGCCCACATTTATCTTCACATGGTCCGCCGGTGAGGGAATCCACTACCAAGGTCTAGGAGCTGATATTGTTGTTCTGGCGGTGACACATCACTCGCCCTGATGTACAACCCTTGACCCTAAGCTCTAACAGTAGGAAAAACAATACTCACCCCCCACCACCACGCACAAACCCCTAATTGCAGTCGGGTTGAAAACTTGCGGTTGCGAGAGGAAGGCGACCACTTACAATTGTGTGTTTGATGGTGTACATGCAACCAACACCAATGAAATCATGCATTCAAAAAAATCATGAATTCAAAATGAATAATAAAAAATAAAAAATAAAAAAAAGGAAAAGACGAAAAAAGGGATAGGCTTATACGGGTAAATTGAACAGACACGGTACGAGTAACGCTTCACTCTAAGAGCATCTCCAACAGGCGCGGCAAAAGGCGCGCCCGCGCGGTAAAGTTTGGTTTTAGCGCGCGCCGGCTGGTTCCGCACGCTCCAGCGGTGGCGGGAACTTACAGCTGGAAGCGTTCTTGTGCTGGGAAGCGTTCTTGCTGCTGGAGAAAGCGGAACGCAGCGCGGTAGATTTGGCGCGCGCCACTTCGCGTCGCCTATAAAATCCAGCTTCGCCACGCCGCGAACACGCACGCCGCCCTCGCAACCTCGCCGCTTCGCCACCTCGCCGCTTTGCCGCTTTCCGCGCCACCACCGCGCCACTATGCCGCCGCGCCGCCGGGGTTCTTTGGGCTACCGCGGCGTCCGCGAGTGCCCCAACGGCTGGTACTCCGCCGAGATCCGGTCCGGAGACGTCCGGCTCGGCCTCGGGTCGTTTCGGCCGCGCCGCGAGGCGGCTCAGCAGATGACGCAGCGGCGTGGCACTTGGAGAGGCCCCGGTCGCAGATGAACTTCCAGGACGTCTTCACACGCGAGGAGGCGCAGCGCGTCGCCCCTCCGCCGCGTCTCATCATCGACATGGACCGTGCAGACCACGCTCGGCAGCAGCGCCGCCTCCTCATCGCCGAGGAGGACGAGCGAGCCATAGCGGAGTGGCGCCGTCGCCACCCGGAGGACGTCGCCGACGAGCGTGCCTACTGGGCGGAGATGACGGCAACGCGCCGAGCGAAGCGGGCGGACCGGCGTCGGCGGAAGGCATTGGCGAATGCGCAGTCCGATATCGTTGCAGCAGGTGGGAGGTCGATCTTCACGAAAGACGATGAACGTTGGTTGGACATGTGGCTCGATACCTCGGATGACACCGACGAGGATGATGATGGTAGCGACTTGGAGTAGTTTCTATCTTGTATGCCATAGTAGTTTCTATCTGTTGCACCGTAGTTTTATCTATCTATGTTTTCGAACTATCTATCTAGTTGCACCGATGTAAAATACCTTTATGTCGTTTTTTATCTATGCAATCTATCGTTTTTTTATCTATGCTTCCGATGTATTAAAATGTTGTAGAATGAGCGCGCGCTGCATTTTTTGTCTTGCTCTTTGGGCGTAGCTGCATTTTAGCGGCTGCTAGAAGCATTGCAGCGCCGCCAAACCGAGCGATGGTAGCGGCAAAGCAGTTTTAACGCGGCGGCGTTAGCGCCTGTTGAAGATGCTCTAACTCCCCCACTCTCACTAATCTTTTTAGGGGTCCTTCTCTCACTAAATGCAATAGTGGCTAGATTTCCACGTCTATGCCCTCACTTCTCTTTAAAACGGCCTGTAAAACACAAAAAAACGCAGTGGGTAGATTGAATGGGGGAATGGGAGAAAAGAACTGATGGGGCGTACATCGATACAGATAACCCAGCCCACAGAGATGTACATGCGGAAAAATCACAATTGGGTCCAGGGAAGACAACACACCGGAGACAACAACGAAGAAACGCCCTTCAAGATTGTCTAAAAAAACGCCCCTTAATACCGCTAAAAAAAGACCATGATAAATGTCACACATGTGACACGAACACATAGCAACTCCTAACATTTCTTTAGTTGTAAGCATGGCAACTTTCTTTGAATGACATTTTTTTAGATAACAACTTTCGTTGTAAAAAAGTTAGATCTGAAGTGCTTTGTGCCACCCATGTGACAATTATCATTTGAGAGAAAAAACACCCCTAGAAAACAGAAAAGAAACAACGGCACGGGGCGTACGAGCGCAAGCACAATTGCATCAATGAAACTTGGGAGTATAACAAGTTTGATCCTGTGGTGGTTGACTTATATGTGATATAACTAAATCTCATCTGGATAAAATTTAGCAAATCCACCGCGCAAAAATATACTTCCTTCGTCTCAAAATTCTTATCTTAAATTTGTCTAAATATGAATGTATCAAGTCACGTTTTAGTTTTAGATATATCCGTATCTATAAATCTAAGACAAGAATTTTGAGACGAAGAGAGTATATTAGCAAAGCCGTAGGATTTGGAATGGCCTCACGATCATTACGAGTTCGGGCGAACGAGGCCATGCGTACCCCTCGCCCGCCACCCTGTATACAACGTGTCCGTCATGAGATCCGGAATCACATCGCCGGCAAATCTCCCGGCACCGATCTGGCTCGGCGTTATCTTGTGGGCGCCGTCAAGGTTTGGCATCCGAATTTTTTTGCTTGTAAACACTGATCGCGAAAATATTCTGTGTACCTATTTTGTTTCAGCTACTTATCTTGCGGGTGTGTGTAATCTCATGCTGAAACTCTTCTTCTATCAATGAAATAATACGCACCTTATGTATTCGCGGAAAAAAAACTTAAATGTTCTTGGAGAAATTCGAGTATATGACACTATCGTTAATTCCTCGTTTGAAATATGGTCGAAACTTCACAATTCTCCTCAAATTACAGTTGGAACCGCAGCCTTCTAGCTACATCACCTTTCACTCGAACGGAGGTAGAGTGGACACAACATTTTTCGGCCGGCGCACGAACGCCGCCACGGGCGCACGAACGCCCCAATCCTTTTCTTCCTTACAGTGGCTACATGGCTACACTTGGCTCATACCGGCGCCTCCGATTGATCAGTACATGGGGTATTTATACATGGGCGCACACACACGACCCTCCCATCCCACCGGCCACTAACTCCACGCACACACACGCACTGAGCTAGCTACATGCACGGCAACAACCACCATGCACTCACCTCACGTAACAACCTGGACACACTAATCACTGACCTTATCTTCTACTGGAAACTCCCTAACAGCCACACACGACTTGACCAAGCTACTAACCAACAATCATGCATGACCCGGCTAACAAACTTATGCATATCAAGATTATATCTAACAGTCTTCCCCTAATCTTGGTTTGCCGTCGCCGGAGTTGTTGTAGCTTCTGTCATTGTGGTCGTCACAACCGTGACGCAGCCCGCGGACCCGACCCGACGCATCGATGCCGGTCGCACCGCCACGGACCCGACCTGGCGCACTCACGCTAGTTGCACCGTGCTCCGTCACGACCCCGGTGGCATACGCCGAGTTCCTTCTCCGCCGGCGACACACGCCTGGCCTCCCTTTGCGCCCCACACGTCCCGCGCGCGCCCAACGAGCCCGACCGCACCAGTGCATCCTGCACGTCCCGCGCGCACCCGACACGCCCGACGAGCCCGACCGAACCAGACGCTCACCGCGCGCCGCCTCCGTGTCCGCCATGGCAGCCGCCAGCGACAAACGCCGGAAGGATGTAGCCGAACTCGAGCACGGACTCGAGCACAACAGCGACATACGCCTCCTCCCAACTTCAACCGCACGCTCGTACGCGCGCCCGGGGTCCCGACGCGTCCAGTGAGCACCCATAACACGCACCGGTCGCGTCCGGCTCGCCGCCGCGGCTTATTGCCCTGCACCGCTGCGGCCTCGACCGCAGCGCAGCACCTCCTTACCGCCATGCCGTTGTGTGACGTTGAAGCCGCCACCACGCAGGTCCTCCGCGGCCTCCTCACCGTAACGCCGCAGCCACCGCGGCCTCCTCGCCGCGCTGCGCACCTCCATAGACCGACACACGGCCCGGAGCTTCACCGCGCAGCCGCCGGCGAATGCCGCCACCACCGGCACGCCTCCGGCAAGGGGACGACACCCAAGATGAACCAGCTCATGATACCAATTGTTGGGACAAACCCTCCGGCGACATAAGCCGAACCGCCCTCCGGCGACGAACGCCGGACGAAGGTAGAAGAAGATGAACATAATTTTTCGGTGACAAACGCCCCTGCCACCGAACGGCCTGTATGTTAGCTTCTATTCAACTCAACTACTCAAACACAGATACATGGAGATACACACGCAGCACAACCCCGAAAGAACTCTCACATCGACCGGGCGCATACCACGGTCCCAACGGAGACTACATCTTCCTTAGGCCCCTCCCCTCGGCCGTCACCGTGGCGCGGCAACAGACCGGCGCATCTTGATCACTACATGGTAGGCCTTTTTATACCCGGAGGCACACACACGACCCGGCCACTAACTCCACGACTCACACACACGCACTAAGCTAGCTACATGCATGGCCAGTACCAACGCCAGAACGGGCCACTAGACGTAAACATCATGCATGCACTAACTAACCTGGAGTCTATCCATCCGTGACTAGTAACAAACTCTATCCATGCGCTGACCCACGACGCGGCTGCTCCCAACGGCCTCGGACTCCAACATGAGCACTGACTCACGCGCCCGCCCCGTAACACATACGAGTTACCGGCAGTGTCGTGGCTTAGTCCTAACATTCTCCCCCCAAAAATGCTACATCAACGGATGATCACGGGGAAACTAATACGGATCTATCCCATAATACTAACCCTCCGCCCCCTGATTTTCAGGGGTGGGCCCCGCTTCCCCACTAATGACCAATTAAAAACTGCCACGTATTCCCAGCCCCGTAAAACCCCGTTGCCAGTCCCTTGATGTAGCATTGCTCCAACCCCCCCTAAGCCACAACAACAATTACCACTGCTTCCCCTTTGCGCCTCTCACCCACGTCCCCATCTGTCGCATGTGTTTTACCAACGAGAAGGTTTGTAAGTGTTCAGGATCTGTTGGCCAACCTATAGAACTACGCACTCTCAGAGTTTAGAAAGGATGAACAGAAATTTCAAGCAACTCAAAAGGGGCGGGAGTAAACGAGATCCTGCGTAAACTGCAGGTAAATGGTTCAAAACATTCGATTATCCGAAACATGGTACTAGGGCACATCAAATAAGAGACAATCCCAACATGCATGGCCATGGACCGAACAACAGGAGTAATATGGTAAAATATACTAGTATTTTCTTCGCATTTTCTGGCTCCAGATCAGGGTACTCCATAAACCATGCCACGGTTCAACTGATGCTGCTGGCCAGCTACTTAGGCAAGAGCACGCTGCTGAGTGCGCCACGAGTCAGCATTGCAGCTCTCAGTAGTTTCAAAACCTGTTGATCAGCAAACCCACACCAGTGAGCAACAACATAGAAACTGAAATAGTAGAATGGGCTAGTTTTCACGACTCAGAATGTTCAACTTCATGTTGGAAATCATTTGATCAAATGTCGTAGGGATTTACCTGTGTTTTGTCAAGAGTGACCTCTTTCTCCACAAGCTTCTCCTTTGGAATCTTGGCTGCGCGGATGGCTTTGAGACTATTGGCCAAGGAGAAATTGGTGACATGAAGATCATCGGTCACCATGAAGTTTGTGGAACCTTCCTTGATATATGCCCTACAAGTACTTCCTTTTACTGGGTTTTTTGGATTCATCTCGTGATTATAGCCAGCGACTCTTCTAGGTGGTAGTTCTTCCACTTGGAGTACATTGCTGTTGCAGCCAAAGAAAGGGGTCAGCTTTGGTGATAGAAGCAAGCTTCGGCATTCTTGCTTTGCACATCCTTCCTCATTCACACTCTTGTAAAGATTGTCAATGCATCCATTTGGTGACCATTCACAATAAGCTTTGATTATGGATCCAAGTGGAATGCAAAGAAGGCCAAAGAGAAGTTCGACAAAGTCATGCCCAACTTCAGCATACAGCACCAACGTATCATCATTTGTCTGAATAAGCCTCATCTTTATTGCTTTGAACATGGGCTCAGCCTCATCTGCTTGTTCTACCAGCAAATTCTCTGGAAGCTGAAAAACATTTGTGGCGGCATCGGGCGTGATAGCAACATCAAAATAGAGGCCAGTTAAAGGTTGCTTCGACAGCAATGCTCTTGCAATCAAGCTAATCGTCTGGAGGAAATGTGAAAATTGTTAGTAATAAAAAAAATCTGATTTGCACTGATCAACTCCATAGTTAAGAGACACGTACGTACCTTATTGGAGTCGAGTTGTAGCACCACTTCCTCGATATTCTCTTGTTCCTGGAGCTCAAGTTTGTCCATCAGGGAAAACATGAGACCAGTGGAAGAAGGAGCAACTTGGAGATCATCAGTGATGATGAACTTTGTGCGCATCTTGGCGAAAATCTCTATCGGATTGTTATAATCCCGAATCGTTTTATCCATGGCAAAACAAAACGGGCAACTAACGTCAGGGACTGAGCTGAAGTACCCCATATGACGGCTGCAAGCATAAAACTGTGATTGATCTATGTCGTCAACTTGGACTTTAAGCCGGCGTAAGTGACCTGCTGCAGCATTGCGGGGACTAAGAAGCATGGTCTTGCAAGGCTTCCTCTGGAAGTGATCTTCCCCGAGATCCTCCACGCTCTTGTACAGCTGGTCGAGGCACCCGACCTGAGACTGCTTACCGAGGCGACGAACGATGGTGCCCAGGGGCAGCGTGAGGAAGCTAAAGAGGACGTCGACGAAGTCCTGGTCAGATTCCGCAAACAACACCCTCTTCTTCTCCTTGTCGATGAACAGCTTGACTGCAACAGTTGATTCGCCATCGCTCGACATGGTGGCTGAAGTAGTATGTTCGACTGCTGGTGAGAAAGATGACTTGAGGTGTGGCAGATGCGATCCTTTGAATATATGTATGATGTATCCTCCGTAGCATACAGGATAGCTGTGTGTATGGCATCGGTAACAGACGAATAAATAAATGGTTGTGTGGAATCTGAAGGTAAAGGGGTGCGAAAGGCTTCACATGCGAAGAGCCTCCCATTAAAAGGCTCATCTTTACACTTCCTCCATTTCCCAACAGGAAATCGTTGAGCTTCATGAATTATTTCTCCCCTGAAGCTGCTAGCCACAATGGAAGGCGGGTGGCCGTACTAATTTTTTCACGAGCTTTGCTACACTAACGTCAAGTAGCTTTGAAAATTAGGAAAGAAGATGATATGATTATCATAAGTGATTTACGTACTCCCTTAGTTTTTATTTACTTCGCGTATTAGCTTTGGTCAAAATCAAGTTTTGTAAACTTTGACCAAATTTATAGACAAATATACAATAACAAATCAATACCATTACATTCATTGTTGCATGTACTTCCACATCATATAGATTTTTTATGGTAAATATTTATATTTTTTTCTATAAACTTGGTCAAACTTTGGAAAATTTGACTTCAGTCAACTTTAATATGCAGAGTAAATAAAAACAGAGGTAGTTATAAATTCGTAGATGTAGCATTTTTGTTTTGTCAAAATACCCTAACTTAAAAGCGAGAGGATAATTCAAAATGACCTGCCCTCAGAACTTGAGGTTTTGCGACGCTCGATTTTTCACGGTGCACTCGTGTCCAGTTTTTGGGTAGCACTTTGTCTCACCCACAGCAAGGTGAGAATTCCTTATTTGTCTCACCCACGGAAATTGCCAAGTACGAATCCAGGTTCTATTGAGCTGGTGACGATGACAAACAGAAGTATCACATGGTTAGTTGGCCGGACATTTGTAAACCCAAAGATCGGGGGGTCTTGGGATTTTGTCCTCCCGCCGCATGAACATCGCCCTCCTGACCCGGTGGTTATGGCGTATTGCCAATGGAGACGGAGGATTGTGGCTCACCATCATCCGCAACAAATACCTCCGTGGACAGCCTCTGGCTTTCTGTCAGCATTCGGGCGGATCACAGTTTTGGCAAGCCGTCGTGCAGCTGCTTCACAGTAGCCGCGCCACGTCCATTTCGGTTGGTCTTGAGTGCGGCGCTGTTACGGGTTTGATCGGTGGCTCGGCGACACCCCTCGGCGCCCGCTTTCCCGATCTCTTCGCCATTGCGATCGACCCTCGGGTCTCTGTTGAGACGGCCCTTATTGACTTAGGGCGCCTCGCGTTTGTCGCCCTTCGGTCCTCTCGAAGTGGCAGCACAGGATACCCTCCTCCTGTACATCGCCCTTCTCCCGATGTGCGTCACCGTTGCCCGGACGCCGTCTCGTGGCGCCTAGAGTCTTCCGGTCGCTTCTCTACTAGGTCCCTGTACGCGGCCATCGCGCCTTCGCCCGCTCCGAGTCCTTCGGTTTGATCTGGGACATTAAACGCCTCACGAAGATTAGGATCTTCCTTTGGCAATGGATTCGTGGCCGCCTCCCCTCCGAGTCGAAGTCAAAGCGCAATGGACCCGGAGATGGGCTTTGCCCTCTGTGCGGCACGGCGGAGGATGCTAATCACATCTTCTTCACGTGTCACGTGGCCCAGTTTCTTTGGTCCAGTTTCCAGCGAGGCGGTTGGTGGACAGTGGTGCAACTCAACTTCCCCGACCTTCTCGCGGAGATCCATGCCTCCCCTCGCCACCGACATATCCGTTGGTTATGCGTTGGGGTCCTCGCTGGACGCTGTGGACCGTCCGCAATAAGCTTGTCATCCAAAAGTCCTCTACGTCGGCGCTCGACGCCATTTTTAAAATGTGTGGGTACTTGCAGCTTTGGCGGCCGCTTAGCCGCCCTCAGGATGGGGACATCATCAACACCCTCCTGTTTGTGTGTGAACTTGGTGTGTGTGTGCTTGCGTGTGTGTACCTTTGTGGATTGTTGGCTTGGGCATGTGCTTTATAATATAAAGCGGGGCGAAAGCCTTTTTCGGGAAAATATTGCTTCTCTATTTGGCCTAAAATAAAATTTTCTTCCCTATTTGACACCTAAAATAATTTTTGTTTCTTATATGATACTTTCGTCCATTTTAGACCCTGATGGTGGTATGTGTGTGGGAAAATACCATTTTGCTCCTAGCGGATTGTGTGACTATCCTAGATGTAGTAAAAGGCAATCAGTTCACCCATGTTTTAGGGATGTGAAACGGATACTGCGCGTGTATATGTGTAATTGGGCCGGCCATCTTGGTCACTAGGTCGCTCGCTCTATGCGAATTAGCGACAACTTGGCGCAAGGAGCGCCCGTTAGGAATTCCCTGATTGGGAGCCCTCCATTCTAGCCACTAAGAACCCCTTTAGTGTGCCATGGGCCTGGCCCGACAAAGACGACACACTTTTTCTTCTATTTCTTGACTTCTTAAATTCTCATTTATATTTCTTTTAAAATCGTGAATTAGGGGACCTCTCATAGATATCCAATATACGATCCCCACTACTTCTATTTATTTTAACATGCGTGCTTCCACATCTTCGAAAATTTTGTAGTTGTTCAAGTTCAATGGAGGCCAACAAGTTCGATGGCAAGACATCATTGTACCTTGGGCGGGAGGGCGGAGGCCGATGGCGGCATCTATGCGGAGCTCAAGCTAACGCCGGAGACCATGGTTGCGCTTGAGCATGACGTGGTGTTAACTCAAATGTTATCCACGCAAGGTTGTAACGCAAAACTCCCATGTCCCTCCCGCTACACTCACACGACCGTCCGAAGGGAAACCCTAGCCACCGTCTCGCTTCCATCCCCCTCCGGTCTTGGAATTTCACCTCTTCCCAGGCTGGTGGCTCCCCAATCAATTGTCAAATCGGTCGCCAGCGGCTCTATCGGCGATCAAAGATTGTCGACCGGTTCATCGCCCGCAGCCATGGATGGCCTCTAGGGTGTTTTTTTTCCTCGGTGGCGGCTCGGGGTGGTGGGAGCCATGGTGCTCGTGTGCTAAGCGTGCCATGGCCGCGTGGGCGGTGTGATGGTTGGTGTTTTGACGTTATGTGACGGTGTGCAACTGTGGCTCGTGTGATCGGCTGCACCCTGAGGGAAGGCGGAGTATGCTTGCCGGGGTGAAAACCTTGTCTGACTTTGACAAGGCCAACCGAGGCGGCGCCTATGGACGTCGTCACCTTCTTGAAGCCTCCATTATGGTTGCTCCTTGTCCTTAGGTGAAAATCTGGATCTTTGAAACGAGCGGTGGTAGTGTCATGTCCTTCATGAAAGCACCATCTTGAAGCTCCGGATCCTCGACTTTCAACTTGACCTCGTCATGGTGTCTTTTCGCTGGGAGGGCTCCGGCGGCACCATAGTGATGCTTAGTTCATTCTCTAGTCTAATTCAGGTCGTTTGGAGAGTTGTTATTGGTCTTTGACACCTATGTATCTGGCCTTAGGCTGGTCATAGTGGCGAATAACTTAGACTAGTGTCATATGCATGACACTAGTCTAAGTTACTACCTTCATAATGCAAAGTAACATGATAGTAGTGTCATAGATGGCTTCATTTATTAGCTTGTAGACTCATCTTGTCTTGGAAAGCGCTATGTTACAGTAACATATTATGTTACCACCTCACATTAAATACTTGCCACATAAGCAAAAATTTCTTGGAGTGCGCTATGTTACTAGCTAAGTTACTCTCACTATGACTAGCCTTAGGTGAGTGTATGTGTTGTTGTGTTGTTCTGTGGTGTGCATCGCCTTGTATATTGGTTGTTGTTTTATCTAAAAAGCAGGGCGAAAATCTTTTTCGGTAATGCAAAATAATTCTATTCATCATGATAAGACATACTTCAGGTCTCCAACAACATGATTATGGCACATCAATCATAACTTCTGCAATTTAAAAACAAGAACAATGCAAACTAACATCTTCCTATCTTCAGACTTCAGACGACTGGATGGTTTGATACACCAGAGACCCGGGGTAGTACAAGTGATGTGGCTGCTTCTTCTTTGTAGGTAGAAGCGCGCTGCTGAGGGTTCCGTGTGTCACCATGGCAGCTCTCAGTAACTTTAGAACCTGCAGTTGACAGGCAAAAACACCGAAAAAAATGAGAATTTAGAAATGTGTTATGATGTTCAGCCTTCCCATGAAGAATATGTAACTACCTGACTTTTGTCAAGTGTGATTTCTTCCCATTTTCAGACTTCAGATGAGTGAATGGTTTGCTACACCAGATACCCGGGGTAGTACAAGTGATGCGACTTCTTCTTTGGAGGCAGAAGCGCGCTGCTGAGCGCTCCATGTGTCACCATGGCAGCTCTCAGTAGCTTCAGAACCTGGCAAGACAACAACACCCGAAAATGAGAATTTAGAAATCTTTCATGATGTCCAGCCTTCCTATGAAGCATGTTTACAAAGAGCAATATACCAGTAGGGTAAAACTACCTGAGTTTTGTCAAGGGTGAGTTCTTTCTCCACAAGCTTCTCCCATGGAATCTTGGCAGCACAGATGGCTTGGAGAGAGTTGGCCAACGAGAAATGGTGGATCTGCAGATCGTTGGTCACCATGAATTTTCTTGGCCCTCCCTTGATATAAGCTTTAACAGTACAGTCACTTCCCCCGGATGGATATTTTGGATTGAACTCAGAAACTTTATTCATGTTCGTGTAACTGCAATGGCCATTACGGCGGGGCGTACCATGGTACCTGTCATTTAGGCAGATATAGCATGCAGTCATAGTGACGTATCCTGGAGCGAATTCTTCTACTTGCAGTATATTATTGCTGCATGAAAAGAAAGACAGCAGCTTTGGAGATAGAAGTAAGCTTCGGAGGTCTTTCTTAACAAACCCTTCCTCAGTTTCCTCTATACTGTTGTAAAGATTATCAATGCATCCGTTCGGTGACCACTCACCATAAGCCCTGATTATGGATCCAAGTGGAATGCAAAGAAGGCCAAAAACAAGGTCAACAAAGTCATGCCCAACTTCAGCATACAGCACAGAGGAATAGTCCTTTGTCTGCACAACCTTTATCTTGATGCCTTTCATCTTGGGATCGGACTCATTTGCTAGTTTTGTGAGCAGATTCTCAGGAAGCTGGGACAGATTTACAGCATCCGGCGAGATCTCAGCATGAAAACATATGCCAGTTAAAGCTTGCTTCGACTGGAGTGATCTTGCCAACAAGCTGATCATCTGGAAGAAGTATTGTAAGAAGGAAGGCACGTAATCAGTACAACCATTGCTAACTACAAATATTATTAGTACTGTAATTTGCAGAATTAGAGAGACGTAACATACCATGTTGGAGCTGAGCTGCAGCACCTTCTCCTCGATGTTTGTCTGTTCCTTTATTCCAAACTTGCCAATGAGGGAAAACATGAGACGTGTAGATGCAGGAGCTACATGGAGATCATCCGTAATGATGAACTTCTGACCACTTATAACAAAAGCACCATTACCTACTGCAGCAGAGTAATCTTCTTTCTGTGGCCATTCCGAGGAGTATTGACAGACAGTTCCACATTTGCAGACAGAATCAGGGACTGAGCTAAATGTTAAGGCAATGCAGGCCATGTTTTTGCAAACATACACGGGTCTTGGAATGGTGTCGTCAACTTTTACTTTAAGACGATTGCAATAAAAGGCTGCGGCATTGCGGGGACTAACGAGCATATGCTTGCATGCCTTGGTTTGGAAGTGATCATCGGCGAGATTCTCCACGCTCTTGTACAGTTCGTCAAGGCACCCAACTTGAGACTGCTTACCGAGGCCGCGAACGATGGTGCCGAGGGGCAGCGTGAGGAAACTGAAGAGGATGTCGACGAAGTCCGGGTCTGATTCCGCAAACAACACCCTCTTCTTCTCCTTGTCGATGAACAACTTGACTGCAACTGTAGGTCCGGCATTGCTCGACATGGTGGCTGAAGTATGCTTGCGGGTGTTCCGACTTCTAACTGGTGGTGAGCACGATGATTTGAGGTGTTGCTGATGTGATCCTGACTCCTGTGAATATATCCTCCATAGCCGAAGAGTCGACTTCTCTGCGGTGCGTGGCATTGGTAACAGCACAATTAAATGGTTGGGAGGATTCCGAAGTATCCACTTTTACATTGAGGGCATGCAGTGGATTTCACGATAGGTAGACGTTCAACCTCCTTGAGTTAGTATTTCTCATTGGAAGTTGCACGGGTATGGCACAGATGGAAAGGCGTATGCCCATATTTATTCCCTGTCGGATCTACTCTCCCCCCTTCCGGTTTACGTAAGCCTGTCTCATTTTTTACGATTTTTTATTTTTTAACAAAGGGTGAATTTTATTGGCTCAAAATAAAACATCAAGAGAAGCCTAATCCTATAACACAATAAGCACACCAACCTCTGCATATAGCTAGGATACACACAATCAACACCAACACACACGAAAACACGCCGTCATTAGCAAAGTAAGATTTGTGGTCATGTATTTTTCCGGTTTGTTAGTCTGTTTTTATTTATCTCCATCATTTGTTTAGATTATGAGGCACATTAAACCTCTTCATGCAAGGATTACAAAAAGACAAAAATCACTAGGCATCAGACTACTGATAATATGCATCCATCAGATTAGTCCGAAGCTGTTCGATAAGAAGCAAGATGGATCTGGTGCTTAAGAGCATCTCCAATATCTCCCCTATCCCTAAAAAACTACCGTTTAAGGGGAGCTGAACCAAAATTGGCCCTCCAACAGCTCCCGTAGACCCAATTTGTTAAACAAGATCCCGTATATTTCTGCAAACTTTCTCCATGTTATCCTTGCAATTCCTCTACAAATGATCGGTTCCTTGCAACAAAGCACACAATCTTCGAGTCCGACCGCAACTTAGGCTCGGCGGCTGGAGTCGGGATCATGTCCTCATTCTTGCCCTTTGCCTTATCTTTTTTCTTAGCCCAAGAGCTATTCTTGAAGTCAAGCATATTTTGCACCATCAAGACTTGTTGTGCACCCTTCTTAATGTCCTGCTCTGCCGTCTTAAGTATCGCATGCAACTTGATGAGCTTCTTATCCATGTCGTGCATATGGTAGTTCGGGATGAGAGAGCTATGGCCGGACAGAAGTGAAGCTAGAATTGTATTTGCGGTCCACTCTTGGCCTAAAGAGAAGCCTAATCTTTCCAAAGTCTGTGTGTAACCAACCATTTTGATTACATGTGGACTTAGTGGATCACCCTCCTTTAGCTTACACTCTAGCAAGCTCCTCCAGACATTAAATCTCCCAGTCCTTGCATGAGCTTCAGACATGCCCTTGAGACTCTCGATCGCCTCAAAAGCCTCTACATTCTTAAACTGTTGTCGCAAGTCCGACTCCATGCAGACAAGCATGCGACAAATTGATTTGAGTCGACTCATCAAGGAGTTTCCTGTAGGCGTTCTAGACAGTAGCATTAGCATTTTTAGTCGGTTCCTCTGGAAGTGGGTCCGCTTGAGTATGTCCTTTTTTATCTTGCTTGAGAACAATTCTCAGATTTCTATACCAAGTTGTGAAGTTTGTTCCACTAAGTTGTCTTTCTCAAGGATAGAACACAAGTTAAACAAGAAACTTGTGGAGTCGGTGGCATTGAGCTATAACAAAAATATGCAAAAACACTAAGACATGTATTCATGAAAAAGTAATTCACTGTAAGCACTTCAATTATGAAATACTCCCACTAAGATCAACAACCATCTCGTTGACATTTTAACTATTCAGGATTCGAGTGGAGCGAGCCAACAAGTGAGCTTTAGCATCACTGCCAGCCGACTCGACCAAAAGGTATGCAACACTTGCTAATCGCATCTCGTGTGATTCTTATTACTCAGAAGACATCACATGCCCCGACTCTGACTTCCTTTCCCAACGCACAAAACTCTTTTGATAGGCCCGTCAAGTTAACCAATGCCGTGTAAGTGTCGGACACAAAGCCATCACTTCAAGGAGACCTAGTGGCACCAGACCCACCACTATATATACATGACTTGTGCTGCTGCAACATTCGGGGGATCAAATTTAACTTGACATGATACGAGGGATCATACTACTTCCATTAACATGCATAGAAGTAAAAGACACATTAGCAATCACAAATAATCATATTTATTGTGAAATAGCATGGCTCCTTTAGTCAGTTCATGTTTGAGCCACTTGATCAGCTGGATAATTCATCCAAGTAAGTTAGTCGGATCCAGTCCCTCGCTTCAGTTGTCGTTCACCTGTGACCTCCATGTATTTACAAACTAAGTTGCATAGAGAGATGCATCTCATGTCAACACATGGGTGGTTATACATTATAATGATAACACTTTGGCTCCACCCGACAGATGAACTCATGATAGGCAGGTCATGCAAATTACACACATGTATCACATACATATGGGCCATATCATTCACATAAAACATGCAAAACAAGTTATGCGTAGGATCACATTCTATCGGGTTGAGTGAGTCTTGTACAAAATCTATGTCTCTACGACAGGTAGCAACGGTGATCCCTCTAGATGGTTAGCAGGTGTGGTTCGTAGAGGAAGCACCCCTCACGAGTGCAGATAATGCCCATTGGTTTTCGCAACCATAAATCGAATTCGTAATCCAATCATGAAGGTTTTAATGATCTGATCAATCATATTGATAACCATGAATCCGAGTCAGATCATGTCTGAGTGGCGGAGTTGGACACGAACAAGTGGGTTCCTACCCCTTATACGTGTGACCCTTTAGGTTTATACACACACACATGATCTTCAATTGGATCACATCTGACTGAGTCAGTTGGTAGCGGCTCCTAGCCGAATGTGTCGACTTCCAAGTGTACACGGAAGCCGACTAGTGAACCTGCACAATGTGTCATACGTTGGTTCGCTCTGCCTAATGATATATGTTATCAAGATCAAGGTGAGTCGATGATCCTTGTGCCAACCTGACCCCAATACTGACTGATACGTCTCCAACGTATCTATAATTTTTGATTGTTCCATGCTATTATATTATCTGTTTTGGATGTTTTATATGCATTAATAGGCTATTTTATATGATTTTTGGGACTAACCTATTAACCTAGAGCCCAGTGCCAGTTTCTGTTTTTTACTTGTTTTAGAGTTTCGTAGAAAAGGAATACCAAACGGAGTCGAAACGGAATAAAACTTTCGCGATGATTTTTCTTGGACCAGAAGACACCCAGGAGACTTGGAGTGCAAGTCAGAAGAGCCACGAGGCGGACAGGGCGCGCCCCCCGACCTTGTGGGCTCCTCGGTGACCCCCTGACCTAGATCTTCCTCCTATATATATACTAAATACCCCAAAAAAATTCCAGGGGAGCCACGAAACTACTTTTCCACCGCGGGAACCTTCTGTACCCGTGAGATCCCATCTAGGGGCCTTTTTCGGCATCCTGCCGGATGGGGATTCGATCACGGAGGGCTTCTACATCAACACCATTGCCTCTCCGATGAAGCGTGAGTAGTTTACCTCAGACCTATGGGTCCATAGCTAGTAGCTATATGGCTTCTTCTCTCTCTTTGATTCTCAATACAAAGTTCTATTGATGTTCTTGGAGATCTATTCTATGTAATACTCTTTTGCGGTGTGTTTGCCGAGATCCGATGAATTGTGGATTTATGATCAGCTTATCTATGAATATTATTTGAATCTTCTCTGAATTCTTATATGCATGATTTGATATCTTTGCAAGTCTCTTCGAACTATCGATTTGGTTTGGCCAACTGGATTGTTTTTTCTTGCAATGAGAGAAGTGCTTAGCTTTGGGTTCAATCTTGCGGTGCTCGATCCTAGTGACAGAAGGGGAACCAACACGTATTGTATTGTTGCCATCGAGGATAAAAAGATGGGGTTTTCATCGTACTGTTTGAGTTAATTCCTCTACATCATGTCATCTTGCTTAAGGCGTTACTCCGTTCTTTATGAACTTAATACTCTAGATGCATGCTGGATAGCGGTCGATGTGTGGAGTAATAGTAGTAGATGCAGAATCGTTTTGGTCTACTTGACATGGACGTGATGCCTATATTCATGATCATTGCCTTAGATATCTTCATAACTTTGCGCTTTTCTATCAATTGCTCGTCAGTAAATTGTTCACCCACCATAAAAATTCCTTCTTGAGAGAAGCCTCTAGTGAAACCTATGGCCCCCGGGTCTATTTTCCATCATATAATCTTCTGTTTTCCATCATATAAGTTTCCGATCTACAATTTTAGTTTCCTATTTACTTTCTTTGCAATCTTTTACTTTCCGTTCCATAAACCAAAAATACAAAAAATATTACTTTATCGTTTATCCATCGATATCAGATCTCACTTTGCAAATAACCGTGAAGGGATTGACAACCCCTTTATCGTGTTGGGTGCAAGTTGGTGTTTGTTTGTGCAGGTATTCGGTGGCTTGTCGCGTTGTATCCTACTGGATTGATACCTTGGTTCTCAAAAGCTGGGGGAAATACTTACTCTACTTTGCTGCATCACCCTTTCCTCTTCAAGGAAAAAACCAACACAAGCTCAAGAGGTAGCAGGAAGAATTTCTGGCGCCGTTGCTGGGGAGATTTACACCAAGTCAAGTCAAGATTTCTCTCCTGTCAACTTGCCAATTTCTGGCGTCGTTGCCGGGGAGATCTACGCCAAGCCGAAACATACCAAGTACCCATCATAAACACTCATCCCTCGCATTACATTATTCGCCATTCGCGTCTCGTTTTCCTCTCCCCCACTTCTAAAATGATTTTTGAAAAGATTCGCCTTTTCTTCGCCCCTCTTCCATTCGTCTTCTTCGTTTGCTTTTTGTGTGCTCGTGTGTTGGATTGCTTGCTTTGTCATTGGCTCAAGATAATACCAAATTGTGTGAATTTTCCAATACCAACAACAATGATTTTATTAGTACTCCGATTGCTCCCGATGCTAACGCAGAATCTTGTGAAATAGATACCGCTTTGCTGAATCTTGTTATGAAAGATCAATTTCCCGGCCTTCCCAATGAAGATGCTGCATCCCATCTTAATAGTTTCGTTGATTTGTGGGATATGCAAAAGAAAAAAGATGTGGATAATGATATTGTTAAATTGAAGCTATTTCCGTTCTCGCTTAGGGATCGCGCTAAAACTTGGTTTTCATCTTTGCCTAAAAATAGTATTGATTCATGGAACAAGTGTAAAGATGCTTTTATTTCCATGTATTTTCCTCCCGCTAAGATCATCTCCCTTAGGAACGATATTATGAATTTTAATCAACTTGATCATGAACATGTTGCACAATCTTGGGAAAGGATGAAATTAATGATTAGAAATTGCCCTACTCATGGTTTGAATTTGTGGATGATTATACAAAAAAGTTATGCCGGATTGAATTTTTCTTCTAGAAATCTTTTAGATTCGGCCGCGGGAGGTACTATTATGAAAATTACCTTAGGAGAAGCTACTAAACTCCTAGATAATATTATGGTTAATTATTCTCAATGGCATACCGAAAGATCTTCCACTACTAAAAAAGTGCATGCTATTGAAGAGATTAATGTTTTGAGTGGAAAGATGGATGAGCTTATGAAATTATTTGCTAGCGAGAGTGCTCCTATTTATCCTAATGGTATGCCTTTGTCTACTTTGATTGAAAACAATAATGAATCTATGGATGTGAATTTGGTTGGTAGGAACAATTTTGGTAATAACACGTATAGAGGTAATTTTAATCCTAGGCCGTTTCCTAGTAATTCCTCTAATAATTATGGTAATTCCTACAACAATTCTTATGGAAATTATAATAATATGCCCTCTGATTTTGAGAATAGTGTTAAAGAATTTATAAGTTCGCAAAAGAATTTCAATGCTTTGATGTAAGAAAAATTGCTTAAGATTGATGATTTGGCTAGAAACGTGGATATAACTTCTCTTGATGTTGACTCTTTGAAACTTAGATCTATTACACCTAATCATGATATCAATGAGTCTCTCAAAGCCATGAGAATTTCCATTTATGAGTGCAAAGAAAGAACCGCTAAGATGCGTGCTAAAAAAGATTGGTTTATAAAAGCGTGTTCTTCTAGTTTCCGTGAAAATAATGATGAAGATCAGTGATTGATGTGGCTCCTATTGAATCTTTGTTTTCCAATGTTAATCTTAATAAATATGGGATTGTAGATGAGTCAACTTTAGTTAAAAGGTTTCCCAATGATTCGGAGTTTTTAGATCTTGATGCAAAAATTGATAAAAGTGGGATTGGAGAGGTCAAAACTTTAGGTAGCAATGAACCCACCCTTTTGGATTTCCAGGAATTTAATTATGATAATTGTTCTTTAATAGATTGTATTTCCTTGTTGCAATCCATGTTGAATTCTCCTCATGCTTATAATCAAAACAAAGCTTTTACTAAACATATCGTTGATGCTATGATGCAATCTTTTGAAGAAAAGCTTGAATTGTAAGTTTCTATCCCTAGAAAATTCTATCATGAGTGGGAACCTACTATTAAGATTAAGATTAAAGATTATGAGTGTTATGCTTAGTGTGATTTGGGTGCTAGTGTTTCCACAATTCCAAAAACTTTGTGTGATGTGTTAGGTTTCCGTGAATTTGATGATTGTTCCTTAAATTTGCATCTTGCAGATTCCACTATTAAGAAACCTATGGGAAGAATTAATGATGTTCTTATTGTTGCAAATAGGAATTATGTGCCCGTAGATTTCATTGTTCTTGATATAGATTGCAATCCTACATGTCCTATTATTCTTGGTAGATCTTTCCTTAGAACGATTGGTGCAATTATTGATATGAAAGAAGGAAACATTAGATTTTAATTTCTGTTAAGAAAAGGCATGGAACACTTCCCTATAAAGAAAATTAAATTGCCTTATGAATCATATATGAGAGCCACTTATGGATTGCATGCCAAAGATGATAATACTAAGATCTATTCGTAAACAATAGCGCTTGTTGGGAGGCAACCCAATTTTATTTTTGTTTTTGCTTTTTAGGTCCTGTTTAGAAATAGATATTTCATCTAGCCTCTTGTTAGAGGTGGTTTTGTCTTTTAATTAGTGTTTGTGCCAAGTAAGACCTTTGGGATAGCCTACGGTGAGTTGATTTGATCTTGCTGAAAAACAGAAACTTGTGCGCGCACAAAAATAATTTTCGTAAATCACAGAAACGTGATTTTAAGTTGATTATTTTTTTAGAAGATTAATAAACAAATTTCTTAGGACTTCCTAATTTCTATGGATTTTTGGAGTTACATAAGTATTCAAAATATCCAGATTACTACAGAACTGTTCTGTTTTTGACAGATTCTGTTTGTTGCGTGTTGTTTGCTTATTTTGATGAATCTACGGCTAGTATCGGGGGGTATGAATCATGGAAAAGTTGCAATAGAGTAGATATTACACCAATATAAATAAATAATGAGTTCACAACAGTACCAAAAGTGGTGATTTATTTTCTTATACTAAAGGAGCTTATGAGATTTTCTGTTGGAGTTTTGTGTTGTGAAGTTTTCAAGTTTTGGGTAAGGATTTGATGGACTATGGAATAAGGAGTGGCAAGAGCCTAAGCTTGGGGATTCTGAAGGCACCCCAAGGTAATATTCAAGGATGTGAAGAGCCTAAGCTTGGGTATGCCTCGGGAACGCATCCCCTCTTTCGTCTTCGCCTATCGGTAACTTTACTTGAGGCTATATTTTTATTCACCACATGATATGTGTTTTGCTTGGAGCGTCTTGTATGATATGGGTCTTTGATTTTTAGTTTGCCACAATCATACTTGCTGTACATACCTTTTGGGAGAGACACACATGAATTGTGATTTATTAGAATACTCTTTGTGCTTCACTTATATCTTTTGAGCTAGGCAATTTTGCTCCATGTGCTTCACTTATATTTTTTTGAGCACGGCGGTGGTTTTATTTTGTAGAAATTGATGAACGATCATGCTTCATTTATATTATTTTGAGAGTCTCTAAACAGCATGGTAATTTGCTTTGGTTAAAAAATTAGTCCTAATATGATAGGCATCCAAAAGGGATATAATAAAAACTTTCATATAAAGGCATTGAATACTATGAGAAGTTTGATTCCTTATGATTGTTTTGAGATATGAAGATGGTGATATTAGAGTCATGCTAGTGAGTAGTTTTGAATTTGAGAAATACATGTGTTGAAGTTTGTGAGTCCCGTAGCATGCACGTATGGTGAACCGTTATGTAACGAAGTTGGAGCATGAGATATTTTTTTATTGTCTTCCTTACGAGTGGCGGTCAGGGACGAGCGATGGTCTTTTCCTACCAATCTATCCCCCTAGGAGCATGCGCGTAGTACTTTGTTTCGATGACTAATAGATTTTTGCAATAAGTATGTGAGTTCTTTATGACTAATGTTGAGTCCATGGATTATACGCACTCTCACCTTTCTGCCATTGCTAACCTCTCTTGTACCGCGCAACTTCCGCCGGTACCATAAACCCACCATATACCTTCCGCAAAACAGGCACCATACCTACCTATTATGGGATTTCCATAGTCATTCCGAGATATATTGCCATGCAACTTTTCACAGTTCAGTTTATTATGACACGCATCATCATTGTCATATTGCTTTGCATGATCATGTAGTTGACATCGTATTTGTGGCTAAGCCATCGTTCATCATTTTTATACATGTCGCTCTTGATTCATTGCACATCCCGGTACACCACCAGAGGCATTCATATAGATTCATATTTTTGTTCTAGTATCGAGTTGTAATTTTTGAGTTGCAAGTAAATAGAAGTGTGATGACCATCATTATCAGAGCACTGTCCCATGTGAGGAAATAAAAAAAAGATAGAGAAAGGCCAAATAAAAAAAGAGAAGGCCAAAAAAATGAGAGAAAAAGAGAGAAGGGACAATGTTACTAACCTTTTCCCACACTTGTGCTTCAAAGTAGCACCATGATCTTCATGATAGAGAGTCTCCTATATTGTCGTTTTCATATACTAGTGGAAATTTTTCATTTTAGAACTTGGCTTGTATATTCCATCGATGGGCTTCCTAAAATTGCCCTAGGTCTTCATGAGCAAGCAAGTTGGATGCACACCCACTTAGTTTCTTTTTGAGATTTCAAAACTTATAGCTCTAGCTAGTGCATCCGTTGATGGCAATCCCTACTCACTCACATTGATATCGATCGATGGGCGTTGATACGCCTAGTTGATGTGAGACTATCTCCTTCTTTTTGTCTTCAACACAACCACCGTCTATTCCACCTATAGTGCTATGTCCATGGCTCACGCTCATGTATGGCGTGAAAGTTGAAAAGGTTTGAGAACATCAAAAGTATGAAACAATTGCTTGGCTTGTCATCGGGGTTGTGCATGATTTGAATATTTTGTGTGATGAAGATGGAGCATAGCCAGACTATATGATTTTGTAGGGATAAACATTCTTTGGCCATGTTATTTTGAGAAGACATAATTATTTTGTTAGTATGCTTGAAGTATTATTGCTTTTATGTCAATTTTAAACTTTGTTTTGAATCTTATGGATCTGAACATTCATGCCACAATAAAGAGAATTACATGGATACATATGTTAGGTAGCATTCCACATCAAAAATTCTGTTTTTATCATTTGTCTACTCAAGGGCGAGCAGGAATTAAGCTTGGGATGCTTGATACGTCTCCAACGTATCTATAATTTTTTATTGTTCCATGCTATTATATTATCTATTTTGGATGTTTTATATGCATTAATATGCTATTTTATATGATTTTTGGGACTAACCTATTAACCTAGAGCCCAGTGCCAGTTTCTGTTTTTTCCTTATTTTAGAGTTTCGCAGAAAAGGAATACCAAACGGAGTCCAAACGGAATAAAACTTTTTAGATGATTTTTCTTGGACCAGAAGACACCCAGGAGACTTGGAGTGCAAGTCAGAAGAGCCACGAGGCGGCCACAAGGGTGGAGGGCGCTCCCCCCGACCTTGTGGGCTTCTAGTGACCCCCTGACTTAGATCTTCCTCCAATATATACTCAAATACCCCCAAAAACTTCTAGGGGAGCCACGAAACCACTTTTCCACCGCCGCAACCTTCTGTACCCGTGAGATCCCATCTAGGGGCCTTTTCCGGCATGCTGCGAGAGGGGGATTCGATCACGAAGGGCTTCTACGTCAGCACCATTGCCTCTCCGACGAAGCATGAGTAGTTTACCTCAGACCTACGGGTCCATAGCTAGTAGGTAGATGGCTTATTCTCTCTCTTTTATTCTCAATACAAAGTTCTTCTCGATGTTGTTGGAGATCTATTCGATGTAATAATCTTTTGTGGTGTGTTTGCCGAGATCCGATGAATTTTGGATTTATGATCAACTTATCTATGAATATTATTTGAATCTTCTCTGAATTCTTATATGCATAATTTGATATCTTTGGAAGTCTCTTCGAACTATCGGTTTGGTTTGGTCAACTAGATTGGTTTTTCTTGCAATGGGAGAACTGCTTAGCTTTGGGTTCAATCTTGCGGTGCTCGATCCTAGTGACAGAAGGGGAACCGACACGTATTGTATTGTTGCCATCGAGGATAAAGAGATGGGGTTTTCATCGTACTGTTTGAGTTAATTCCTCTACATCATGTCATCTTTCTTAAGGCGTTACTCCGTTCTTTATGAACTTAATACTCTAGATGCATGCTGGATAGCGGTCGATGTGTGGAGTAATAGTAGTAGATGCAGAATCGTTTTGGTCTACTTGACATGGACGTGATGCCTATATTCATGATCATTGCCTTAGATATCTTCATAACTTTGCGCTTTTCTATCAATTGCTCATCAGTAAATTGTTCACCCACCATAAAAATTCCTTCTTGAGAGAAGCCTCTAGTGAAACCTATGGCCCCCGGGTCTATTTTCCATCATATAATCTTCTGTTTTCCATCATATAAGTTTCCGATCTACAATTTTAGTTTCCTATTTACTTTCTTTGCAATCTTTTACTTTCCATTCCATAAACCAAAAATACAAAAAATATTACTTTATCGTTTATCCATCGATATCAGATCTCACTTTGCAAATAACCGTGAAGGGATTGACAACCCCTTTATCGTGTTGGGTGCAAGTTGGTGTTTGTTTGTGCAGGTATTCGGTGGCTTGTCGCGTTGTATCCTACTGGATTGATACCTTGGTTCTCAAAAGCTGGGGGAAACACTTACTCTACTTTGCTGCATCACCCTTTCCTCTTCAAGGAAAAAACCAACACAAGCTCAAGAGGTAGCAGGAAGAATTTCTGGCGCCGTTGCTGGGGAGATTTACACCAAGTCAAGTCAAGATTTCTCTCCTGTCAACTTGCCAATTTAAAGCGTCGTTTAGGGAGATCTACGCCAAGCCGAAACATACCAAGTACCCATCATAAACACTCATCCCTCGCATTACATTATTCGCCATTCGCGTCTCGTTTTCCTCTCCCCCACTTCTAAAATGATTTTTGAAAAGATTCGCCTTTTCTTCGCCCCTCTTCCATTCGTCTTCTTCGTTTGCTTTTTGTGTGCTCGTGTGTTGGATTGCTTGCTTTGTCATTGGCTCAAGATAATACCAAATTGTGTGAATTTTCCAATACCAACAACAATGATTTTTTTAGTACTCCGATTGCTCCCGATGCTAACGCAGAATCTTGTTTAATAGATACCGCTTTGCTGAATCTTGTTATGAAAGATCAATTTTCCGGCCTTCCCAATGAAGATGCTGCATCCCATCTTAATAGTTTCGTTGATTTGTGGGATATGCAAAAGAAAAAAGATGTGGATAATGATATTGTTAAATTGAAGCTATTTCCGTTCTCGCTTAGGGATCGCGCTAAAACTTGGTTTTCATCTTTGCCTAAAAATAGTATTGATTCATGGAACAAGTGTAAAGATGCTTTTATTTCCATGTATTTTCCTCCCGCTAAGATCATCTCCCTTAGGAACGATATTATGAATTTTAATCAACTTGATCATGAACATGTTGCACAATCTTGGGAAAGGATGAAATTAATGATTAGAAATTGCCCTACTCATGGTTTGAATTTGTGGATGATTATACAAAAAAGTTATGCCGGATTGAATTTTTCTTCTAGAAATCTTTTAGATTCGGCCGCGGGAGGTACTATTATGAAAATTACCTTAGGAGAAGCTACTAAACTCCTAGATAATATTATGGTTAATTATTCTCAATGGCATACCGAAAGATCTTCCACTACTAAAAAAGTGCATGCTATTGAAGAGATTAATGTTTTGAGTGGAAAGATGGATGAGATTATGAAATTATTTGCTAGCGAGAGTGCTCCTATTTATCCTAATGGTATGCCTTTGTCTACTTTGATTGAAAACAATAATGAATCTATGGATGTGAATTTGGTTGGTAGGAACAATTTTGGTAATAACACGTATAGAGGTAATTTTAATCCTAGGCCGTTTCCTAGTAATTCCTCTAATAATTATGGTAATTCCTACAACAATTCTTATGGAAATTATAATAATATGCCCTCTGATTTTGAGAATAGTGTTAAAGAATTTATAAGTTCGCAAAAGAATTCCAATGCTTTGATGTAAGAAAAATTGCTTAAGATTGATGATTTGGCTAGAAACGTGGATATAACTTCTCTTGATGTTGACTCTTTGAAACTTAGATCTATTACACCTAATCATGATATCAATGAGTCTCTCAAAGCCATGAGAATTTCCATTTATGAGTGCAAAGAAAGAACCGCTAAGATGCGTGCTAAAAAAGATTGGTTTATAAAAGCGTGTTCTTCTAGTTTCCGTGAAAATAATGATGAAGATCAGTGATTGATGTGGCTCCTATTGAATCTTTGTTTTCCAATGTTAATCTTAATAAATATGGGATTGTAGATGAGTCAACTTTAGTTAAAAGGTTTCCCAATGATTCGGAGTTTTTAGATCTTGATGCAAAAATTGATAAAAGTGGGATTGGAGAGGTCAAAACTTTATGTAGCAATGAACCCACCCTTTTGGATTTCCAGGAATTTAATTATGATAATTGTTCTTTAATAGATTGTATTTCCTTGTTGCAATCCATGTTGAATTCTCCTCATGCTTATAATCAAAACAAAGCTTTTACTAAACATATCGTTGATGCTATGATGCAATCTTTTGAAGAAAAGCTTGAATTGTAAGATTCTATCCCTAGAAAATTCTATCATGAGTGGGAACCTACTATTAAGATTAAGATTAAAGATTATGAGTGTTATGCTTAGTGTGATTTGGGTGCTAGTGTTTCCACAATTCCAAAAACTTTGTGTGATGTGTTAGGTTTCCGTGAATTTGATGATTGTTCCTTAAATTTGCATCTTGCAGATTCCACTATTAAGAAACCTATGGGAAGAATTAATGATGTTCTTATTGTTGCAAATAGGAATTATGTGCCCGTAGATTTCATTGTTCTTGATATAGATTGCAATCCTACATGTCCTATTATTCTTGGTAGATCTTTCCTTAGAACGATTGGTGCAATTATTGATATGAAAGAAGGAAACATTAGATTTTAATTTCTGTTAAGAAAAGGCATGGAACACTTCCCTATAAAGAAAATTAAGTTGCCTTATGAATCATATATGAGAGCCACTTATGGATTGCATGCCAAAGATGATAATACTTAGATCTATTCGTAAACAATAGCGCTTGTTGGGAGGCAACCCAATTTTATTTTTGTTTTTGCTTTTTAGGTCCTGTTTAGAAATAGATATTTCATCTAGCCTCTTGTTAGAGGTGGTTTTGTCTTTTAATTAGTGTTTGTGCCAAGTAAGACCTTTGGGATAGCCTACGGTGAGTTGATTTGATCTTGCTGAAAAACAGAAACTTGTGCGCGCACAAAAATAATTTTCGTAAATCACAGAAACGTGATTTTAAGTTGATTATTTTTTTAGAAGATTAATAAACAAATTTCTTAGGACTTCCTAATTTCTATGGATTTTTGGAGTTACATAAGTATTCAAAATATCCAGATTACTACAGACTGTTCTGTTTTTGACAGATTCTGTTTGTTGCGTGTTGTTTGCTTATTTTGATGAATCTACGGCTAGTATCGGGGGGTATGAATCATGGAAAAGTTGCAATAGAGTAGATATTACACCAATATAAATAAATAATGAGTTCACAACAGTACCAAAAGTGGTGATTTATTTTCTTATACAAAGCAGACTTATGAGATTTTACATTTGGAGTTTTGTGTTGTAAAGTTTTCAAGTTTTGGGTAAGGATTTGATGGACTATGGAATAAGGAGTGGCAAGAGCCTAAGCTTGGGGATTCTGAAGGCACCCCAAGGTAATATTCAAGGATGTGAAGAGCCTAAGCTTGGGTATGCCTCGAACGCATCCCTCTTTCGTCTTCGCCTATCGGTAACTTTACTTGAGGCTATATTTTTATTCACCACATGATATGTGTTTTGCTTGGAGCGTCTTGTATGATATGGGTCTTTGATTTTTAGTTTGCCACAATCATCCTTGCTGTACATACCTTTTGGGAGAGACACACATGAATTGTGATTTATTAGAATACTCTTTGTGCTTCACTTATATCTTTTGAGCTAGGCAATTTTGCTCCATGTGCTTCACTTATATTTTTTTGAGCACGGCGGTGGTTTTATTTTGTAGAAATTGATGAACGATCATGCTTCGTTTATATTATTTTGAGAGTCTCTAAACAGCATGGTAATTTGCTTTGGTTAAAAAATTAGTCCTAATATGATAGGCATCCAAAAGGGATATAATAAAAACTTTCATATAAAGGCATTGAATACTATGAGAAGTTTGATTCCTTATGATTGTTTTGAGATATGAAGATGGTGATATTAGAGTCATGCTAGTGAGTAGTTTTGAATTTGAGAAATACATGTGTTGAAGTTTGTGAGTCCCGTAGCATGCACGTATGGTGAACCGTTATGTAACGAAGTTGGAGCATGAGATATTTTTTTATTGTCTTCTTCCTTACGAGTGGCGGTCGAGGGGACGGCGATGGTCTTTTCCTACCAATCTATCCCCTAGGAGCATCTGCGTAGTACTTTGTTTCGATGACTAATAGATTTTTGCAATAAGTATGTGAGTTCTTGATGACTAATGTTGAGTCCATGGATTATACGCACTCTCACCTTTCTGCCATTGCTAACCTCTCTTGTACCGCGCAACTTCTGCCGGTACCATAAACCCACCATATACCTTCCGCAAAATAGGCACCATACCTACCTATTATGGCATTTTCATAGTCATTCCGAGATATATTGCCATGCAACTTTTCACAGTTCAGTTTATTATGACACGCATCATCATTGTCATATTGCTTTGCATGATCATGTAGTTGACATCGTATTTGTGGCTAAGCCATTGTTCATCATTTTTATACATGTCGCTCTTGATTCATTGCACATCCCGATTACACCACCAGAGGCATTCATATAGATTCATATTTTTGTTCTAGTATCGAGTTGTAATTTTTGAGTTGCAAGTAAATAGAAGTGTGATGACCATCATTATTAGAGCACTGTCCCATGTGAGGAAATAAAAAAAAGATAGAGAAAGGCCAAATAAAAAAAGAGAAGGCCAAAAAAATGAGAGAAAAAGAGAGAAGGGACAATGTTACTAACCTTTTCCCACACTTGTGCTTCAAAGTAGCACCATGATCTTCATGATAGAGAGTCTCCTATATTGTCGTTTTCATATACTAGTGGAAATTTTTCAGTTTAGAACTTGGCTTGTATATTCCATCGATGGGCTTCCTAAAATTGCCCTAGGTCTTCATGAGCAAGCAAGTTGGATGCACACCCACTTAGTTTCTTTTTGAGATTTCAAAACTTATAGCTCTAGCTAGTGCATCCGTTGATGGCAATCCCTACTCACTCACATTGATATCGATCGATGGGCGTTGATATGCCTAGTTGATGTGAGACTATCTCCATCTTTTTGTCTTCAACACAACAACCGTCTATTCCACCTATAGTGCTATGTCCATGGCTCACGCTCATGTATGGCGTGAAAGTTGAAAAGGTTTGAGAACATCAAAAGTATGAAACAATTGCTTGGCTTGTCATCGGGGTTGTGCATGATTTGAATATTTTGTGTGATGAAGATGGAGCATAGACAGACTATATGATTTTGTAGGGATAAACTTTCTTTGGCCATGTTATTTTGAGAAGACATAATTATTTTGTTAGTATGCTTGAAGTATTATTGCTTTTATGTCAATTTTAAACTTTGTTTTGAATCTTATGGATCTGAACATTCATGCCACAATAAAGAGAATTACATGGATACATATGTTAGGTAGCATTCCACATCAAAAATTCTGTTTTATCATTTGTCTACTCAAGGCGAGCAGGAATTAAGCTTGGGATGCTTGATACGTCTCCGGCGTATCTATAATTTTTTATTGTTCCATCCTATTATATTATCTATTTTGGATGTTTTATATGCATTAATATGCTATTTTATATGATTTTTGGGACTAACCTATTAACCTAGAGCCCGGTGCAGTTTACATTTTTCCTTATTTTAGAGTTTATGAGAAAAGGAATACCAAGCAGGTCCAAACGGAATAAAACTTTTTAGATGATTTTTCTTGGACCAGAAGACACCCAGGAGACTTGGAGTGCAAGTCAGAAGAGCCACGAGGCGGCCACAAGGGTGGAGGGCGCTCCCCCCGACCTTGTGGGCCTCTGGTGATCCCCTGACCTAGATCTTCCTCCAATATATACTCAAATACCCCCAAAAACTTCTAGGGGAGCCACGAAACCACTTTTCCACCGCCGCAACCTTCTGTACCCGTGAGATCCCATCTAGGGGCCTTTTCCGGCATGCTGCGAGAGGGGGATTCGATCACGAAGGGCTTCTCGTCGGCACCATTGCCTCTCCGGCCGAAGCATGAGTAGTTTACCTCATACCTTCGGGTCCATAGCTAGTAGGTAGATGGCTTATTCTCTCTCTTTTATTCTCAATACAAAGTTCTTCTCGATGTTGTTGGAGATCTATTCGATGTAATAATCTTTTGTGGTGTGTTTGCCGAGATCCGATGAATTGTGGATTTATGATCAACTTATCTATGAATATTATTTGAATCTTCTCTGAATTCTTATATGCATAATTTGATATCTTTGGAAGTCTCTTCGAACTATCGGTTTGGTTTGTTCAACTAGATTGGTTTTTCTTGCAATGGGAGAACTGCTTAGCTTTGGGTTCAATCTTGCGGTGCTTTCGATCCTAGTGATGTAAGAGGGAACCGACACGTATTGTATTGTTGCCATCGAGGATAAAGAGATGGGGGTTTCATCGTACTGTTTGAGTTAATTCCTCTACATCATGTCATCTTGCTTAAGGCGTTACTCCGTTCTTTATGAACTTAATACTCTAGATGCATCTTTGGATAGCGGTCGATGTGTGGAGTAATAGTAGTAGATGCAGAATCGTTTCGGTCTACTTGACACGGACGTGATGCCTATATTCATGATCATTGCCTTAGATATCGTCATAACTTTGCGCTTTTCTATCAATTGCTCGGCAGTAATTTGTTCACCCACCGTAACAATTCCTATCTTGAGAGAAGCCTCTAGTGAAACCTATGGCCCCCGGGTCTATTTTCCATCATATAATCTTCTATTTTCCATCATATAAGTTTCCGATCTACAATTTTAGTTTCCTATTTACTTTCTTTGCAATCTTTTACTTTCCGTTCCATAAACCAAAATACCAAAAATATTACTTTACCGTTTATCCATCTATACCAGATCTCACTTTGCAAATAACCGCGAAGGGATGGACAACCCCTTTATCGCATTGGGTTTAAGTTGGTGTTTGTTTGTGCAGGTATTCGGTGGCTTGTCGCGTTGTCTCCTACTGGATTGATACCTTGGTTCTCAAAAGTTGAGGGAAATACTTACTCTACTTTGCTACATCACCCTTTCCTCTTCAAGGGAAAAACCAACGCAAGCTCAAGAGGTAGCACTGACCACTGAAGCTGGGTAACACTTACTTCGAGTCAAATGACCATGCTTATTCCAATTGCATCACACGAGAGGGCTCAAAGAATATATCTCCTGGTCTGAGGGGAAAATCCCTTCTTTGTCAACACATCTTATGGCATGGATCTAAACTAGTGTACCTTTATAACTGCCTAGTTATAGAGTCGCGATTAATAGGCGTTAAGTCAGTCGACTGCCATCCTGAATCCATATGCCCTCGGATGGTTGGTGTTAGTATGCCAAGTTGGCGGCCGAGGGAAGCTATGTAGTCGAGGCCTTTAAGTAGCGGGGTGATTTTTGGGCATGGTGTGAGTGACGATCACGATCTACAAGTGATGCGGAGTTTTCAGCTTGGCTGGCGCGTCCCAGCATGGGCAGTTTGACTGTTTGTTAGGGGCAACGTCCTCAGGTGTTGGTACAATGGTTGTGCGTTGCGAGTGGTCATCAGGTGCAACCTTGTTTGTGGGGTGTTAGGTCATGTGGCGTTGTAGCTCAAGAGCAAGCAGTGGTATGTCGGGGTGATGGCCTCAAAAGGTGGTGGTGACACACTAGGCAAGGTGTGGTGTGCTTGGAAATCGGAGTGGCGGCCCCGATAGCTTGTCAGGTTTGAGGGTGTCGACCTCGTGTCATGTAGGTGACAGGATTGTACTCGACGTTGATTGTCCATGTGTTGAGGGAAGCATTTGGAGTGTTATAGCATATATGTATATTTGGTAGTATAATATTCCATAACTCTCTTCGACCTTATCTCTAGGAGGCCTTCTTGTCCTCCAAGACATGTGCACAATATTTACTGACCCATGGGGCTCAGCAATATAGTAATGATTACACCAATTATTTCCTCTCTAATCCTCTTGCATGGAGCATGCCCTTGTGGATTGCTTACTTCTTCGTCTCCACAGGAGTCCCAAGTTTGCTCCTTCCGTAGTTATCTTCGGGTTCTCTTCGTCTCCATAGAAGAAGTCTGTAAAGGTTCGAAGATCGCCTCAAGTATCTACCACGAGTGATTAGCATTGGTTCACGAACCAATTGTCGATGATAAAAGGGCGAAGGGAGTTTATCTTCTGTGTTAAATCACAACCCCTCCTACCAGACGTAGTCCTTGTGCAGGAGGACGAACTGGTCAAACAAATACCCTGTCGCCATCGAGCATCACTGGTTACATCTGATCCTACCCTTTACATTCGTATTGATTCAATCATGTGATTTGCTTTGATGCTTGCTTTAGTTTCCATTCGATAGTTTGTATTCGCTCACTGTACTCTGTTTTTATTCGTTCTGTTGCTGGGTTCCGAGAGTTTTGAGATTTTCGAAAGAAATTTTAAAACTCCCATTCACCCCCACCTCTCTGGATACATCGCTCCTACAGGTATCTCTGGGTCCTCTCGGTAATACAGCATCACAAGAAGCTTGCAAGCAAAGTGACTAAGGAGTTAGTTACAAGATGATGTAATACGGAACGAGTAAAGAGAATTGCCGGTAACAAGATTGTATTAGGTATGGAGATACCGATGATTGAATCTCGGGCAAGTAACATACCGACAGAAAAAGGGAACTATGTATGTTGTCATAAAGGTTCGACCAATAAAGATCTTCATAGAATATGTAGGAACTAATATGGGCATCCAGGTGCTGCTATTGGTTATTGACAGAGAAGCGTCTTGGTCATGTCTACATCATTCTCGAACCTGTAGGGTCCGCATGCTTAACGTTCGTTGATTATATAATATTATATGAGTTATGTATGTTGGTGAACGAATGTTGTTCGGAGTCCCGGATGAGATCACAAACATGACCAGGAGCTTCGGAATGGTCCGGAGGTAAATATTGATATATAGGATGATAATATTTGGTCTCCGGAAGGGTTTCGAAATGCACCGGATAATTATCGGATCACCAGAAGGGGTTCCGGGAGGCCACGGGAGCATATTGGGCCAAACAGGCCAACGAGGGAGAGCACACCATCCCAGATGGGGTTGGCGCGCCCCACCTCATGGCAGCCGGCACCTCCCCTCCTGCCTTCCCCCCAAGTGCCGAAAAGAAATGGGGGCAGGGCAGGAGCCTAGGGCAGCCGTCGGCCCCCTTGGGGCGCGCCCTAGGCAGCCTCCCCTCCCCTTCCACCTATATATATGAGAGGAGGGGAGGGGGCAACACACACAATGATTCCAAGGCATGTGCGATGCCCCCTCTCCCTCTAGTTCCTCCTCCGTCCATATCCGTTGTGCTTGGTGAAGCCGTGCGGAAAAGTTTCACCACCAAGGTCACCACATCGTCATGCTGCCGGAACTCATCTACTACACCACCCCTCTTGCTGGATCGAGAAGGCGAGGACGTCATCGAGCTAAACGTGTGCTAAACACGGAGGTGTCGTGCGTTCGGTGCTTGATCGGTATGGATCATGAAGGTGTACGACTACATCAACCGCGTTGATAAACGCTTGCGCTTAGCAATCTACAAGGGTATGTAGATGCTCCCCCCCTCTCATAGCTATGCATCACCATGGATAGATCTTGCGTGTGTGTAGAATTTTTTTGGTTTTCCATGCAACGTTTCCCAACATTTAGCAGCACCTGCACACAAAATAACAAATCCTTGCACCCAACGCGAACAAGGGGTTGTCAATCCCTCGGTGGTTACTTGCAAGATTAAATTTTGTAGTGATTGATAGATAGATAGAACAAAAATGCAAAATAAAATAAATAAAGTAAAATTGCAGCAAGGTATTTTTAGGATTTTAATATATGACTAGCAATGTGCCCTTGCGTTGGAACGGATCCTAAGTGGAATAATACTTGTTCATAAACTTGAAAAGAATACTCTAATTTTGATATACATATATCACTAAAAATATATTATGTTTCACTCAAAATATATTCCTCGGGTTGTTTTGATGAGGTGAGGGAGGGATGTGGTTGGTTTCAAGATACTAAGGGGTTTCCTGCAAATTGAAACAGAGGAATGGGCTATTGTTGCAAAAAGACCACAACTTACTTCATAGTCGTTAGATGCAGATCTAATGGTCAGAAATGACGGATGGCAGACACACCATCATCACCAACTGAGTCTTTTATAGGAGTAGTGATAAAAGTAGGCCCGGGGGCCATAATTTTCACTAGAGGCTTCTCTCTTGAAAATATCATACGGTGGGTAAACAAATTACATTTGGGCAATTGATAGAAAAGCAAATAATCATGACGATATCCAAGGCAATGATCATGTATATAGGCATCACGTCCGAGACAAGTAGATTGAAATGATTCTGCATCTACTACTATTACTCCACACATCGATCGACCGCTATCTAGCATGCATCTAGAGTATTAAGTTCATAAAGAACGGAGTAACGCCTTAAGCAAGATGACATGATGTAGACAAAGAATACTCACGCATGAATAAACCCCACGTTTTATCCTTAATGGTAACGATACAAATGCGTGTCATGTCCCTTTCGGTCACTGGGATTAAGCACCGCAAGAACAAACCCATCACAAAGCACCTCTCCCATTACAAGAAAAATCAATCTAGTTGGCCAAACCAAATCAATAGACCGGAGAGAAATACAAAGCTATAATAATCATGGATAATCTGACCATAAACTCACAATTCATCAGATCCCAACAAACACACCGCAAAAAGTGATTACATCGAATAGAACTCCAAGAACACCGAGGAGAACATTGTTTTGAAGATGAAATAGAGAGAAGAAGCCATCTAGCTACTAACTATGGACCCGTAGGTCTGCGGTAAACTACTCACAAATTATCGGAAGGGCAGCAAGGTTGATGTAGAGGCCCTCCAGCAGAGTGCCGGAAAAGGCCCCCAGATGAGATCTCTCAAGAACAGGAACTTGCTGCGGCGGAAATAGGCTTTTGGCTGGCTCTCTGTTGGTTTCCTAATTTTAGAGAATTTATAGAGGCAGAGTTAGGTCAAACGGAGCCACGTGGGCCCCATGAGCCACCAGGGAGCGCCATGGTACCTCGCGGGCCCATGCTTCATCTTCTGGCCCTCTCATGAAGCTTCTAATGTCTCTTTTGTCCAGAAAAAATCATCAAAAAGTTTCGTGGCATTTGGACTTCGTTTGGTACTGATATTCTGGAAAACCGAAAATAGGCAAAAGACAACAACTGGCACTGGGCACTAAGTTAATAAGTTAGCCCCAAAACTGATATATAATTTCTTGTAACTGTATATAAAACATCCAAGATTGATACTATAATAGCATGGAATAATAAAAAACTTATAGATACGTTGAAGATGTATCAATCATCCCCAAGCCTAATTCCTGCTCGTCCTCGAGTAGGTAAATGATAAAAACAGATTTTTTATGTAGAATGCTACCTATCATATTCATCATGTAATCTTTCTTTTTGTGGCATGAATAATTATATTCAAATGATTCAAAGCAATAGTCTATAGTTTGACATGAAAACATAAATACTCAAGCATACTACCAAGCAACCATGTCTATCAAAATATCAACGCTAAAGAAAGTCATCCCTAGGCCGTCATGCTCAATCATTGATCCATTCATGAAACACACTCAATATTAGCTACACACAATGCACAAGTATGACAATAGTGCTCTCTAATTGGTGATTATAAGAGATGGTGAAGACTCAAATAAAATAAAAATTGCATAAAACTAAATAGATAGGCCCTTCACAGAGGGAAACAGAGATTTGTAGAGGTGCCACAACTCAAGGTTTAAAATAGAGAGATAAAAATTATTTTGAGAGGCATGCTTTTGTTCTCAATGACACGACCGAGAGTTTCCAATATCTTCCATGCTAGACACATTATAGGCGGTTCCCAAACAGAAAATAATTTTTATTTCCTTTCCACCATTCTTTCACAATCCATGGCTAGCTGTATCCACGGGTGCCCTCCATACCAACATTTTCCAAGGAATTATTATTATTATTATTTATTATTATTATTATTATTATTATTATTATTATTATTATTATTATTATTATTATTATTATTATTATTATTATTCATTTCAGGACTTGGCAACCCTTTTACCTGCCACTTTCTCGCAGGGGCGGAGACACGGGGCGAGCAGGGGCTAGAGCCCCCCTAATCGCTCGCCCCCTCAATATTTCTGGTATACGTCTAGTGTAGTACATGTAATAATGGCCGCATATAATGATTTGATTAAGTTAATGATAGCCCAGTTTGATGTCAGCCCAGTAGCCCATGTGCAATTGTGGCCTGCCGCATGTATATAATTGTTTTGCTGAGCCTAATCCCTAATGCGATCGATCACAACCGATTGATCCAAGATCTGTACGTGTGTCTCTCTTCTAGGGAACTTGCCGCCGCTGCCATCGCTTGCCATGACGCCATATACGGCTAGCTGCCTGATACGTCTCCAACGTATCTATAATTTTTGATTGATCCATGCTATATTATATTCTGTTTTGAATGTTTATTGGGCTTTATTACACACTTTTATATTATTTTTGGGACTAATCTATTAACCGGAGGCCCACCCCAAATTGTTGTTTTTGCCTATTTTAGTGTTTCGAAGGAAAAGGATATCAAACGGAGTCCAAACGGAATGAAACCTTTGGGAACGTGATTTTCAGAACAAACGTGATCCAGAGGACTTGGAGTCTACTTAAAGCAATCAACGAGGAGGGCGCGAGGTAGGGGGGCGTGCCCTCCACTCTCGTGGGCCCCTCGTGGCTCCGCCGACCTACTTCTTTCTCCTATATATACCTAAGTACCCCCAAACCATCAGGGGCATCCACGAAAACCTAATTCCACCAACGCAACCTTCTGTACCCGTGAGATCCCATCTTGGGGCCTTTTCCGGCGTCCTGCGGGAGGGGGCATTGATCACGGCGGGCTTCTACATCAACACCATAGCCTCTCCGATGATGTGTGAGTAGTTTACCTCAGACCTTCGGGTCCATAGTTATTAGCTAGATGGCTTCTTCTCTCTCTTTGGATCTCAATACAAAGTTCTCCTCGATCTTCTTGGAGATCTATTCGATGTAATCTTCTTTTGTGGTGTGTTTGTCGAGACAAATGAATTGTGGGTTTATGATCAAGATTATCTATGAACAATATTTGAATCTCATCTAAATTATTTTATGTATGATTGGTTATCTCTGCAAGTCTCTTCGAATTATCAGTTTGGTTTGGCCTACTAGATTGATCTTTCTTGCAATGGGAGAAGTGCTTAGCTTTGGGTTCAATCTTGCGGTGTCCTTTCCCAGTGACAGCAAGGAACGTATTGTATTGTTGCCATCGAGGATAAAAAGATGGGGTTTATATCATATTGCATGAGTTTATCCCTCTACATCATGTCATCTTGCTTAAAGCATTACTATGTGCTTACAAACTTAATACTCTAGATGCATGTTGGATAGCGGTCAATGTGTGGAGTAATAGTAGTAGATGCAGTGTTTCGGTCTACTTGTCGCGGATGTGATGCCTATATACATGATCATACCTAGATATTCTCATAACTATGCTCAATTCTATCAATTGGTCGACGGTAATTTGTTCACCCACCGTAATACTTACGCTATATTAAGAGAAGCCACTAGTGAAACCTATGGCCCCCAGGTCTATTTTCCATCATATTAATCTCCCGTTAACAAGCTATTTCTATTACTGTTTATTTTACTTTGCATCTTCATTTCTGTTTATCATAAAAATACAAAAAAATTTATCTTATCATATCTATCAGATCTCACTCCCGTAAGTGACCGTGGAGGGATTGACAACCCCTTTATCGTGTTGGTTGCAAGGTTCTTATTTGTTTGTGTAGGTGCGTGGGACTCGAGCGTGGTCTTCTACTAGATTGATACCTTGGTTCTCAAAAACTGAGGGAAATACTTACGCTACTTTATTGCATCACCCTTTCCTCTTCAAGGGAAAACCAACGCAGTGCTCAAGAGGTAGCAAGAAGGATTTCTGGTGCCGTTGCCGGGGAGTCTACGCACAAGTCAAGACATACCAAGTACACATCAAGAACTCTTATCCCTCGCATTACATTATTTGCCATTTGCCTCTCGTTTTCCTCTCTCCCACTTCATCCTTGACGTTTTATTCGCCCTCTCTTTCCCTTTGCCTTTTTTTTCGCTTGCCTCTTGTTTTCTTGTGTGTTGGATTGCTTGGTTGTCACGATGGCTCAAGACAATACTAAATTGTGTGACTTTGCCAATACCAACAACAATGATTTTCTTAGCACTCCGATTGCTCCTGTTACCGATGCTGAATCTTGTGAAATTAATGCTGCTTTGTTGAATCTTGTCATGAAAGATCAATTATTTGGCCTTCCTAGTGAAGATGCCGCTACCCATCTAAATAGCTTTGTTGATTTGTGTGATATGCAAAAGAAGAAAGATGTGGACAATAATATTGTTAAATTGAAGCTATTTCCTTTTTTTGCTTAGAGATCATGCTAAAGTTTGGTTTTCGTGTTTGCCTAAAAATAGTATTGATTCTTGGAATAAGTGCAAAGATGCTTTTATCTCTAAGTATTTTTCTCCCGCTAAGATCATCTCTCTTAGAAAAGATATTATGAATTTTAAGCAACTTGATCATGAACATGTTGCACAAGCTTGGAATAGGATGAAATTAATGATACACAGCTGCCCTACACATGGTTTGAATCTTTGGAATGATTATACAAAAAATTTCTGCCGGATTGAATTTTGCTTCCAGAAATCTTTTAGATTCGGCCTCGGGAGGCACTTTTATGGAAATAACTTTAGGAGAAACTACTAAACTCCTAGATAATATTATGGTTAATTATTCTTAATGGCATACTGAAAGATCTACTAGTAAAAAGGTGCATGCGATAGAAGAAATTAATGTTTTGAGTGAAAAGATGGATGAACTTATGAAATTATTTGCTAATAAGAGTGTTTCCTCTGATCCTAATGATGTGCCTTTGTCTAATTTGATTGAGAATAATAATGAATCTATTGATGTGATTTTTTTTGGTAGGAATAATTTTGGTAACAACGGTATAGAGGAAACTTTAATCCTAGGCCGTTCCCTAGTAATTTCTCTAATAGTTATGGTAATTCCTACAACAAATCTTATGGAAATTTTAATAATATGCCCTCTGAATTTGAAACTAGTGTTAAATAATTTATGAATTCACAAAAGAATTTCAATGCTTTCCTTGAAGAAAAACTGCTTAAAGTTGACGAATTGGCTAGGATTGTTGATAGAATTTCCCTTGATGTTGGTTCTTTGAAACTTAGATCTATTCCACCTAAGCATGATATCAATGAGTCTCTCAAAGCTATGATAATTTCCATTGATGAGTGTGTCGGGGATATACCCCGCGGTGTAACCCGCCGGATGTATGACCCGGCTGGAGCGTGGCGACTCACTGGTGACCTGCCTGGAGCTTGGCGATTCACAGATAACCCGCCCGATGATGGCGACTCCTTAGTAACCCGGTAGGCGGGTCATATGGACAACAAGGCCCAAAGCCCAGAAGGCCGGCTCACGTTATGATGGGCAGGCTTAAGAGGAAAGGGATGACGAATATTTCCTTTACGAGGAAGCAAGACCTGGACTTGTATTCAACTTGTAAGAGAAGATAGACTAGTCCTAGTCCTACTAGGACACCACATGTAACCCGCCCCTCTAACTTATATAAGGAGGGGCAGGGTTCCCCAAAGAGGGGAGAAAAGAAATAATCTCTAGGGCTAGACACAAAGAGCCTGCTTACCGACGACTCCCTCATGATCATAATGAGACCTAGCCACAAACAGCATGTAGGGTTATTACCGGATGATGTTTCCCGGGGCCCGAAGCTGTCTAAACCCTTGTCTTGTGTTGCGTCTCTCGATTCCGCTCAACCCCTGTCAAGCAACCACATAGATGCGTTGGCCTCGCGACTAAGTCCTCACACTAAGGACATATGCCGTGTTAATTCCACGACAGTTGGCGCCCACCGTGGGGCTCGCGCACGGTGGTGTTGAGTTCTTGGAGGAATTTTTCTAAGGGATCGAGAAGCTCGCGATTAATCTGATGAAGAAGAACCGGCGCAATCAGATCTAAATCATCGACGAGCAACCGGTTGTTTGAGCATGTACAAGATTGTGAGCAAGAGGTTTTTTAGGGTTACACGTCCAGGCGACACTGCAAGTCGCCGAGTCAAGACAGACAGATTTTCTGAAAAAGATGCATTCAACCGATGAGTCGCTTCGCGACCTCGCTACACCTGGAGCGGTCCTGGGCTCCGAGCCGCCCCGTCGTTGTGGTTTGCCTCGCGCTGATCACGGCTACTTTAGGGATGGGTCAAGCGCTTGAGCTGCCCCGGTGTCAACCTAAAAATTTACGGAAGACGATGAGATAAACGCTACAGCATAAAAAAATTCAAATCCTAATGGAAGACGACCCCGGAGCGGATTGATCATGGGATTGGACTCCTCTGTTGCTGTTACGAGCACCTCAAGTCGCCTAACCGCCTTCACATCATCCCATCACCTCCGGGCCGGTTGTTGCCGTCGCGCCCTCATCGTTCGTCTCGCCGGCGCCTTTTCGACCGCGCCGCGAGCAGCTCCCCCTCAGACACTGTGGAGCCGAGCTGCTGCTTGCCTAAGCCGCCCAGTTGGGCCGCCCGGTGCCTTGTATCTCCGTAGCCATCTCACCCTTCCGGTGAGCCGCCATGCCACTGCGGCCTTGAGCCGGCACTGCCAAACATCTCCATTGAGAGCTGCCCACGCGGCCATCCGAGTCGTAGTCATCAAGTGATCCATCCATTGATCCATTAGCACGGAAGAAAAAGGTCAAACCAATGACGACTCGGTAGAGGATTTGGTCATGAGCAGCCTTGAGACGCGGATGCCGTGGGCTGGCACCATCAAGCCGCCTCTACCTTGGCCTGCTCCCAAGTCCCCGCTGCCGGCTATGTTTGAGTCAGCGCCGGGTCGCCATCACCACCGTAAACCACCGCAGCCTTGATCCCTTAAGCATCAACAGTGCCGCGCCTAGTTCACACCTGCTCCGTGCCTGCGGCCCTGGCCATTTCATGCGCTGCCGCGCTGATTGCCGGCTCCGCCTGCCGTGCGTCAGTTGACCCGCCGACCTCCTCGAGGCTCGGCCTTCTTACGTGCGCGCCTTCGCCTCCGCTACCTCGTCACGCTCCTTTACACTATGCCGATCCGCCCAACTCGATCTCCGCGGCCCATTGAGCCACCATGGCAGCCGCCGGCGCACCACCTTTGCTGGCGAGTCACCCTCGCCCGTCCTCTGATCCGGGCTGATCGCTGCTACTATGAGCCGCTCAGCCAAGTCGCCGGTCCAGTTACTGTGCGTCGACCACGTCCATCATCGGAGAACACCCACAAGAGAAGTTTTTTGACAAGGTCGGTCGGTTGACTGTCAACGTCACTCCGCGGATATGAGTTTTGTCAACCCGCTGGCCCGGCCGAGCTACTGTTTCTTCTGTCGCGAGCCCGTGGCGCGCGACCCGTCCGCGTGCAACGCCTTCGCCGCCTTGGAATTGTAACATCCCAAATTTTCAATTTGGAATGTTATACATAGGTCATCCATGCATAACATATTTTATCGTATCTTCGTTCCGCAATCCTCGAAATCCTAAGCAACTCAAGGACCCTCAGAGAGAGTTGGGGATTTTCCGGTTTTCATATTTGATTTCAATCAAATATTGAGAACGAGGATTTTTTATTTTAATTATTTTCTCTCTGAAAAATATTTCATAATAACAAAAATAAATGAGAGGAGATAATATGACTTCTCCAAAATAATTGAAATATCAGAGGAAAAATGTTAAAATCGTTATTTGGATTTTATTTGCATTAGAAAAATTGCATGTTTTAAAAATTGCATTTTTAGGGCCAATAAAATGTTCATCTCGTTCTAAATGTTTTATTTAGACGGTGAAAATTTGTTTTGGCATTTTCAGATTTTTATTTTATTTTATAGGAATTTTTCTGTCGGCGGAACTCTTTAAAAAAAACTCCCCGCGCCCGACCGGGCCTAGGGCCCAGCCGAGCCGCCGCCGCCGCCGCCGCCTCTCGGACCGGAGTCCGAGTTGGACTCCGCCTCCGCCGCCTTGGCCCCTACTCCAAGTCGCCACCCCGCCCCCTTTATATACGCCGCCACCCCGAGCCCCAACACCACCACAACCGCCGCCAACCCCACCGTCACTGGCCGCTTGTCGCCTGCCGCCACCAGCGTTCGCCGCCGCTGCCGCTTGCCGCCCCGCCGCCAAGTCCCGCCGCCCCGTGAACCGCGGCCCCGCACCCCGCCTCGCCGGAGCCCTCGCCGGAGGTAGCCTCCGGATCCGAGACCGCCGGTGTTTTTTAAAACCGTTCGGTTTATTTCCCGAAACCCTAGTTTTCGTTTTTTAAATAGATCGGTTTTTCTCCGTTTATTTATTTAGCGAGCGTTCGCTCGTTCGTTCGTTTTAACGAACGCGTTTTTTTCGTTTAGGTTCAGATAACGAACGTTCGTTCGTTAAGCTGTTCGTTGTTTTTCTTTTTATCGGATTTATTCCGCGATTTTTCTGATCGTGATTTCTGATCCGATGTTCGATCTAGTATAACTTTTTGCTCGTTTATCGGAATCAGGCGATTCAAGCGCCTAGAGTTTCTTCTCGAAACCCTCTTTCCGAATAACGAACTCAAACAAGTCTTTGCCTTAGTAAAATTTGACCCTAGTTCAGATTAGTAAATGGATCTTATTTCTTTCGCAGTTTGAGTTTTGTTGCTTCGTTTGGTTTGAATCTTTTTGCAAACCGGAGTTCTTAAGTTGAACTTTCTGGTCAACCTCTTTTAGTTGAGTTTTACCTGTGCATCTTTGCTTGTTACTTATGTATGCTATTGTTTGCTTGCGATAGAATTCCCGGAGTGCGAAGCGTGTTACTACGAGTCTCTAGGATTCATGGATCGTCAGCAAGGCAAGTAACACATTGATCATACTCTTTTCATACCCAGTTTTTATGCATTAGCTCAATTTTCAAATATTGCATGATTAGGATATCATTAATTTGTGGGTTGGGAAGTAGTTGTTGAGGTAGAACCTATTGCCCTGTTAATATCAAACCCTTGGGAGTTACTTCTACGTTTGTTTATACTGCTATGCTATGCTCGTAGACGTGGTTGGGTTTGAGTGTATCCATGACAGATGTCAGATTATTAATTAATGGTTTACTTTAAGGTGGCAACTTAAATACACATCTGGGTGGATTGAGGTAACTGGGTATTCCAGGATTGCCTGTTTTTCTCTTTATGGACCGCTACCCAGGCTCAAAGGGAACTGAGATTATTCATGCTAGAAACTTCCGTGTGCAGCCACAAGCTATTATGGGCTCTAGCATAGTTGAGTAAGTTACGTGAAGCTGTTGAACAGATAGATCAACAGGTAGTGGGTTTTGTAGGTTTGGTATGGTCTACCCGGAGTAGAGAGTTAATGTTTACGAAAGGCGTGTCTCGGTCATCCGTTTCTCAAACACCATGCGGTCACGAGAAATCAACGGAGGCGGCCGAGTCTTGTGGGGAAAAGTGCGCAAACCTCTGCAGAGTGTACAATCTAATCATGGTTAGCCGTGTCCCCGGTTATGGACAATTCTGAGTATCTAGTACTTGAGTATTCACATGTATCCCATCACTTTAAAATTAATATTGTTGGGATGTTAACTACTTTAATTGGGATTGAGAATGCTGTCAACCATTCTCAATGATGTTTCAACCACCATGATAGTTAAATTAAAATCTATTCCTTTGTTGTAGGGAAAAATTGGCTTTTCGCAAAAACTATAACCATAGAGCTTTCCACCAGCCAAACATGCATGTAGTGATAGCATTATTTTGTTCTTGCTCGACTGTGTTATATTGCCAGCATATTCCATGTGCTGACCCATTCTCAGGCTGCAACGTATTATGTTGCAGACTTTTCAGACGAGGAGTAAGGATCGTTAGGTCGTTGCCGTGCAGCTCAGCCATGCCGTTGGAGTTGATGGACTCACTTTATCTTCCAAGCCTTCCGTTGTTATCACATTAGATGGCCTTAAGCCATATTATTGTAATAAGTTCTCTTTTGAGACATCGATGTATTAAGTGTGTGATTGCTACTCTGTTATAAATCCTTTGAGTAGTGTGTGTGTCAGCATTACCGATCCAGGGATGGCACTGAAACACAGAGACTTGACCATCTGAGGTCGGGTCGCTACAAGATGGTATCAGAGCACACGCTGAGTGTAGGACACGGCCACAAAGATAAACCATAGGTCACTCTTCTCTACTCATTTCTGACTCCTCTCCATTTTTCCACTCTTTAGGATGACGGAGATGAAGAACAAGTTTGCACAACCGGATGAAGACATACCTTTTGGACGCCACTTGAAGGAAGTCACTAGGTACTTGAACATTGGAATACCAAGTTTCACCGGACGCATACAACGCCACCTTACCAGAAGAGGAGCGCTGGATGATTCAAGTACAAGTTCCAGGAAGGACGTTCTCGCCAACCTCTAAGCCCATAGAGTTTTCTTTCGAAGCACCCGCCTGGAGTTTAGGTAAGAGCATGGCAGCCCACATTACCATGGGACGTATTGGAGAAGTCTACAACAGAGAGTTAAAGGACACCATCTACCAAATATGTGGACGCCGAGACGAGAAATGGGAAGTAATCAACACCAAGAAGGATAGATCCATTGCAGCTTTCATCCAGGAGCTAAACCAGCACATTCGACGTCAGGAAAACTAGATGTGCGCAGATATGATGGAGTTGAAGAAGGCGAAGACCAGGATTATTGAACTGGAGGAAGAACTCAAGTTTACACGCGATGGATACGAGGAGGAAATCAAGACACTACTGGAGAAGAACGACGACCTGGTTAAGAAGATCGGAGTATTCATGGGAGGACCAACACCGGAAGAAGAAGACGAAGACCCCACTTGCCCGGACAACTACATCATCATCGACGACACCAATTCTGATCCAAGTGATGATGACTACGAAGACGAAGCTGGAGCAGACATCATGGAGTCTTCCACCGATCAAAATTTCTAGATGACCACCATCTATTAGTAGTATTTCCCCCATGTATCTAATAGTAGTTGAGCACTTTTGCGATAGTTCTAGACCATTTGTATGCCCTTGCTTGTTTGATTGAGTGAATTGATTGTGTTTGCCTCATATGCATATGGGTAGTGTTTTCTCATTAGATCTCTTTCTATTCTAATCTCTTCCCCCTAAACCAATCAGATGCCTCCGAGACGTGATCCCGGTTTTGTTTTCCCACCGGAGCTCACCCAGTTGATCCAACAGCAGAATACCTTGATGCAATTGCTAGTTCAGAACCAGGGCAACAATAACAACAACAACCCTCTGCCAATGGATAATTTAGCCCGTTTTCTGAGGTTACAGCCGCCGGTGTTTCCAGCAGCACCGAGCCAATAGTTGCTAATGACTGGCTACGCCGTATTGGAAGGGAGTTAACCACCGCAGGATGCACGGATGCTGAGAAGGTGCGCTTTGCCGCACATCAATTGGATGGACCAGCAGCCGCATGGTGGGAGAATTACACGACCACTTTTCCTATAGCCAATGTTACTTGGGACCAGTTTCACAAAGCCTTTCTCACCGCCCATGTCTCAACTAGAGCCATGCAGATGAAGAAGCGTGAGTTTCGCAACTTACGCCAGGGGAACCATACTGTGGCTCAGTACGTGGATGATTTTAGTAAGTTATCACGCTATGCCCCTGATGATGTAGCCACGAGATGCCGAATCTGGAGAAGTTCATGGAAGGGCTGAACGATGAGATGAGCATGCAGTTGATGGTGGCAACTTTCAACAACTACCAGGAGTTGGTAGATAAGGCCCTTATGATTGAAGGAAAGCAGCAGCAGATTGAGAGCCGTAAGAGGAAGTATGAACAAGGGAAGCATAATTCAGGAGCTCAACAGAAGCCCCGTTTAACCCCGAACTCGGGAGGACTTGTTTATAACCATGGAGGTCACAACCATACTGGAGGAGGATCCCATAACCACAATGGTGCGAAGAATAGCAATGGGAACGGAGTGAATAACAATCAGAACAGCTCCAACCCATCTACACCCGCCAAAAGAGACCTAAGTCAAGTTACTTGCTATAAGTGCGGGAAGACTGGGCATTATGCTAATGAATGCCCTGAAGGAAGGAATGGGAATGGTAATGGGAGCGCTGGAAAGAAGCCCAACCCATTCAACAAAGGACAAGTGAACCATGTTAACGTGGAGGAGGTTGAAGAGCAGCCGGACGCGGTAATAGGTAAGTTTTTAGTTAAGTCATTTACCGCTCTTGTTCTTTTCGATACTGGTGCATCGCATTCATACTTATCAAGGGGATTCGCGGATAAGTTTAAGTTACCAACCCAAACCCTTAGGACCCTCTTTTAGTGAGCTCACCTGGAGCAGAGTACATGGCTAGCCAATGGTGCACCCAGATACCCCTAACCATTGGCACACATGTTTTTCCATCTGACCTAATTATCTTGGAGTCACAAGGATTGGATGTGATATTAGGTATGGACTGGATGTAGAAGTATGGAGGAAGCATTGACTATGCTAGTAAGTCGATTTATCTTACCACCCCTGAGGGAAAAAGGATTAAGTATGTATCTAGGCATGTGCCTAGGAGGAACCAAGTGAATACCCTCACGGGAGTTGTGCAGGAGGAAGTGCACAGTAATGCAGGATTACCGGATGTTTTTCCAGAGGAGTTACCAGGCATGCCCCGGATCGAGACATTGAGTTTTTGATAGAGCTATTGCCAGGTACATGGCCAATATCCAAGAGACCCTATCGGATGCCCGCAAATGATCAGGAGGAAATTAAGAAACAGATCAAGGAGTTGTTGGAGAAAGGATATATTCGCAGGAGTTCATCACCTTGGGGAGCACCAGTACTTTTGGTCGAGAAAAAGGATAAATCCCTGAGGATGGTAGTTGATTACCGAGCCTTGAATGAAGTAACGATTAGGAATAAGTATCCATTACCGATGATCAATGATCTGTTTGATCAGTTGCAAGGAGCTAAGATGTTTTCGAAGATTGATCTATGGTCGTGATACCATCAGTTGAAGATCCGAGAGAAGGATATACCAAAGACATCATTCACCACGCGGTATGGATTATATGAGTATACGATCATGTCATTTGGACTGACTAACGCCCCTGCCTATTTCATGAGCATGATGAACAAGGTGCTCATGGAGTATTTGGACAAGTTTGTTGTGGTGTTTATTGATGATATTATGGTATACTCGAAGAACGAAGAGGAGCACAAGGAGCATTTGCGTTTAGTTCTCGAGAAACTCAGGAAACACCAGTTATACGCCAAATTCAGCAAGTGCGAGTTTTGGTGGAAGGAAGTTGGATTTCTTGGGCACGTTATATCAGGAGAGGGTATAGCAGTGGACCCCAGTAAGGTTCAGTCAGTCACTGAATGGTTGGCACCCACTTCAGTTAGCGAGATCCGCAGTTTCCTTGGACTCGCAGGATATTATCAGAGATTCGTTGAATTTTTTTCCAAGATTGCCAAGCCAATGACTGAATTGCTGAAGAAGGATACTAAGTTTAAATGGAGAGATGACTGTGAGGCAAGTTTTCAGGAGTTGAAGAAACGTTTGACTACAGCCCCAGTGCTAACACTGCCAGATATACATAAGGAGTTCCAAGTTTATTGCGACGCCTCCCGCTTGGGACTTGGATGTGTGATTATGCAGGACGGAAAGGTTGTTTCACATGCCTCACGACAACTGAAGCCCCATGAATTAAACTATGCCATGCATGATTTGGAGCTAGCAGCCGTAGTGCATGCATTGAAAACTTGGAGACACTATCTTATTGGAAACCGTTGTGATGTGTACACGGATCATAAGAGTTTTAAGTACATTTTCACCCAGAAGGAGTTGAACCTTAGACAAAGGAGATGGCTGGAGCTTATAAAGGATTACGATATGAAGCTACACTATCATCCAGGAAAGGCCAATGCCGTAGCAGACGCTTTGAGTCGGAAAAGTTACGCTAATATCCTTGAAAGTAAGGGATTGCCCAAGGAGTTAGCTGAGGATATCATGGGACTTTGGTTGGAGATTGTTCCAAGAGGTTTCATTGCAACAATGGAGGTTCAGACTACATTGTTGGATAAGATTCGAGAAGCTCAGAAGAATGACAAGGAGATTGCTGAGATAAGGGAGAAGATGAGCAAAGGAAAAGTCAAAGGTTTTCGAGAGGATGAGCACGATACCTTATGGTTTGAGGACCGAGTTTATGTGCCTAATAACTCGAGAGATCGTGAAGTTAATACTTCAGAGGCTCATGACTCACCATACTTGATACACCCGGAAATACCAAGATGTATTTGGATTTGAAGGAGGCGTTTACGGTGGACTGGTATGAAAAAGGATATTGCCGAGTATGTAGCTGTATGTGATGTATGTCAGAGGGTGAAGGCAGAGCATCAGAAGCCAGCAGGACTACTAGAGCCTATGCCGATACCCGAATGGAAGTGGGATAAGCTTGGCATGGACTTTATCACTGGATTGCCCAGAACCAAAGCAGGATATGACTCAATATGTGTAGTAGTGGATCGCTTGACCAAAGTAGCTCATTTCATCCCAGTCAAAACAACTTACACAAGGGCAAAGTTGGCCAAGATATATATGTCCAGGATTGTATGTTTGCATGGAGTCCCAAGGGCCATCGTATCAGATAGAGGAACACAGTTTACTTCAAAGTTTTGGAAACAACTACACCAGACCCTGGGTACCAGATTGGAGTTCAGTACAGCATTCCACCCACAGACGGATGGACAGACAGAGAGAGTCAATCAGATTCTGCAAGACATGCTAAGAGCCTGTGCGCTAGATTATGGATCTAGTTGGGATGAAAAATTGCCTTACGCAGTGTTCTCATACAACAATAGCTACCAGGCCAGTTTGAAGATGGCACCGTTCGAAGCTCTCTATGGACGTAGATGTAGGACACCTCTAATGTGGGATGAGGTAGGAGACCATCAGTTGTTTGGACCAGATTTGATCAAAGAGTCGGAGGAGAAGGTTAAACTAATCCAAGACCGACTGAAGATTGCTCGATCGAGCGTAAGAGTTATGCGATTCAAAACGTAAGGAAGTAACTTATGAAATTGGAGATAGAGCCTATCTGCGGGTATCACCTTTGCGAGGAGTGAAACATTTTGGAGTTAAGGGAAAGTTAGCTCCAAGATTTGTAGGACAGTATCGTGTTATGGAACTGATGGGAGAAGTTGCCAACAAGTTGGAATTACCTGAAGGATTGTCAGGAGTTCACGATGTGTTTCACGTATCACAGTTGAGGAAGTGTCATGCTGAGATGGCAGGTATACCGTTAAGAGATATAGTGCCCCTAGAGGCGATACAGTTGGACATTAATTTGACTTATGAGGAGAAGCCAGTAAAGATTCTTGATTTTGATAGCCGAGTTACCCGCAGCAAGGTTATCAAGTTTTGTAAAGTTCATGGAGCCACCATACCGAGGAGGAAGCCACCTGGGAACGAGAAGATGATATTCGCAAGGACCACCCGCACCTATTTCCTAGCCAACCCGAATCTCAAGGGCGGGATTCATCTTAAGGGGGGTAGGTTTGTAACATCCCAAATTTTCAATTTGGAATGTTAATTATACATAGGTCATCCATGCATAACATATTTTATCGTATCTTCGTTCCGCAATCCTCGAAATCCTAAGCAACTCAAGGACCCTCGGAGAGAGTTGGGGATTTTCCGGTTTTCATATTTGATTCCTATCAAATATTGAGAACGAGGATTTTTTATTTTAATTATTTTCTCTACGAAAAATATTTCGTAATAAAAAAAATAAATGAGAGGAGATAATATGACTTCTCCAAAATAATTGAAATATTGGAGGAAAAATGTTAAAATCATTATTTGGATTTTATTTGAGTTCATTTGGATTTTATTTGCATTAGAAAATTGCATGTTTTAAAAATTGCATTTTTAGGGCCAAGAAAATGTTCATCTCGTTCTAAATATTTTATTTAGATGGTGAAAATTTGTTTTGGCATTTTTAGATTTTTATTTTATTTTATAGGAATTTTTCGGTCGGCGGAACTATTTAAAAAAAACTCCCCGCGCCCGACCGGGCCTAGGGCCCAGCCGAGCAGGCCGACCCAGCCGAGCCGCCGCCGCTGTTGCCACTCGGACCGGAGTCCGAGTTGGACTCCGCCTCCGCCGCCTTGGCCCCTACTCCAAGTCACCGCCCCGCCCCCTTTATATACGCCGCCACCCCGAGCCCCAACATCACCACCACCGCCGCCAACCCCGCCGCCCATGATCGCTGTCGCCCGCCTTGGCCCGCCGCCGCCGCCGCTTGCCGCCGCCGTCGCCAAGCCCCGCCGCCCCGTGAGCCGCCGCCCCGCACCCCGCCTCGCCGGAGCCCTCGCCGGAGGTAGCCGCCGGATCCGAGACCGCCGTTTTTTTTAAAACCGTTCGGTTTATTTCCCGAAACCCTAGTTTTCGTTTTTTTAAATAGATCGGTATTTCTCCGGTTTATTTATTTAGCGAGTGTTCGCTCGTTCTTTCGTTTTAACGAACGCGTTTTTTTTGTTTAGGTTCAGATAACGAACGTTTGTTCGTTAAGCTGTTCGTTGTTTTTCTTTTTATCGGATTTATTCCGCGATTGTTCGCGATTTCTGATCCGATGTTCGATCTAGTATAACTTTTCGCTCGTTTATCGGAATCAGGCGATTCAAGCGCCTAGAGTTTCGTCTCGAAACCCTCTTTCTGAATAACCAACTCAAACAAGTTTTTTCCTCAGTAAAATTTGACCCTAGTTCAGATTAGTAAACGAATCTTATTTCTTTCGCCGTTTGAGTTTTGTTGCTTTGTTTGGTTTGAATCTTTTTGCAAACCGGAGTTCTTAAGTTAAACTTTCTGGTCAACCTCTTTTCGTTGAGTTTTACCTGTGCATCTTTTCTTGTTACTTATGTATGCTATTGTTTGCTTGCGATAGAATTCCTGGAGTGCGAAGCGTGTTACTACGAGTCTCTAGGATTCACGGATTGTAAGCAAGGCAAGTAACACATTGATCATACTCTTTTCATACCCAGTTTTTATGCATTAGCTCAATCCTCAAACATTGCATGATTAGGATATCATTAATTTGTGGGTTGGGAAGTATGTTGAGGTAGAACCTATTGCCCTATTAATATCAAACCCTTGGGAGTTACTTCTACGTTTGCTTATACTGCTATGCTATGCTTGTAGACGTGGTTCGGTTTGAGTGTATCCATGATAGATGTGAGATTGTTAATTAATGATTTACTTTAACGTGGCAACTTAAATACACATCTGGGTGGACTGAGGTACCTGGGTATTCCAGGATGCCTGTTTTTTTTCTTTATGGACCGCCACCCAGGCTCAAAGGGAAATGAGATTATTCATGCTAGAAACTTCCTTGTGCAGCCACAAGCTATTATGGGCTCTAGCATAGTTGAGTAAGTTACATGAAGCTCTTGAACAGGTAGATCAGCAGGTAGTGGGTTTTGTAGGTTTGGTATGGTCTACCCGGAGTAGAGAGTTAATGTTTACGGAAAGGCGTGTCTCGGTCATCCATTTCTCAAACACCATGAAGTGCGAGAAACCAACGGAGGCGATCGAGTCTTGTGGGGAAAAGTGCGCAAACCTCTGCAGAGTGTACAATCTAATCATGGTTAGCCGTGTCCCCGGTTATGGACAATTCTGAGTATCTAGTACTTGAGTATTCACATGTATCCCATCACTTTAAAATTAATATTGTTGGGATGTTAACTACTTTAATTGGGATTGAGAATGCTGTCAACCATTCTCAATGATGTTTCAACCACCATGATAGTTAAATTAAAATCTATTCCTTTGTTGTAGGGAAAAATTGGCTTTTCGCAAAAACTATAACCATAGAGCTTTCCACCAGCCAAATATGCATGTAGTGATAGCATTATTTTTTCTTGCTCTCTTGTGTTATATTGCCAAAGATATTCCATGTGCTGACCCGTTCTCGGGCTGCAACGTATTATGTTGCAGACTTTTCAGACGAGGAGTAAGGATCGTTAGGTCGTTGCCGTGTAGCTCAGCCATGCCGTTGGAGTTGATGGACTCACTTTATCTTCCAAGCCTTCCGCTGTTATCACATTAGATGGCCTTAAGCCATATTATTGTAATAAGTTCTCTTTTGAGACATCGATGTACTAAGTGTGTGATTGCTACTCTTTTATAAATCCTTCGAGTACTATGTGTGTCAGCATTACCGATCCAGGGATGGCACTGAAACACAGAGACTTGACCATCTGAGATCGGGTCGCTACAGGAATTATCAGCGCGCCAAGCCACCGCCGTGGCCGGCCCATCCTCTGCAACCTCGGCCGTCAAAACTGGTGGGTCACCCGTTTGCCTCTGCTGTGGCTCGTCGTTCTTTCTGACCTAGCATGTGAGCTACCTCGGCTGCTTTCGCCACGGCTATCCAGGGCTGCATCTGTTTCAACACCGTGAGCCGGCTAGCCGGGTCACCTTGGCCTCACCTTCAACCTCCTCAAATTGATCTTTCAAACATCATGTGCGGGAGATTACAGTACTGAAAGGAAAGTACAACTTCACCAAAGCAGGATAAGATAATGGATTAAACGTTGGGACTAGTATGTGCAAGCTTCAAAGTCCAACCATCACCTGCGGTAAACCAGCTGATATTCAAGGACGATGCAATCAACTATAAACAAATACTACGATGGTTGCTAAACCCATGGCCACAGTTCAGCAAACACTGCCTCCGCTTGACCCGTCGCGGTTCCATCTAGTTGACTCGGTCGCCTGGTCGCCTTTTTATTCAAACTGCCAAGTCGTCGCCCTGATAGCTGACCATGAGTCGCCGCCGGGTCTCCACCGCGGTTGAGCCGCCTCGAGCCGTCCCCTCGGCCTCGCAGCGAATCGCCGTTTTTTGCGTACGAGTCTGGTTCCGCCTCCACTTGCGAGTCGGCTCTCCACATCAAATCGCCGAGTCACCACCGCCTCATGCGGCACGCTGAGCCCGCAGGCGCTTCTCCTCCATCACCGAGGCCTCGCCTCGAGCTGGCTCTGCTGCTCCCCTGTACCACGGTATCCTGAAAAGTCAAAGTGGTCAGGCGTTAAAAAAAAGGCAAAGTGCATGGGACCTCAATCATGCTGGGCGCTCAAAGACAAGAGAGCTAGTACTGCTAGTACTCATCTTCAACAGTACACATCAGATCAATTTTTTTGGCAAAAAGGCAAAGCACCATGGTGCATTATCAAGCACCGGCGTCTGCATTCATCAGACAAAATACCAGGTGCTATTCACCCTATCTATTTTTAATTACATATTCAATTATCCAAATATTGCTCCGCCCTGCTGTATTTTTTGTATGCAGGACAATTATTCACTACAAACGTGGTTTATACCACTGATACGGAGCACACAAAAGCAACCTTTGCACCCGGCGTTTGTCCATGCCACATTACCCGACGAGTAGACTACATTTGGGTGGTTACCGGCTCTTACAGAGTTGAGTTATCAACTTCACTGTCCGGGTCACATAAGTCGGCGGTATTATTCAAAGGATCATAGGGATCTTGTGATGTACTTGTGTGCAGGATAAGACTACATTTGGGTGGTTACCCGCCCTGACTTTTGACGTTAAGTCGCCAGGGCATATGTTGTTTAAACTCTTTGCAGGATTTGCAGAAATATGACATATAAATGATTAAGTTTAAGCTCATTACCAAAGTTGATGCTTCAAAATGATTATCCATTCTGGATTTTTCTCAAAGGCTATAAACCTCCGGGTTATAAAAATTCCGGCTTACGATGGAGGTGTATTAAATCGCCATCGGCCAAGAGCCGCCGGTTATTTAAACTCTGGATTTACTTATCAACAGATGAGGTATTCAAAGTCGCTTTGGCGCAATGGCTATTATTTTGTTAATGGATATGATTTATTCTACAATGGAAGGAATAGTCCTGAGTCGCTGCAGGCTTACGACCCGACACTTGGGGGCTACTTACTCAAATTGAGGTTACATCAAATATGCAAGTCTCATGTCGCTGCAAGCATGCACCATGACACTTGGGGGCTAATGCAAAGTCATTTTTGTTCACCTCATTGAAGACCCGACTCATCACATCGTAATGAGCCGACCCTTGGGGCTACCAATTGCTCACATCAGCAGTTCAGGTACACAAGTCTTAATCCATTATATTAAAGGATCCATTGCTCAGTTGGTAAAGCACAAAGCTCTTAACCTTGTGGACGTGGGTTCAAGCCCCATGGTGGAGATTACATCATATGATGTTATTATCAATGAATTATATACAAGGTCCCAGCTCAATAATATCTTACTAAGCCGCCCCTTGGGGGCTACACGTTACTGCTCAAATTTACATCATCATATTTACAAAGTCCCTGCTCATTATTACATAATGACCCGACACTTGGGGGCTAATGCATATTGCTCTTTCTTTGAAGACAATTCTAGGATGACCCGGCTACACTACTATGACTATAGCCGACTCATGGGGGCTACACAACTGGATTTTATTTAAAGCCATGGTGATAATTCCTGGCTTATTCATGCTGATTAAACCGGCCCTTGGGGGCTACATGTAATATGGATATAAAGGAGAAAAATCTTCAAATTCTCAGTTTTGAGTAAACTAGATTGACCCGGTGTCTGCAACAATTATGACCCGGCGCAAGCAACAATTATGACCCGGTGTCATCAATATTTACAAACTGGCAGTTTCGGCAATGATAAACCGGCAAGTTTTACATCTTCAAGCCGGCTGACTATCAGATGAGTATTTCAAGACCAATATTCTTGTCAAATCAGAGCATTGAAGGCCGACTCAAATGGATTATTTCTTATAATATTTCTTTACAAGAGCCAACGTCAGCAAATTGAGTATGAAGTGGCATATTGACCGGATTTTTAGAAGAAGGAAATGACAATTGGACTTAAGGATGATCAGGTCCCGGCTCAGGAGAATATTTAACCCGGAGCACAACCTGTCAAATTTGTCCTTGAGTTATTTTGCAGGATCAGTTTAATATGGATAAATCCTAATTAAACTGGGGGCTAATGTCGGGGATATACCCTGCGGTGTAACCCGCCGGATGTATGACCCGGCTGGAGCGTGGCGACTCACTGGTGACCTGCCTGGAGCTTGACGATTCACATATAACCCGCCCGATGATGGTGACTCATTAGTAACCCGGCGGGCGGGTCAGATGGACAACAAGGCCCAAAGCCCAGAAGGCCGGCTCACGTTATGATGGGCCGGCTTAAGAGGAAAGGGATGACGAATATCTTCTTTACGAGGAAGAAAGACCCGGACTTGTATTCAACTTGTAAGAGAAGATAGACTAGTCCTAGTCCTACTAGGACACCACATGTAACCCGCCCCTCTAACTTATATAAGGAGGGGCAGGGTTCCCCAAAGAGGGGAGAAAAGAAATAATCTCTAGGGCTAGACACAAAGAGCCGGCTTACCGGCGACTCCCTCATGATCATAATGAGACCTAGCCACAAACAGCATGTAGGGTTATTACCGGATGATGTTTCCCGGGGCCCAAAGCTATCTAAACCCTTGTCTTGTGTTGCGTCTCTCTATTCCGCTCAACCCCTCTCAAGCTACCACATAGATGCGTTGGCCTCGCGACTAAGTCTTCACACTAAGGACATCTGCCGTGTTAATTCCACGACAGAGTGCAAAGTAAGAACCGCTAGGATGCGTGCTAAGAAAGATTGCTTTGTGAAAGCGTGTTCTTCTAATTTTTGTGACAATAAAGATGAAGATCTAAAAGTTATTGATGTGTCCCCTATTAAATCTTTGTTTTGTAATATGAATCTTGATAATGATGGGACTGGAGATGAGCCACCTTTACCTAGAAGGCGTTCCAAAATTTCGGAGTTTTTAGATCTTGATGCTAAAATTTGTAAAAGTGGGATTGAAGAGGTCAAAACTTTAGATATCAATGAACCCACTATTTTGGATTTCAACGAATTTAATTATGATAATTGCTCTTTGATAGATTGTATTTCCTTGTTGCAATCCATGCTAAATTCTCCTCATGCTTATAGCCAAAATAAAGCTTTTACTAAACATATCGTTGATGCTTTAATGCAATCTTATGAAGAAAAACTTGAGTTGGAAGTTTCTATCCCTAGATAACTTTATGATTAGTGGGAACCTACTATTAAAATTAAAATTAAAGATCATAAATGCTATGCTTTGTGTGATTTTTTTGACTAACTACTGCAAGGCACTGCCCCATAGTCTTTTATTCCAAAAACCAAGAGTCCAATACAAGTTAACTGTACAACACTAAGACTAAAAGATAAAGGCTAGAGTGGCCAAACTTACCTATACCTACCTATACAAGACAAGACTTAATGAAGCCCCTCCAATCAATTCAAAAGGAGGGGTCTAACATGAGCTTTGACTCTATGGGAGAGCAGAGTTAAATCATGTACAAATTTACAATGCGAAGCACTAAACGTGGCTCGTTCCCCTCTGAATGTCCTTCCAAGCTGCCGTGAAGACCACCTCAAAGAAGAAGCTATTAGTAAATCTCTGCCTGGCCAAAGAAATGCATTGATGAATATTGGAGCCACCAGACCAGTCAATCTGCAAATAGGTCCAAATTCTTGTACTGAAGTTACAAGAGAAGAAAAGGTGCTGACGATCCTCATATATATGCTGGTGGCACAGAACACAAAGGTTATCAGCGTCCCTAGACCGCCAATGCCTCCTCACCACAAGATCCTTGGTATTGAGCCTCTCGAAGAATAATAACCATGCAAATACCTTGATTTTCAGCGTGCATCGACTGCTCGATATCCATTTGCATGGATGAAAGGTGGCCATATGAGAATGCATAATGGTATAATAGCTCCTTGACGTGTAGGCTCCAGAGGGTCCCACCCAAGACCAAACATCATTAGCCAATGGGTCCTGCTACGTCTTCAGCTTGCGTTGGTTTTCCCCAAAGAGGAGAGGATGATGCAGCAGAGTGCGTAAGTATTTCCCTCAGTTTTTGAGAACCAAGGTATCAATCCAGTAGGAGGCCACGCACAAGTCCCTCGTACCTACACAAAGCAAATAAATCCTCGCAACCAACGCGAATAGGGGTTGTCAATCCCTTCACGGTCACTTACGAGAGTGAGATCTGATAGAGATGATAGATAATATTTTTGGTATTTTTGGTATAAAGATGCAAAGTAAAATAAAAGGCAAAGTAAAAAAGCAAAGAAATAATAAAGCATAGGAAGATTAATATGATGAAAATAGACCTGGGGGCCATAGATTTCACTAGCGGCTTCTCTCAAGAGCATAAGTATTTTACGGTGGGTGAACGAATTATTGTTGAGCAATTGATGTAATTGAGCATAGTTATGAGAGTATCTAGGTATGATCATGCATATAGGCATCACGTCTGAGACAAGTAGACCGACTCACCTTTTGCATCTACTACTATTACTCCACTCAGCTACCGCTATCCAGATGCATCTAGAGTATTAAGTTAATGAAAAGCAGAGTAACGCCTTCAAAGAAGATGACATGATGCAGAGGGATAAATTCATGCAATATGATAAAACCCCATCTTGTTATCCTCTATGGCAACAATACAATACGTGCCTTGCTGCCCCTCATCCTTTGGGAAAGGACATCGCAAGATTGAACCCAAAGCTAAGCACTTCTCCCATTGCAAGAACTACCAATCTAGTTGGCCAAACCAAACGGATAATTCAAAGAGACCTGCAAAGATAACCAATCATACATAAAAGAATTCAGAGAAGATTCAAATATTGTTCATAGATAATCTTGATCATAAACCCACAATTCATCGGTCTCAACAAACACACCACGAAAAGAAGATTACATCAAATAGATCTCCATGAGAGAGGGGGAGAACATTGTATTGAGATCCAAAAAGAGAGAAGAAGCCATCTAGCTACTAACTATAGACCCGAAGGTCTGAAGTAAACTACTCACACTTCATCGGAGAGGCTATGATGATGATGTAGAAGCCCTCCGTGGTGGATTCCCCTTCCGTGAACTCGGAACAGGCCCCAAGATGGGATCTCATGGATACGTAAAGTTGCGGCGGTGGAATTAGGTATTTGGCTCCGTGTCGATCTTTTGGGGTGCGTAAGTATATATAGGAGGAAGGAATGCGTCGGTGGAGCTTCGGGGGGCCCACGAGGCAGGGGGTGCGCCCTAGGGGGCGCCCTCCACCCTCGTGGCCGCCTCCCTCCTTTCTTGACCGAGGGTCCAAGTCTCCTGGATCTTATCTGATGAGAAAATCACGTTCCCTAATATTTCATTCCGTTTGGACTTCATTTGATATTCCGTTTCTTCGAAACACTGAAATAGGCAAAAAACAGCAAATCTGGGCTGGGCCTCCGGTTAGTAGGTTAGTCCCAAAAGTAATATAAAAGTGGAAAATAAAGCCCAATATGGTCCAAAACAGTAGAGAACATAGCATGGAGCAATCAAAAATTATAGATACGTTGGAGACGTATCAAGCATCCCCAAGCTTAAATTCTGGCTCGTCCGAGAGTAGGTAAATGATAAAAAGAGAATTTTTGACGTGGAGTGCTACTTGGCATAATTTCAATGTAACTCTTCTTAATTGTGGTATGAATATTCAGATCCAAAAGATTCAAGACAAAAGTTCATATTTACATAAAAATAATAATACTTCAAGCATACTAACTAAGCAATTATGTCTTCTCAAAATAACATGGCCAAAGAAAGTTCATCCCTACAAAATCATATAGTTTAGTCATGCTCCATTTTCGTCACACAAGAATGCTCTCATCATGCACAACCCCGATGACAAGCCAAGCAATTGTTTCATACTTTAGTAATCTCAAACCTATAAACTTTCACGCAATATATGAGCACGAGCCATGGACATAGCACTATGGGTGGAATAGAATATGATGATGGGGGTTATGTGGAGAAGACAAAAAGGAGAAGGTCTTACATCAACGAGCTAATCAACGGGCTATGGAGATGCTCATCAATCGATGTTAATGCAAGGAGTAGGGATTGCCATGCAACGGATGCACTAGAGCTATAAATGTATGAAAGCTCAACAAAACAAACTAAGTGGGTGTGCATCCAACTTGCTTGCTCACGAAGACCTAGGGCATTTGAGGAAGCCCATCGTTGGAATATACAAGCCAAGTTCTATAATGAAAAATTCCCACTAGTATATGAAAGTGAAAACATATGAAACTCTCTATATGAAAAACATGGTGCTACTTTGAAGCACAATATATGAGACTCACTATATGAAGAACATGGTGCTACTTTGAAGCACAGGTGTGGAAAAAGAGATAGTAACATTGACCCTGTTTATTTCTCCTTTTTTGGGGCCTTCTTTTTTTTTCTTTTGGCCTTTCTCTTTTTTTTGGGACAATGCTCTATTAAATGATGATCATCACACTTCTATTTATTTACAACTCAATGATTACAACTCGATACTAGAACAAAGTATGACTCTATATGAATGCCTCCGTGATGTACGGGATATGCAATGAATCAAGAGTGACATGTATGAAAGAATTATGAACGGTGGCTTTGCCACAAATACTATGCCAACTACATGATCATGATAAGAAATATGACAATGATGAATGTGTCATGAAGAATGATATGATGGAAAGTTGCATGGCAATATATCTTGGAATGGCTATGGAAATGCCATAATAGGTAGGTATGGTGGCTATTTTGAGGAAGATATAAGGAGGTTTATCTGTGAAAGAGCGTATCTATCACGGGGTTTGGATGCACTGGTGAAGTTTGCACCAACTCTCAATGTGAGAAAGGGCAATGCATGGTACCAAAGAGGCTAGCAATGATGGAAGGGTGAGAGTGCGTATAATCCATGGACTCAACATTAGTGATAAAGAACTCACATACTTATTGCAAAAATCTACAAGACATCAAAAACCAAAGTACTACGCGCATGCTCCTAGGGGGATAGATTGGTAGGAAAAGACCATCGCTCGTCCCTGACCGCCACTCATAAGGAGGACAATCAAATAACACCTCATGTTTCAAATTTGTTACGTAACATTTACCATACATGCATGCTATGGGACTTGCAAACTTCAACACAAGCATTTCTCAAATTCACAACTACTAAACTAGCACGACTTTGATATCATCACCTCCATTCTCAAAACGATTATCAAGCATCAAACTTTTCTTAGTATTCAACACACTCATAAGAAAGTTTCTACTATTTTTGTATACCTAGCATATTATTATTAAGAAAATTACCATGCTATTTAAGACTCTCAAAATAATCTAAGTGAAGCATGAAAGATCAATAGTTTCTTTAAAATAAATCCACCACCGTGCTCTAAAAGATATAAGTGAAGCACTAGAGCAAAACTATATAGCTCAAAAGATATAAGTGAAGCACATAGAGTATTCTAACAAATTCCAATTCATGTATGGATCTCTCAAAAGGTGTGTACATCAAGGATGATTGTGTTAAGCTAAAAAGCAAAGATGCAAATAATACAAGATGCTCCAAGCAAAACACATATCATGTAGTGAATAAAAATATAGCTCCGAGTAAAGTTACCGATGGAAGTGGACGAAAGAGGGGATGCCTTCCGGGGCATCCCAAGGCTTTGAATTTTTGGTTTCCTTGTATTATCTTGGGGTGCCATGGGAATCACCAAGCTTAGGCTCTTGCCACTCCTTGTTCCATAATCCATCAAAAGATTTCACCCAAAACTTGAAAACTTCACAACACAAAACTCAATAGAAATCTCGTGAGCTTTGTTAGCGAAAGAAAACAAAATACCACTTCAAGTTACTGTAATGAACTCATTCTTTATTTATATTGGTGTTAAACCTACTGTATTCCAACTTCTCTATGGATTATAAACTATTTTACTAGCCATAGATTCATCAAAATAAGCAAACAACACACGAAAAACAGAATCTGTCAAAAACAGAACAATTTGTAGTAATCTGTAACTAACGCAAACTTCCGGAACTCCAAAAATTCAGACAAAATAGGAAGACCTAGGCAATTTGTATTGATCAGCAGCAATTGGAATCACTATTTTATCATGTTCTGGTGATTTTTAACAATTGTTTTCGTGAACCGAAAGTTTCTGGAAATTACAAAGAAGATCAAATAACTATTATCCAAGAAGATCCTATAGGTTTAACTTGGCACAAACACTAATTAAAACATAAAACCACATCTAAACAGAAGGTAAAAGGATAATTTATTCCTAAACAGAAACAAAAAAAACTAAAATAAAATTGGGTTGCCTCCCAACAAGCGCTATTGTTTAACGCCCCTAGCTAGGCATAAAAGCAAGGATAGATCTAGGTATTGCCATCTTTGGTAGGCAATCCATAAGTGGCTCTCATAATAGATTCATATGGTAATTTTATCTTCTTCCTAGGGAAGTGTTCCATACCTTTCTTTAATGGGAATTGGAATCTAATATTCCCTTCCTTCATATCAATGATTGCACCAATCGTTCTAAGGAAAGGTCTACCAAGAATAATAGGACATGAAGGATTGCAATCTATATCAAGAACGATAAAATCTACGGGCACATAATTCCTATTTGCAACAATAAGAACATCATTAATTCTTCCCATAGGTTTCTTAATAGTGGAATCCGCAAGGTGCAAGTTTAAAGAGCAATCATCGAAATCACGGAAATCTAGCAAATCACACAAAGTTCTCAGAATAGTGGAAACACCAGCACCCAAATCACATAAAGCATAAAATTCATGATCCTTAATCTTAATTTTAATGGTTGGTTCCCACTCATCATAAAGTTTTCTAGGGATAGAGACTTCAAACTCAAGTTTTTTCTCATAAGATTGCATCAAGGAATCAACAATATGTTTGGTAAACACTTTATTTTGAGTATAAGAATGCGGAGAATTTAGCACGGATTGCAACAAGGAAATACAATCAATTAAAGAGCTATTTTCATAATTAAATTCCTTGAAATCCAAAATAGTGGGTTTAGCAACATCTAGGATTTTACTTTCTTCAATCCCACTTTTATCAATTTTAGTATCAAGATCTAAAAACTCCGAATTTTGGAACGCCTTCTAGGTAAAGGTGGATCATATTCAGTCTCATCATTATCAAGATTCATATTGCAAAACAAAGATTTGATAGGGGACACATCAATAACTTTTAGATCTTCATCTTTATTTTCATGGAAATTGGAAGAACACGCTTTAATAAAGGCATCTTTCACAAAGACGCATCCTAGCGGTTCATTCCTTGCACTCATCAATGGAAATTCTCATGGCTTTGAGAGACTCATTGATATCATGCTTAGGAGGAATAGATCTAAGCTTTAAAGAATCAACATCAAGAGAAATTCTATCAACGTTCCTAGCCAATTCATCAACTTTAAGCAATTTCTCCTCAAGCAAGACATTAAAATTCTTTTGAGAATCCATAAACTCTTTAACACTAGTCTCAAATTAAGAGGGCATCTTATTAAAATTTCCATAAGAATTGTTGTAGGAATTTCCATAATTATTAGAGGAAAATTACTAGGATAAGGCCTAGGATTAAAGTTTCCTCTATATGCTTTGTTACCAAAAGTATTCCTACCAACAAAATTCACATCCATAGATTCATTATTATTCTCAATCAAAGTAGACAAAGGCATATCATTAGGATCAGAAGAAACACTCTTATTAGCAAATAATTTCATAAGTTCATCCATCTTTCCACTCAAAACATTAATTTCTTCTATTGCATGCACTTTTTTATTAGTAGATCTTTCAGTGTGCCATTGAGAATAATTAACCATAATATTATCTAGGAGTTTACTAGCATCTCCTAAAGTGATTTCCATAAAAGTGCCTCCCGCGGACGAATCTAAAAGATTTCTAGAAGCAAAATTCAATCCGGCATAAGAATTTTGTATAATCATCCACAAGTTCAAACCACGAGTAGGGCAATTACGTATCGTTAATTTCATCCTCTCCCAAGCTTGTGCAACATGTTCATGATCAAGTTGCTTAAAATTCATAATATCGTTTCTAAGAGAGATGATCTTAGCGGGAGGAAAATACTTAGAGATAAAAGCATCTTTGCACTTGTTCCAAGAATCAATACTATTTTTAGGCAAGGACGAAAACCAAGCTTTAGCATGATCTCTAAACGAAAAAGGAAATAGCTTCAATTTAACAACATCATTGTCAACATCTTTCTTATTTTGCATATCACACAAATCCGCGAAGCTATTTAGATGAGTAGCGACATCTTCACTAGGAAGGCCGGCGAATTGATCTTCCATAACAAGATTCAATAAAGCAGCATTGATTTCACAAGAATCAGTATTGGCAAGAGGAGCAATCAGAGTGCTAAGGAAATCATTATTGTTGGTATTGGTAAAGTCACACAATTTGGTATTATCTTGATCCATAGTGACAAGCAAGCAATCCGACACACGAGCAAAAAGCGAACGAGAAAAAGGCAAACGGGAAAGAGAGGGCGAATAAAACGGCAAGGGTGAAGTGGGGAGAGGAAAAGCGAGAGGCAAATGGCAAATAATGTAATGCGGAGATAAGGGATTGTGATGGTACTTGGTGTGTTGACTTTTGCGTAGACTCCGAACAGCGGCGCGAAATCCTTCTTGCTACGTCTTGAGCTTGCGTTGGTTTTCCCCGAAGAGGAGAGGATGATGCAGCAGAGTAGCGTAAGTATTTCCCTCAGTTTTTGAGAACCAAGGTATCAATCCAGTAGGAGGCCACGCGCAGGTCCCCCATACCTAAAAAAGCAAATAACTCCTCGCAACCAACACGAATAGGGGTTGTCAATCCCTTCACGGTCACTTACGATAGTGAGATCTGATAGAGATGATAGATAATATTTTTGGTATTTTTGGTACAAAGATGCAAAGTAAAATAAAAGGAAAAGTAAAAAAGCAAAGCAATAATAAAGCGTAGGAAGATTAATATGATGAGAATAGACCCGGGGGCCATAGATTTCACTAGTGGCTTCTTTCAAGAGCATAAGTATTTTACGGTGGGTGAACGAATTCATCGTTGAGCAATTGATGTAATTGAGCATAGTTATGAGATTATCTAGGTATGATCATGTATATAGGCATCACGTCCGAGACAAGTAGACCGACTTCACTGCATCTACTACTATTACTCCACTCATCGACCGCTATCCAAAGCATGCATCTAGAGTGTTAAGTTAATGAAAGCAGTAACGCCTTCAAAGAAGATGACATGATGTAGAGGGATAAATTCATGCAATATGATAAAAAGCCCATCTTGTTATCCTTGATGGCAACAATACAATACGTGCCTTGCTGCCCCTCATCACATCGGGAAAGGACACCGCAAGATTGAACCCAAAGCTAAGCACTTCTCCTATTGCAAGAACTACCAATCTAGTTGGCCAAACCAAAGCGGATAATTCGAAGAGACTTGCAAAGATAACCAATCATACATAAAAGAATTCAGAGAAGATTCAAATATTGTTCATAGATAATCTTGATCATAAACCCACAATTCATCGATCTCAACAAACACACCGCAAAAAGAAGATTACATCAAATAGATCTCCACGAGAGAGGGGGAGAACATTGTATTGAGATCCAAAAAGAGAGAAGAAGCCATCTAGCTACTAATTATGGACCAGAAGGTCTGAAGTAAACTACTCACACTTCATTGGAGAGGCTATGATGATGATGTAGAAGCCCTGCATGGTGGATTCCCCTTCCGGCGGAGCTCTGGAACAGGCCCCAAGATGGGATCTCGTGGATACAGAAAGTACGGTGGTGGAATTAGGTTTTTGGCTCCGTATCTAATCTGTTGGGGGTACGTAGGTATATATAGGAGGAAGGAGTACGTCGGTGGAGCTTCAGGGGGCCCACGAGGCAGGGGGCGCGCCCTAGGGGGGGCGCGCCATCCACCCTCGTGGCCGCCTCCCTCCTTTCTTGACCGAGGGTCCAAGTCTCCTGGATCTTCTCTGATGAGAAAATCACGTTCCCGAAGATTTCATTCCGTTTGGACTTCGTTTGATATTCCGTTTCTTCGAAACACTGAAATAGGCAAAAAGCAGCAAATCTGGGCTGGGCCTCCGGTTAGTAGGTTAGTCCCGAAAGTAATATTAAAGTGGAAACTAAAGCCCAATATGGTTCAAAACAGTAGATACTATAGCGTGGAGCAATCAAAAATTATAGATACGTTGGAGACGTATCAGGTCCCTAGCCAAATTGTTAACCCAGGAGTTAAGGGAATCCAGTTCAAATGCAGCTTGTTGGGAAATAGGCAGCTGAAAAAAGGAGGCTCTATTCGGACTGTCAATGAAATCTGCCACGGAGATCTTATCATCCAGAGCATAAGAAAATAACCCTGGGAGTCTTTGTCTTAAAGGCAAAGTTGAACCACCCAGTTTCCAAGCATCAGACCAAAACCGAATCCCCTTTATTAACCGAAATGGAGGCAATGGCTATGTAATTATCAGCTAATTTGAAGATATCTTTCCACCAAAAGGAGCCACAGAGGACAGTGGCTTGAGGTACAACTCCATCATAGTATGAATTCCACAACAAGGATACCCAAGGTATATCAGCTTTATTGAAGAATTTATGAAGCTGTTTTATAAGAAGCCCTTGGTTCTGAAGCTACAAATTGATAACACCCAAACCACCTTTCTCCTTAGGTCTACAAACCAAATCCCACGCAGCAAGGGATTGCCTAGGGGTATCCGAATTCCCTCTCCAAAGACATTGTCTCATAATACGTTCCAATTGCTTGTTGATGCCAGGTGGGATGGATAGGGAGCAAAGGAAATATATGGGCATGGAAGAGAGAACAGAGCGCAGCAACTGAAGCCTGTAGCCTTGATCTAACATAGCTGAGCTAGCTGTCAGGCGCCTCTCAACTGAATCCACCAGAGGCATCAAGTCCTGGATCATGGGTTTGGTCGTTCCCAAAGGAAGACCAAGATAAGTGAACGACAAAGACCCTAGGGCACACTGAAACACCTGAGAAAGCCGGAGATCTTCAGCTTCGGGTACATTAATAGGTACCATCATGGATTTAGCAAAATTAACTTTTAGACCAGTGGATGCAGCAAACACATGTAACATATCCCTTAGGTCCACTAACTGAGCCTTATCCGCAGGTAGAATCAAGATTGTATCGTCAGCATACTGAATGATTGGGAAATCCGAGTCATGACACTCAATAGGAAGAGTGAGAATACCATCTAGCAACATCTTGTTGATAACAGACTGTAACAGGTCTGCTGCCAAAACAAAAAGCTGAGGAGAAAAGGGGTCCCCTTGCCTAACCCCACGCTTGCATTTAAAGTGATTGCCAGAGATACCATTGAGGAGAACCTGAGAGTCACCGAAAAACAAAATTTCCTTGACCCAGCCAATCCATCGAGGAGGAAATCCTTTTGCAGCTAGGAGAGCTAGGATGACCTCATGTTCCACCGTGTCGAAGGCCTTAGCAAAATCCAGTTTTAAGATAATGATTAGGCTTCTTTGATTGCTTGCATTGATGGATGTACTGAAAAGCCCAGGCCAAACAATCCTGAATAGAGCGATGCTTTAGAAATCCATATTGGTTCTTGTGTATGCACTTGAGGATTAGCTTCTGTAATCTATTAGCTAGCAATTTTGTTAGGAAGTTGAGACAGGTGTTAGTTAAAGAAATTGGCCGAAAATCGTTGGGACCCAAAGGCGCCAACATTTTAGGAATGAGAGAGATGAAGGAAGAATTAATGTTCTGCAAGCTGATCCTTCCTTCATAAAATTCCTTAACTAACTATCTGAAATCCTTCTCAATAACAGACCAACACCTTTTGACAAACATACCATTGAAACCGTCAGGCCCAGGTGCCCGATTAGTAGGCAAATCCTTTAACACAGCAGAGATATCCTGATCAGAAAAGGGAGCATCCAAATCCTCAAGTCCCTGGACAGGTTGAATAAGAGAAGGAAGATAAAAACCCATGGAAATACCCTGAGGTTGGCCCATTCCAGACTTGAAATAGCTCCATAGAATTCCTGCCATTTGGTCATGCTCACTGACAGTTGAACCACCCTCTCTCTGCAGCGAGGAGATTGAATTACGTCTGAGCCTTTCCGAGGCCATAGCATGAAAGAACTTGGAATTTTCATCCCCCACCATGATGTATCTAATAGTGCATCTCTGCTTCCAGTATATGTGATGCAGTTTCAGAAGTCGTTCATACTGCAGCTTAACAATTTTCCTGAAGTTAAACTCAGGTCTGGTCAGTGCTTTATGTGATTTGGGTGCTAGTGTTTCCACGATTCCAAAAACTTTGTGTGATTTGTTAGGTTTCCGCGAATTTGATAATTGCTCTTTAAACTTACACCTTGCGGATTCCAGTATCAAGAAACCTATGGGAAGAATTAATGATGTTCTCATTGTTGCAAATAGGAACTATGTGCCCGTAGATTTTATTGTTCTTGATATAGATTGCAATCCTTAATGTCCTATTATTCTTGGTAGACCTTTCCTTAGAACGATTGGTGCAATCATTGACATGAAGGAAGGAAATATTAGATTCCAATTTCCGTTAAGGAAAGGCATGGAACACTTCCCTAGAAAGAATATTAAATCACCTTATGAATCTATTATGAGATCCACTTATGGATTGCCTACCAAAGATGGCAATACCTAGATCTATCCTTGCTTTTATGCCTAGCTAAAGGGCGTTAAACGATAGCGCTTGTTGGGAGGCAAACCAATTTTATTTTAGTTTTTTTGCTTTTTGCTTCTGTTTAGGAATAAATATTTGATCTAGCCTCTGGTTAGATTTGTTTTTGTGTTTTAATTAGTGTTTGTGCCAAGTTAAACCAATAGGATCTTCTTGGATGATAGTTATTTGATCTTGCTGAAAAATCCAGAAACTTTCTGTTCACGAAAACAATTGTTAAAAATCACCAGAACGTGATAAAATACTGATTCCAATTGCAGTAGATCAATAAGAAAATTATTTAGGTCGTCCTACTTTGTAATATTTTTCTGAGTTCCAGAAGTTTGCGTTAGTTACAGATTACTACAGACTATTCTGTTGTTGACAGATTCTGTTTTTCGTGTGTTGTTTGCTTATTTTGATGAATCTATGGCTAGTAAAATAGTTTATAAACCATAGAGAAGTTGGAATACAGTAGGTTTAGCACCAATATAAATAAAGAATGAGTTCAATACAGTACGTTGAAGTGGTGTTTTCTTTTCTTTCGCTAACGGAGCTCACGAGATTTTCTGTTGAGTTTTGTGTCGTGAAGCTTTCAAGTTTTGGGTAAAGATTTGATGGATTATGGAAAAAGGAGTGGCAAGAGCCTAAGCTTGGGTATGCCCATGGCACCCCAAGGTAATCTAAGGACACCAAAAAGCCAAAGCTTGGGGATGTCCCGGAAGGCATCCTCTTTCGCCTTCGCTCTATCGGTAACTTTACTTGGAGCTATATTTTTATTCACCACATGATATGTGTTTTGCTTGGAGCGTCTTGTATGATTTGAGTCTTTGCTTTTTAGTTTTCCACAATCTTCCTTGCTGTACACACATTTTGAGAGAGACGCACATGATTCGGAAATTGTTAGAATACTCTATGTGCTTCACTTATATCTTTTGAGCTATATAGTTTTTGCTCTAGTGCTTCACTTATATCTTTTAGAGCACGGTGGTGGATTTGTTTTATAGAAACTATTGTTCTCTCATGCTTCACTTATATTATTTTGAGAGTCCTACAAAACAGCATGGTAACTTGCTTTAATTGTGAAATTAGTTCTAATATGCTAGGTATTCAATATTAGTAAAAACTTTCTTGTGAGTGTGTTGAATACTAAGAGAAGTTTGATGCTTGATGATTGTTTTGAGATATGGAGGTAGTTATATTAAAGTTGTGCTAGTTGAGTAGTTGTGAATTTGAGAAATACTTGTGTTGAAGTTTGCAAATCCTGTAGCATGCACGTATGGTAAACATTGTGTAACAAATTTGAAACATGAGGTGTTCTTTGATTGTCCTCCTTATGAGTGGCGGTCGAGGACGAGCGATGGTCGTTTCCTACCAATCTATCCCCCTAGGAGCATGCGCGTAGTGCTTGGTGTTTGATGACTTGTAGATTTGTGCAATAAGTATATGAGTTCTTTAGGACTAATGTTGAGTCCATGTATTATACGCACTCTTACCCTTCCATCATTGCTAGCCTCTTCGGTACCGTGCATTGCCCTTTCTCACCTTGAGAGTTGGTGCAAACTTCGCCGGTGCATCCAAACCCCGTGATAAGATACGCTCTATCACACATAAACCTCCTTATATCTTCCTCAAAACAGCCACCATACCTACCTATTATGGCATTCCATAGCCATTCCGAGATATATTGCCATGCAACTTTCCACAGTTCCGTTTATCATGACACGTTCATCATTGTCATATTGCCTTGCATGATCATGTAGTTGACATTGTATTTGTGGCAAAGCCACGATGCATATTATTTCATACATGTCACTCTTGATTCATTCCCAGTACACCGCAGGACGCATTCATATAGAGTCATACTTTGTTCTAGTATCGAGTTGTAATCATTGAGTTGTAAATAAATAGAACTGTGATGATCATCATTCATAGAGCATTGCCACCCCCCCCCCCCCAAAAATAGAAAGGCTAAAATAAAAAAAGGCCCCAAAAAGAGAACAATAAGGTGCAATGCTACTATCGTTTTCCATACTTGTGCTTCAAAGTAGCACCATGATCCTTATGATAGAGAGTCTCTTGTTTTGTCACTTTCATATACTAGTGGGAATTTTATGCTATAGAACTTGGCTTGTATATTCCAACAATGGGCTTCCTCAAATGCCCTAGGTCTTCGTGAGCATGCAAGTTGGATGCACACCCACTTAGTTTCTTTTGTTGAGCTTTCATACATTTATAGCTCTAGTGCATCCGTTGCATGGAAATCCCTACTCCTCACATTAACATCAATTGATGGGCATCTCCATAGCCCGTAGATTAGCCGCGTTGATGTGAGACTTTCTCCTTTTTTGTCTTCTCCACATAACCCCCATCATTATATTCTATTCCACCCATATGCTATATCCATGGCTCACGCTCATGTATTGCGTGAACGTTGAAAAAAGTTTGAGATTACTAAAGTATGAAACAATTGCTTGGCTTGTCATCGGGGTTGTGCATGATGAGAGCATTCTTGTGTGACGAAAATGGAGCATGACCAAACTATATGATTTTGTAGGTATGAACTTTCTTTGGCCATGTTATTTTGAGAAGACATAATTGCTTAGTTAGTATGCTTGAAGTATTATTACTTTTATGTCAATATTAAACTTTTATCTTGAATATTTCGGATCTGAATATTCATACCACAATTAAGAGGGTTACATTGAAAATTATGCTAAATAGCATTCCACATCAAAAATTCTGTTTTTATCATTTACCTACTCGAGGACGAGCAGGAATTAAACTTGGGGATGCTTGATACGTCTCCAACGTATCTATAATTTTTTATTGTTCCATGCTATATTATATTCTGTTTTGGATGTTTATTGGGCTTTATTATACACTCTTGTATTATTTTTGGGACTAACCTATTAACCGGAGGCCCAACCCAAATTGTTGTTCTTTTGCCTATTTCAGTGTTTCGAAGGAAAAGGATATCAAACGGAGTCCAAACGGAATGAAACCTTCGGGAACGTGATTTTCGAAACAAACGTGATCCAGAGGACTTGGAGTCTATGTAAAGCAATCAACGAGGAGGGCACGAGGTAGGGGGGCGTGCCCACCTCCCCCAGGCGCGCCCTCCACCCTCGTGGGCCCCTCGTGGCTCCACCGACCTACTTCTTCCTCCTATATATACCTACGTACCCCCAAACTACCAGATACGGAGCCAAAAACCTAATTCCACCGCCGCAACCTTCTATACCCGTGAGATCCCATCTTGGGGCCTTTCCGGCGTCCTGCAGGAGGGGGCATTGATCACGGAGGGCTTCTACATCAACACCATAGCCTCTCCGATGATGTGTAAGTAGTTTACCTCAGACCTTTGGGTCCATAGTTATTAGCTAGATGGCTTCTTCTCTCTCTTTGGATCTCAATACAAAGTTCTCCTCGATCTTCTTGGAGATCTATTCGGTGTAATCTTCTTTTGCGGTGTGTTTGTCGAGACCGATGAATTGTGGGTTTATGATCAATATTATCTATGAACAATATTTGAATCTCCTCTGAATTCTTTTATGTATGATTGGTTATCTTTGCAAGTCTCTTCGAATTATCACTTTGGTTTGGCCTACTAGATTGATATTTCTTGCAATGGGAGAAGTGCTTAGCTTTGGGTTCGATCTTGCGGTGTCCTTTCCCAAAGGATAGCGAGGCAGCAAGGCACGTATTGTATTGTTGCCATCGAGGATAAAAGATGGGGTTTATATCATATTGCATGAGTTTATCCCTCTACATCATGTCATCTTGCTTAAAGCATTACTATGTGCTTACAAACTTAATACTCTAGATGCATGTTGGATAGCGGTCAATGTGTGGAGTAATAGTAGTAGATGCAGTGTTTCGGTCTACTTGTCGCGGATGTGATGCCTATATACATGATCATACCTAGATATTCTCATAACTATGCTCAATTCTATCAATTGCTCGATAGTAATTTGTTCACCCACCATAATACTTATGCTATCTTGAGAGAAGCCACTAGTGAAACCTATGCCCCCCGGGTCTATTTTCCATCATATTAATCTCCCGTTAACAAGCTATTTCTATTACCGTTTATTTTACTTTGCATCTTCATTTCTCTTTATCATGAAAATACCAAAAATATTATCTTATCATATCTATCAGATCTCACTCGCATAAGTGACCGTGAAGGGATTGACAACCCCTTTATCGCGTTGGTTGCGAGGTTCTTATTTGTTTGTGTAGGTGCGTGGGACTCGAGCGTGGTCTCCTACTGGATTGATACCTTGGTTCTCAAAAACTGAGGGAAATACTTATGCTACTTTACTGCATCACCCTTTCCTCTTCAAGGGAAAACCAACGCAATGCTCAAGAGGTAGCACTGCCGGGAGGCCAGCCTATGGCCATATATTCAAGAGTAGGGATACAAATAGGTATACCATTACAAACAGTGTCTATGAATCAGAATATTAGTAACTTCTTTTAATGAATCTGAACCTTAGTCTGAAACCCTGAATGTTAGTGCGCTAGGGCATTAACGCATTGCCATCAGGCATCAGCTACCGCAAGGAAGTTCCTCCCATTCATCACCGAGTCTCTAGCATCGAGTCGTTGTCGTCCAATTGAAGTAGTTGTTGCCTACCGGTATGTATCACTGGTAAGCGTCGGTGCTATACAAACGGTTTTTAACCTCTTTCCGTAACTGCATTTGGAACCGTCGCCAAGCAAGCGTGGGCGATAGGGGGGGGGGGGGTCCTTCCCACACGACCGTAAACCGTCGGGATATGCCCTCCCGCACACACGCCGCAAATGAGGTCGTAGCGATCGGGCGAAGCGCCAAATATCGTAATACGACAAAGAGAGCTAAAATAATACAATTATACAGGCGAAATTGTTTCCGGTCGCAAGTCAATCCCACACAGTCAGTCCCCACTAAAGGTTTTTGTTCATATGTACATCCCACACAGTAGCTCCAAGGAAAACGTTTCCGTTCACAGGTACATCACACACAATTTCCCCCGTTAAATCGTTTGTGATAGCGTTGCCATTGCACACAATATTAACAATTTTATCGTTTCCTTTATTGAATGCATCACACACAGTTTTTTTGTGGTAAACGTTGTGCAAGGTGGCCTAACGCAAACAGTTTTCGAGAGGATGCCGTGTGTGCAGTGGAGATTGATCGCACACGTAGTGGATCCTAGACACATTTCTGATCTCCATGTCTATCACAGACGTTTCACATTCGCAAACCATGTGAAGTGAAATCCCTAATTTAAAAATCACATGTTTTGAATTTGAAAGTGGGCAATCACTTATTTCATATCCAACCATGTTTATTACAAATATAGGTTCAACCACGAATGCATAATTCGATGCACATGTACATATACTGAAGAACTACAGAAGCACCAAGTAAAGAAAGATGAACCACAATTGTACTAAAGACTGTGAAGAGAGAGGCGAAAGACATTCTCGTTGCTGGAGAAGGTGAAGCAGAATGCCCATATTGTGCCCTCCTCCATGCGTAATGCACGCACGACTCTAGGCCAATCCCTTGTGATGGTCGCCCGTCCATCCTTCACTGTCTTCATTACGACTTCTGGATGCTCATTGTAGTCTGGATGAAATACTTTAACCTTCATTGCGTGTCCACCAATAATGTACTTTGCGAGGTAATTTTGAGTGAACTGCTTCGGGAACCACTGCGAACGAAAAAGATTCAGACATTATTGTCTAACAACTCATTATGGGCAGTAAAAAGAGAAGGCTGCAGAGTTTATAGTTACCATCCTACAGCTCACTGTTGTGTTGGATAGAGCATAAACAAATAATTTTCTTGCCACCATTCGTATCTTTTTGCTAATAATCCTTATCAGTTTCCTCACTTGATGCTTGTTCATAAATATCTCATTGCCCCATACGCAAAAAGGGTCGATGTGTGGATCCTTGCCAATGGCATATGTACCTACAAGAAACAAGTCAATATTAGAAGCTAACAAGTGTCCAGGCCTGGATCTATATGCACTACATTATGGAATGACGGAGGGAGTACAAGCCGAGGGATGAAGCTAACCTCAGCGGAAAATGGTGGCCACTCCCATTGCTGTCCTACATAAGTAGTGGAAAGGCATGATAAGTACAGCAACCTTAACATCAAACAAATATAGCAAAGATAAACAACATCATCTTCAAATGATAGCTTGAATGTGTTGGTTTCAGCATGCTGTTAAAGCAGATATAAAATGGAAGGCGATGTTACCGACAGCAGGCTTAACAGCCATCAAATATTGCAATTCAAACTGGTATTGTTGAAAATGAATAGAATGTATAGGTAATGCTTAAACATCACATTGGATATATGTGTAAAACTGAAATAAAGGGCTTGTGTTAACTACACCAGGAATGACTGGAACCAAATACAGCCGTTCAAACTGGTATTGATGTAGTCGAGCAGCACAGTTCCGACTTGCACATAATGAACAACACATTGTGAATGACTGAAATAAACAAGGCAGAAATGACCAGTATAACAACCAAATATAGCCATTGAAAATCGGATGAGTCTCATCAAGCAACCAACCTAACAAGCAAATACAGATAAACAGGGCATATGCTTGAAAACTGGACAAATGCTCACTGCAATCAACCTAACAAGCAGATACAGATAAGCAAGGCATCTGCTTGATAACTGGAAAAATGCTAAAAAAGCAACCTAACAACCAAATACAGATAAACAAGGCATCTGCTTGATAACTAGACAAATGCTCACTGGAAGGAAACTAAGAACCAAATACATATAAACAAGGCATCTGCTCGATAACTGGAAAAATGCTCACTCCAACCAACCTAATAACCAAATACAGATAAAGAAGGCATCTACTCACTACAAACAACCAAATATAGCCATTCGTGAAACTGAAGTGAACAATTCATACTTAAACATCACATAGCCTATTGAACAATACATTTTTGCATAACTGAAATGATTAAACACAACACAATTGAAGCACTGCACGGAAAATGCTACTACAACAAAGGAATGGGTTGGCAAGCTAGAAAATGTAAGATTTGCTGAGAGGATGTTGCCTCACATTTCATGGACGGGATCCTTCCAGTTGGAAGAACACAGACCCATGGTGCGCTCTCTGATGTCACAGATGGGCTGTTTCACCTTGGAAGAACCTTCGTGGGTGCCCTCCTCGTGGTCGTGGTCGTGGTCGATGAGATCCGACTTGGCAATTGAGGATCCCAAGCCGCCGCCATAGAACGTGTCCTTCAGAAATGACAAAATGGGCTCAATGGCGTATTGATGTCTACTACACAACCTTATTCTTGTAGACGTTCTTGGGCCTGCAAGTGCACAGGTTTGTAGGACAGTAGCAAATTTCCCTCAAGTGGATGACCTAAGGTTTATCAATCTGTGGGGGGCGTAGGATGAAGATGGTCTCTCTCAAGCAACCCCGCAACCAAATAACAAAGAGTCTCTTGTGTCCCCAACACACCCAATACAATGGTAAATTGTATAGGTGCACTAGTTCGGCGAAGAGATGGTGATCCAAGTGCAATATGGATGGTAGATAAAGGTTATTGTAATGTGAAATAATAAAAACAGCAAGGTAACTAATGGTAAAAGTGAGCGTAAACGGTATTGCAATGATAGGAAACAAGGCCTAGGGTTCATACTTTCACTAGTGCAAGTTCTCTCAACAATAATAACATAGATAGATCATATAACAATCCCTCAACATGCAACAAAGAGTCACTCCAAAGCCACTAATAGTGGAGAACAAACATAGAGATTATGGTAGGGTACGAAACCACCTCAAAGCTATCCTTTCGGATCAATCTATTAAAGAGTTCGTACTAGAATAACACCTTAAGACATAAATCAACCAAAACCCTAATGTCACCTAGATACTCCATTGTCATCTCAAGTATCCGTGGTCGTGATTATACGATATGCATCACACAATCTCAGATTCATCCAACCAACACAAAGTACTTCAAAGAGTGCCCCAAAGTTTCTACCGGAGAGTCAAGAACGTGTGCCAACCCCTATGCATAGGTTCTTGGGCAGAACCCGCAAGTTGGTCACCAAAACATACATCAAGAGGCACGTGAAATCCCATTGTCACCGCAGATAAGCACGACAAGACATACATCAAGTGTTCTCTTAAAAGACTCAATCCGATAAGATAACTTCAAAGGGGAAACTCAATTCATCACAAGAGAGTAGAGGGGGAGAAGCATCATAAGATCCAACTACAATAGCAAAGCTCGGGATACATAAAGATCGTGCCATAGAGGGAACACGAGAGAGAACTCGAGAGAGAGAGAGATCAAACACATAGCTCCTGGTACATACCCTCCGCCCGAGGGTGAACTACTCCCTCCTCGTCATGGAGAGCGCCGGATGATGAAGATGGCCATCGGTGATGGGTTCCTCCCCAGGTGCCGGAACGGGCTCCCGAGAGGTTTTTGGTGGCTACAGAGGCTTGCGGCAGCGGAACTCCCGATCTATCTTCTGTTCTGGAAGTTTTATGATACGTGGGTATATATGGGTGCAGGGGGTACGTCGGTGGAGCTTCGGGGGGCCCACGAGGCAGGGGGGCGCGCCCTAGGGGGGCGGGGGCGCCCCCCACCCTCGTGGCCAGCTCCCGTATCTTCTGACATAGAGCCAAGCCTATCCGGTGGATTTCCTTCCAAAAATAACTTCTCCAGTTGATTTCGTTCCGTTTTGACTCCGTTTGATATTCCTTTTCTTCGAAACACTGAAATGGGCATAAAACAACAAATCTGGGCTGGGCCTCCGGTTAATAGGTTAGTTCCAAAAATAATATAAAAGTGGAAAATAAAGCCCAATATTTCCCAAAACACTAGATAATATAGCATGGAGCAATCAAAAATTATAGATACGTTGGAGACATATCAAGCATCCCCAAGCTTAATTCCTGCACATCCTCGAGTAGGTAAATGATAAAAAGAGAATTTTTGATGTGGAGTGATACTTTGGCATAATTTCAATGTAAATCTTCTTAATTGTGGTATGAATATTCAGATCCGAATGAATACAAAATAAAAGTTCATATTGATAAAAGAAATAGTAATATTTCGAGCATACTAATCAAAGTAATCATGTCTTCTCAAAATAGCATGGCAAAAGAAAGTTCATCCCTACAAAATCATATAGTTGGGCTATGCTTCATTTTCGTCACACAAAGATGTTCCCAACTTCTATACCCCGATGACAAGCCAAGCAATTGTTTCATACTTAAATAATCTCAAACTTTTTCAACTTTCACGCAATACATGAGCGTGAGCCATGGATATAGCACTATGGGTGGAATAGAATATGATGATGGGGATTGTGTGGAGAAGACAAAAGGGAGAAAGTCTCATATTGACGGGGATAATCAACGGGCTATGGAGATGCCCATCAATTGATGCCAACATGAGGAGTAGGGATTGCCATGCAACGGATGCACTAGAGCTATGAATGCTCAACAAAAGAAAACTAGTGGGTGTACATCCAACTTGCTTGCTCATGAAGACCTAGGACATTTGAGGAAGCCCATTGTAGGAATATACAAGCCAAGTTCTATAATGAAAAACTCCCACTAGTATGAAAAGACAACTTATGAGACTCGCTATATGAAAACCATGGTGTTACTTTGAAGCACAATATATGAGACTCACTACATGAAGAACAAGGTGCTACTTTGAAGCACAAGTGTGGAAAAAGAGATAGTAACATTGCCCTTTTTATTTATTTTCTTTTTTTTCTTTTTTTGGGCCTTTCTTTTTTTTCTTTTGGCCTTTCTTATTTTTTTTTGATTGGGCAATGCTCTAATAATGATGATCATCACACTTCTATTGATTACAACATATGAATTACGACTCGAAACTAGAACAAGATATGACTCTATATGAATGCCTCCGTGATGTACCGGATGGTGCAATGAACAAGAGTGACATGTATGAAAAATAATGCATGGTGGCTTTGCCACAAATACGATGTCAACTACATGATCATGCAATGGCAATACTACAAAAGTAAAGTATGTCATGATGATGATGAACGGAACGGTGGAAAGTTGCATGGCAATATATCTCGGTATGTCTATGGAAATGCCATAATAGGTAGGTATGGTGGCTGTTTTGAGGAAGATATAAGGAGGTTTATGTGTGATAGAGCGTATCGTATCACGGGGTTTGGATGCACCGTGAAGTTTGCACCAACTCTCAAGGTGAGAAAGGGCAATGCACTGATCTGAAGAGGCTAGCAAAGGTGGAAAGGTAAAAGTGCGTATAATCCATGGACTCAACATTAGTCAAAAGAACTCATCTACTTATTGCAAAAAATTAGAAGTCATCAAAAATCAAGTACTACGCATGCTCCTAGGGGGATAGATTGGTAGGAAAAGACCATCGCTCGTCCCCGACCGCCACTCATAAGGATGCACAAGCTAGGTACACTTCATGTTTCAAATTTGTTACACAACTTTAACCATACGTGCATGCTATGGGACTTGCTAACTTCAACACAAGCATTCTTTAAATTCACAACTACTCAACTAGCATGACTCTAATATCACCATCTTCATATCTCAAAACAATTATCAAGCATCAAACCTTTCTTAGTATCCAATTCACTTCCTATGATAGTTTTCGTTCAAATTACCATGCTGTTTAAGACTCTCAAAATAATATAAGTGAAGCATGAGAGTTCATCTATTTCTTCAAAATAAAACCACCACCGTGCTCTAAAAGATATAAGTGAAGTACTAGAGCAAATGACAAACTACCCCGAAAGATATAAGTGAAGATCAATGAGTAGTCAAATAATTATACAACTATGTGAAGACTCTCCCATTTAATAATTTCAGATCTTGGTACTTTATTCGAACAGCAAGCAAAGCAAAAGAAAATGACATGATGCTCCAAGCAAAACACATATCATGTGGTGAATAAAAATATAGCTCCAAGTAAAGTTACCGATGAACGAAGATTTAAGGAGGGGATGCCATCCGGGGCATCCCCAAGATTAGGCTCTTGGTTATCCTTGAATATTACCTTGGTGTGCCTTGGGCATCCCCAAGCTTAGGCTCTTGCCACTCCTTATTCCATAGTCCATCGAATCTTTACCCAAAACTTGAAAACTTCACAACACAAAACATAATAGAAAACTCGTGAGGTCCGTAGCGAAAGAAAACAAAACACCACTTAAAGGTACTGTAATGAACTCATTCTTTATATATATTGGTGTTAAACCTACTGTATTCCAACTTATCTATGGTTTATAAACTATTTTACTAGTCATAGATTCATCAAAATAAGCAAACAACACAATGAAAACAGAATCTGTCAAAAACAGAACAGTCTGTAGTAATTTGTAACTAACGCAAACTTCTGGAACTCTAAAATCTCTGAAATAAATTGGTAGACCTGAGGGATTTGTCTAGTAATCATCTTCAAAAAGAATCAACTAAATAGCGCTTTCCAGTAAAAATTTCTAGCTAATCTCGTGAGCGCTAAAGTTTCTGTTTTTTACAGCATGATCATAAAGACTTCACCCAAGTCTTCCCAAAGGTTCTACTTGGCACAAACACTAATTAAAACATTAAACCACATATTAACAGAATCTAGATGTATTGTTTATTCCTAAACATAAGAAAAAAGTAAGAAACTAAAATAAAATTGGGTTGCCTCCCAACAAGCGCTATCGTTTAACGCCCCTAGCTAAGCATGATGATTTCAATGATGCTCACATAAAAGATAAGAATTGAAACATAAAGAGAGCATCATGAAGAATATGACTATCACATTTAAGTCTAACCCACTTCCTATGCATAGGGATTTTGTGAGCAAACAACTTATGGGAACAATAATCAACAAGCATAGGAAGACAAAACAAGCATAACTTCAAAAAATGAAGCACATAGAGATGAAACTTGATATTATTGCAATTCCTACAAGCATATGTTCCTCCCTCATAATAATTTTCAGTAGCATCATGAATGAATTCAACAATATAACCAGAACCTAAATCATTCTTTTGATGATCTACTTGCATAGAAAATTTACTACTCTCCACATAAGCAAATTTCTTCTCATTCGGGATAGTGGGAGTATCATAAGAGACTTGAACACTAAAAATTGTTTCCACATTAAAATAGTAATGTTAAGAAAAAGGGTAATCATAATCATGACAATATTTGTAAATATAATCGTCACTACTTTTTATAGCATAAGTTTCATCACAATAATCATCATAAGTAGCAACTTCGTTCTCATCATAATCGATTGAAACCTCTCCCAAGATAGTGGAATCACTAAATAAAGTTGACACTCTTCCAAATCCACTTTCATATTCATCACAATAAAATTCAACATCCTCCAAAATAGTGGGATCTCTACTTCCTAAAGTTGACACTCTTCCGAACCCACTTTCATCAATATAATCATCATACATAGGAGGCATGCTGTCATCATAACAACTTTGCATGTCAAAACTTGGGATGCTAAAAATATCATCTTCATTAAACATAGCATCCCCAAGCTTGGGACAAACTTAAATTTCAGCAAATATATTATCAAATATTTCATCCTCATCAAACATAGCTTCCCCAAGCTTTGGCTCTTTCATATCATAAGCATAATCACTCTCATCATTAAAAATATGGATAGCACCAATAGTAAAGCAATTATCATCACAATGAGTAGTAGGAGCAACATCATTTGGGAGGGATACCTTTTTACCATTGTTGCTCCTTCTTTTCTTTTTCTTATTCACATTATGTGTGGGTTCAACCTTCCTCTTTGAGCTTCTTATTGACGAGATTGGTTGAATAGAAAGCTCCTCCTCGTTACCTGATTCATCATAAGAAATAATAGGAGGAGATTGGGAAGTCTCTTCCCTTTCATTAGTATTCTCATCATCTTCTATTTGCTTTCTTTTCTTTAGGTAATTGGAAATATAAGGATTTTCAATGCAATTCTCCGCACAAAACATATAAATATCCTCTAGATCAATATCAAGTAATATCTTATGGGCAAATTCTGGAAGGTCCTTAAGTAAACGTTTCAATTCTTCATAACCCAAAAGTAAACTAAGCTCATTGTAATGTGCAAGGGAGATCAAATCATCACAATTTTTGGACATAATTCGGTCATGAAACAATTTGCATTGGAGATGTAAATGACCACGTTCATTGCAAAGTTCACAAGTACGGCAAAGGAAATTCAAATTTTCAGCACTCGCATCTATCCTTTCTTGCAACCATTTAGTTTCTAAATGCTTATGCCTCTTGCAATAAATATCTTCTCTATTTGGTGTGTTCATGCAAACATGCACTCCACAAAATTTGACATGCTCATAAGAGATATTTTCATCATGACTAGAGCAATCATCATTAGTACTATGGATATTCAAGGAGTCTATACTAACAACATTGCAATCATGCTCATCGTTCAAATATTTAGTACCAAGCATTTTAAAGCATTCTTCTTCTAGCACTTGAGCACAATTTTCCTTTCCATCAAACTCACGAAAGATATTAAAAAGACGAAGCGTAGAGACAAACTTAACTCCATTTTTTTTGTAGTTTTCTTTTATAAACTAAACTAGTGATAAAACAAGAAACAAAAAGATTCGATTCCAAGATCTAAAGATATACCTTCACTTACCTAGCCTCCCCGGCAATGGCGCCAGAAAAGAGCTTGATGTCTACTACACAACCTTCTTCTTGTAGACGTTGTTAGGCCTGCAAGTGCACAGGTTTGTAGGACAGTAGCAAATTCCCCTCAAGTGGATGACCTAAGGTTTATCAATCCGTGGGAGGCGTAGGATGAAGATGGTCTCTCTCAAACAACCCTGCAACCAAATAACAAAGAGTTTCTTGTTTCCACAACACACCCAATACAATGGTAAATTGTATAGGTGCACTAGTTCGGTGAAGAGATGGTGATACAAGTGCAATATGGATGGTAGATAAAGGTTTTTGTAATCTGAAATAATAAAAACAGCAAGGTAACTAATGGTAAAAGTGAGCGTAAATGGTATTGCAATGATAGGAAACAAGGCCTAGGGTTCATACTTTCACTAGTGCAAATTCTCTCAACAATAATAACATAGATAGATCATATAACAATCCCTCAACATGCAACAAAGAGTCACTCCAAAGCCACTAATAGCGGAGAACAAACGTAGAGATTGTGGTAGGGTACGAAACCACCTCAAAGCTATTCTTCCGGATCAATCTATTAAAGAGTTCGTACTAGAATAACACCTTAAGACACAAATCAACCAAAACCCTAATGTCACCTAGATACTCCATTGTCACCTCAAGTATCCGTGGGCATGATTATACGATATGCATCACACAATCTCAGATTCATCCAACCAACACAAAGTACTTCAAAGAGTGCCCCAAAGTTTCTACCGGAGAGTCAAGAACGTGTGCCAACCCCTATGCATAGGTTCATGGGCAGAACCCGCAAGTCGGTCACCAAAACATACATCAAGAGGCACGTGAAATCCCATTGTCACCACAGATAAGAACGACAAGACATACATCAAGTGTTCTCGTAAAATACTCAATCCGATAAGATAACTTCAAAGGGGAAACTCAATTCATCACAAGAGAGTAGAGGGGGAGAAACATCATAAGATCCAACTACAATAGCAAAGCTCGGAATACATCAAGATCTTGCCATAGAGGGAACACGAGAGAGAACACGAGAGAGAACACGAGAGAGAGAGAGAGAGAGATCAAACACATAGCTACTGGTACATACCCTCAGCCCCGAGGGTGAACTACTCCCTCCTCGTCATGGAGAGCGCCAGGATGATGAAGATGGCCACCGGTGATGGGTTCCCCCTCCGGCAGGGTGCCGGAACGGGCTCTCGAGAGTTTTTTGGTGGCTACAGATGCTTGTTGCGGCGGAACTCCCGATCTATCTTCTGTTCTGGAAGTTTTACGATACGTGGGTATATATGGGTGCAGGGGGGAACGACGGTGGAGGTTTGGGGGGCCCACGAGGCAGGGGTCCGCCCTAGGGGGGTGGGCGCGCCCCCACCCTCGTGGCCAGCTCCCGTATCTTCTGACGTAGAGCCCAAGCCTATCCGGTGGCTTTCCTTCCAAAAATAACTTCTGTAGTTGATTTCATTCTGTTTTGACTCCATTTGATATTCCTTTTCTTCGAAACACTGAAATAGGCATAAAACAGCAAATCTGGGCTGGGCCTCCGGTTAATAGGTTAGTCCCCAAAATAATATAAAAGTGGAAAATAAAGCCCAATATTGCCCAAAACAGTAGATAATATAGCATGGAGCAATCAAAAATTATAGATACGTTGGAGACGTATCACGTATAAAGATCACAAATCCTTGACCGCTTGGCGGAGGAGGTCAGCGACAGGGCCGTCGAAGAGATCGACGGCGGTTGAACTAGATGGTTTGGGGATGGACCACTTAACCTGTGACATGGCCCACGTGAAGCCGTCGCTGTGGACGAGCTTGATGTCGTAGCCAGCTGTTGGTAGAAACGACACCTATGGGATCACGAGGATCCCTTCCGCGGTTGGTGGGTGCGGGGTTGTGCAAAGAGCGGGTCTAGTAGTCAGCATAGGGGTATTTTACCCAGGTTCGGGCCGCGAGGATGCGTGATACCCTAATCCTACTTTGTTGTATATTCAAGTATTCTTCATCTCTTGAACTAGCTACGGTGCGTGTGTATTCCAAAAAGTTCGAATCCTCTCACAGTACGCCGCGGGCCTCCATTTATAGTCAAAGGGGCTGCCACAGTGGCACACAGGAGGTGGAAAGTTGTACAGTAGTCAAGTTTATCGCCTGACATTACAGGACAAAACGCATTAAATGCGCTACTTAGGTGCCCTCTTGCTTTATCGGGGACGGCAACGAAGCCCGTCCCGTCTGTCGCGCGCTTCGCCTTGCTCCGACACGCGTCCAGGCCAACGAGGCATGCAGCCCATGTAGGCTAGCAGGCTGCTGAGCTGGTGTGGTGGCAGGGTCTTCATGAAGATCTGCATGCCACCATGTAGGTGCTTGACTAGTTGGCTTAGGAGCCACGTACTGCCACGTGGGTACCTGTTTAGTGGGTCGGCCTCTAAGTTGGGGCGATGACGGGGCGGCAAGGCCTTGCCGCGATTTTGCTGATATTCCCGGCAAGGGTCTTGCCGGGGCCTTGTGGGCGCCCTCAGCAACGGTCTTGTCGGGGCCTCATGGGTATCTTAGGCAGAAGCCTTGCCGGGGCCTCGTTGGCATCCTCGGCAAAGAGCCTCACCGTTGTCTTGTCTTCTGGTTCCTATCTAGGTCTCGTGGGCTCTTTGTCTTCACAAAGATCTGCATGCCACCCGGAACACTCAGGCTCAGGGGTGGTGGCCTTGCTGGTGTTGGGTAAGTTGCACCCGGCAAGGCTCTTGCCGAGGCTGTGTAGGCCGCCCTGGCAAGGGTCTTGCCGGGGGAAGCCCGCCTTGTTTGTCTGGTCCGTTGCGCCTTTGTCTTGGCGCTGCTCTGGTAGCCTTGTACTTGCTTTCTTCCTCTGCCCCGCTAAGCATGGCTACAGGTGTGGCTTTGACTGCCCGTGCACAAGTAAAGGGGTACAAAGAGGGCCCCTACTTTTGTACACCGACACCAGCTTTCCTGAGATACAGTAATACGCGAGCCCGCTGACATGAATCCTTCGGCATGGCAACATAGTCAACGTCTTCGCCGGCTTCCGCGGCGACGTGTTGCTCCGGGATCGACAGGTCGGGGCAAACGGCGGCCACCTTGCCAACGTCCACCGGAGAGGCCATGATAAACCTCTTCTTGGCCGAACACTCGTCGGGCTCCCCGAGATACGTGGCCGAGCTTAGGCTGCGATATTTTGGAGCAGTGGGTGTGGATCTGGTGGGGAGGGACACCGCAGGCCTCATCTAAAAACTCACGGGAGTGGGGCGACGGTATGGGAATCGCTGGGTAACCTGAACTCATCTAAAAACTCAGGGGAGGGACACCGCAGGCCCCATCTAAAAACTTAGGGGAGCTAGGAGGAACGGGCAGACCGGCATGGGTTGGCGGCGGCACCAGCGGCGGCCGCGAGCTAGGGTTCGAGGGGGGAGGGGCGGGTGGGGGACTGTGGGGGTGTTTGAGGATACGCCGCGGCTACTAACATTTTTAGTAATGGTGGGAGGATATGGCTGTGGACGAGGGAGGGCGACGGTTCAAATGCCTCGGCTACTGCAATTTTACTATAAGGTCGGTGCTGGAGGAGTGTGGGCGACGGTTGAAGTACGGCGGCTACTAAAATTTGGTAAAGGAATTGATGCGGGGCGGGAGTGCCCAAGATCGCGCATGGTCCAATAACTATATGCGTGTATGATAATAAGGAAAAGTGGCGGAACCGCCGATTTTTGCAACGCTCAAGGCGGGTAGTTTGTTTTTATATTTCTTGCTAGCTGGTCTATTGTGGCACCCCTGCTTAGAGAAAACCGGAACACCCCGTATTCCAGCCCAGAGATCGAGGTGACACTACTAGGAAAAGGCCTACTAATGGCGCACCGGTTTTGCCTACTAATGGCGCACTACCGGTGCGCCATTACTAGCACGCCATTAGTATTTTTTACTAATGGCGCACCACTGATCCGCCATTAGTATCTGGTATACTAATGGCGCACCATGTAGTGCGCCATTAGTATAGCCCACGGTGCGCCATTAGTATGCCTCCCAGGGGGCCATGTATACCAGGTGCTTTGGCATACTAATGGCGCACGCCTGCATGATGCGCCATTAGTAACTTCAGCATACTAATGGCGCACAACGGCATGATGCGCCATTAGTAACCCGGCATACTAATGGCGCATCGCTTAGTGATGCGCCATTAGTATCCTTTGGCATACTAATGGCGCACTATGATATGATGCGCCATTAGTATGAATATTAGTTTTTTTTATTTTTTTATTTTCTGTTTTTTGCACAGGTTACAAAATGTATAATTGGACAAAATATAGACAGCACACATCAACAACACATTCATAGAATACAATAGAAGATTAGTCTCTGAATACAATTCATCATATTAGTCTCTGAATACAATTCATCATATTAGTCTCTGAATTGAAAAGACCGAACAAAGATAGAACATTATATTACAAGTCTCGAGACCGCGAGTAGCGAGTTTGTCTTCACATTACAAGTCGATATCGATCATCTAAACTACCATCACATAGAAGAGAGCTGCGGTCAACACGATGAGCATCATCACGATGAAACTCGTCTTCATCCGGTTCCTCCAACGCCCTCCCTCTCCCGCTAGATAGCGGGCGATCTAGATTCGCCTCGGCCCTAGTGTTGTACCCTTTGTAACTGTTACCGCTGAATCGGTGAACCTGTCTCCGACACTCCTCCCTACCGTCAGAGACTCCGGGAACCTTACCCTTGTACACCGACATACGACGGCATCGCTAAGCACTAGCCAAACGAAACGTTAGTACCAATTCACGAGACAATACATAAGCAATATATAAGTATGCAATAGAACGATCGGAAGAGAAAAGCAAGACATTAATAGCATCGATTACATCTAAGTTGAACGACTCTCGAAACCAAAGAGACATACTACAAGTTCATTAAAGTTTAATTACACCATGAGCCAATCGATGTTTCGTAACTAGACACAAAGATCACTGCTTTCGACTCGACTCAAGGGACCGGAGCGTGGATGAAGCCGCCGTCTATCGTGGGAGTCATGAAAGAACGGGCGTTGTCAGCCTGCATTTGTAGCATTGTGTCGATGTCACTGTTGGATGGTTGATTTCTGAGGTAGAACTGGCCCGAGGTACGAAGGAAATCTTGATGGATGATTTCCGCAAACTCCAACTGGATGCGAAAGAATTCTTGTTTGATGTCCGCATCCTAGATTGCCGACACGCTCGCGGCCCAATCTTTGAGTTTACTCGGTAGCAGAAGTTGATGATGGTCCCGTACGATCGCCCGCATGTGATGGATGGCGTAGTAGGCACCCTTCTGATTGCCGGCGGCTGCTTGACGCAGCGTAACATCGTATTGTGGGAGAACACGTGCTTGCCGTGCATTACGAATAGGCCTGGTGAAGGTGCCTCCAGATTGGGCGAGCCGGGAGAACATCATCAAGAACCTTCTTGTCATTTGTGTAGTCTATCTTAGACTGAAGGTCGTGGTCGAAATACTTTTCCATTGAATATTTTGTGCTTATGAGGTTGAGCGTGCAATGTGTGTCACCGCAGAAAACATGGAATGTTAAAAGAAAACGATCGAAATCTAAGAATGCATATGTTACGGGCGGTTGAGGGGAGGACTTACTCGGGAAAGTAAGGCACGAGGAAGTTATCCTTATCTTGGTTTGCCGAATGACGCCTTCGAGGTAAGAACTTCGCGACTTGCCGGTCCCAGCGCTGCCCAAGATCTTGGCACGCATGTAGAAGGGGTCGACTATCACGATGTCCGGGGTCTTGTCGCGAATGATCCGCATCTCCATACTCAGCGAAAATAGCCGAACGAAGGTGTAGTGCAGCGGATGAAGGTTCAACATAGCATGGATGTCATCAAACCGCAGGACGATCGTACGCCCGATGGAGTTATCCACAAAGCCCTTGCCCTCCGCACCTTGGCCACGAAACCGGGTATGCCACATCCTTCTCTCGAGACGCCACTTCTCCAAAGAAAGAACAACATCATGCAGACTCCGCATAGCACCAGTTGCAAGATTGAGCATATTTGTCGGTAGCATCGCCCTACCCGCCACATGCACCCTCCTCGAGATATCCTCGGTGAAGGTGGCCCGCCCCGAGCATGGATCGCATTTCGGTGCCGGCTGGCCCGCACCCTTGTTAGTCTTTCATTTGCGTGCCTTCTTCTTCTCCTGTAATGGGACCGAGTTCTGCTCATCGACCGCCTTCTTGAGTGTGTTGGGGCTGATAATATTTCGCACCTCGCCTATCTCGAGGCTCGGTGAAGTCGGCAGTGAGGCGTCTCGAGAGCTGAACGGCGACGACGCTGTTGCAACTTGGCTTCTCCGCGGTACCAGCTAGATCGCGCGCGTCTTTTGTTGGGTTGGGTTCTTGAGAAGGAGGCCCCATGAAGTCGCCACCGTACCCATGATCGGCAAAGTACTGATCGACGTTGGCAAATGTATCGTCATCGTCATCGTTCTGATCCTGTGCCATATGCATGTTTGGATCCAGTGGCATAGGGATGTCCCGCACCGTTGCGGCGGTCTTGCCATGGGGCCGACTTGGCGACAGCACGACTGGCGGTGTTGTCTTTGGGGTGGTGTCCCCGCCCCAAACGAATCTGGCTCTTCGCCAAAGCGAGGGCCAGCTTCAGGCAGCGCCGAGGGTCATCACGTCATCATCGTCGGCCCCGACGGTTCAATCGGAGGTAACACCTCGTCGCAGCTGGCAGCACCCGAACCAGTTCAACCCTAAACAAGTTGGGTGGCATCTGGTACCGTGGAACAAGGGGTTGCCGGTTGAACGATTTTTTCCCTTGGCGACATCGACCAACTCATTGTTCACGGCGCGTGAGAGTGCACGGAACGTCGGCGGCGCCGCGAAAACCTGTAGGGCGTCGGGGATGCCCTGTCAAAGGCAAGGAGATGAAGTCCTCGACCGAGAGAGGCTTAATTAGTTACCGTGATGATGGCGTCGAGCTCGGCTAATGTCGAGGCACCGCCAACGGCGGGCGTGCAGTTGACGGAGGGGCCGCTTGCTGCAGAGGTGCCGGCCGGCGTACACCCGGGTGCATTAAGCTCACGTGCCGGCGTCGGAGACACCAATGCCGCCTCCGCCGGAGACACCAATGGCCCCGCCATCGCATTCTGCGAGTTGCTGGCCGTGAAGCTAGGAATCGGGGGCGGCCCCTGTTGGCCGCCCGCAATCCACAATGGCGGTGATCGTCGCTCCGAGTTGTTGTTGCACTTGCTCTTGGACAATCTCCGGAATCCGCGCCACCTGTGCCTTGAGTTCTTGAACCTCGCGCGCTTGGCTTTCCGAGCTGGTTTTTTTCTCCTTCCGCACACCAGCGGTATTAGTATGACCCCCATTTTGTGGACAAGCCTTTGCCGGCCACACGACCAGCTGAGGTCGGCTTACTGAGCTTATCCTTGTTCTTCATTACATTCAACGCTCTATTTAGAGTGGTGTCCCAAGGGTTGCTCTTAGTCGACCCCGCGCTATCGCTTTCGATCGCTGCGGAAGGAATGTGAACCATTTAGAAATTTGGCTTCATTAATTAGAATGCAACCATATGGAGCTAATTACCCCGGGGTGGTATTCCTTACTGTAACAACCTCAAGCGCCTGGTCTTCGGATCCGTGGTAAGCTCCTTTGTTTTCGGGTCCTTCTTGTACCGGGCCCCACGACAAAGTTCCTGGTCTGCTTGTCACCGTATGTATCGAAGAGGGCGGTAGGCCTTGCTCGGCACGCCCGCGTCCTCCTTGTCCCATATAGGCTCCGCCACTCAGAACCGCCCGGGACCGAGTGTGTGTTCCCCTAAGTTCAGCTCCCGCATTTCTTTCCCCAATCGACTTGATTGGGAGTTTGCGGTGCTCGAGCAATTGATCTTGAAGTCGTTGTAGTCATCTTCGGTGATCGAAGGATTTTTCTCCTTGATCTTCTCATAACTCTCACCTTTCTCGATCATTCTCTTCACATTGCTTTTCCAAGTAGACAGGGCCTTGCTCATCTTCGTGAGGGCAGCATTGTTCACTTTATTCCCTTTGAGGCTTGTGTTTTCAAAAGCAGCGGGAACTTGTATCGCTCGCGTGCAGCTTCGTGAAGAGGAGGTTGCGCAAATTCCCTCGGTCAAGATGCCTCAGGTTCTCGGTGTTGATCGATACGGTGCTCCGGAGAATGCACCCGAGCTGAAGCGAGTACCCCTTGACTATTCGTTCGGGCGCCGTTGGATTCCCGTCGGAGTCCACTTCAGTAACTTCCTCCTTGAGGGTGCGGAGCACGGTCGGGCGCCGGTCCTTCCGCTGCCTCTTCTGTTGGCTGCCATCTCATGCGCGCGCCGCCATCATCGCTGGTGGCATCCTCGGCGGCACCATCGGTGGTGGCATCGGTGGGGTCATCCTCGGCGGTACCATCGGTGGTCTCGGGATCGGTGGGGAAGGCGGCGTCCTCATACAAGTGAGGTTGTTCCTCCATCTCCTGGGACAGCTCGTAATGCCTTGCCGCCCGAACCCCGGCCTCATCGTTAGGGCCATGTTTCTCTCTAAATAGAAACAAAGTTTGGTCAAAAGTTGGTTATTGTCAAGGAACAAGATCATGGTCTCATCATTTAGGGTTTGTCGACTCCGACGCATCCTAAAATCTAAGCTTTTATCATTGAGGGTTTTTCGACGCCGAGGCACCCTAAAAGCCTAAGCTTTCATCATTTCGGTTTTTATCGACACCGAGGCACCCTAAAAGCCATGCATTAGTCACAAGTACGCCGGGCACTTGATCCTACTTAATTAACTACTAAGATACCTGCCCATGCATTAGTCACAAGTACCCCATATGTCCTATTTTTAGCAAAGTCATGCTAAAATTCACGGAAAATTTCAGCATGACCTTTGCTGAAAATAGGACATATGGAGTACCCAATTTGCCGGAACGGAAGTTAATCGACATTCCAGCAAACTCAAGGGCCTCTCGGTGGACAAGGCAAAAAGGCCTCCATCACAACATGGAAAAATATATATCAGCAAACTCAAGGGCTTTTTGCTTTTGCTTTTCAAAGTGCCAAATTGTAGCTAGTACCAGCAAATTAACATCTAGCAGCAATCTTCCTAGTCTAAGCATCATCGACACAGTAACTGTATGCAGCTTTGGTTCAATTAAAAAAAAGACCTAGTAATCGTACCGGCTACCACATTGTTCACGGACAGCTACCAAACTATTTCTGTATCAAAACAACATGGTAGTCTGTAAATGTGGCAAAGAAGCACAATAAATCTGATAAGTTGGTATATACAGCTTCAGGTTCCATACAAAGTCAATTGCCAATGGGCAAAAAAAGTAAGTAGCTAGTTAATTGCCTTATTTTCAGTAACAAAAATTACTAGCATAAGTTACTAGCACAAGTTACTAGCATTTGCCTAAAAACTACATAACTAGGATATGAAAGCACAAGTTACTAGCATTTTCCTAAAAACTACATAACTAGTGGACCAACTCTTTGTCTCAGAATAAGAACTATAGATCATGGGTGCTCGGGGAAAGTAGCACAAATGCAGACAATGCAAACAACCAATCAACTAGTGAAGCCAATCAAGAACCTAGAGATATAGCTAGCAAACTGAGAAGCACATGCAGAGCAAGAGCAGAGCAGAGCAAAAGAATAAAGCATCAACTTTGTCAAGCGTATGAAATTGCTTAGGTTCAACAAAAAACAAAAATGCCTGTCAATTTTCAATGCCCTGTTTAATTGACCAAACAAGTGTTTTTATAGGCATAATACAGCAGACAGCCCTTAACCCTTCAGATACTAACTTGAAGCAAACTTGAAGCAGTAGATTAGTTATCGCTTTCAGAGACAAATTTGACAATCGATTGGCTTAGTGAATTTCAGAGACAAACTTAGAACACTAACTTACTGTACCCACAAGTTAAGTGAATTTTGACAGTAGTAAAGATCAAAAACTTCAGACTTTACCCTATGCAGACTTGCAGAGCACTTGGGCACAAGGCCGACGAGCACGAGGAGGAGCTGTCGTCCTCGATGGGCCAGACCTGCAGAGCCACAATGTACTCCATGATTCAGTAACCTGGTTAATCGAATCTGAAACTAAATGAAGTTTGGTGGACAAACATAAGAGTTCATGAGAAGTTGACAACATCGTAAAAAGTGGTGGGCTAATAAATTTAACAGTTTGCTTGGCCAACCAAATGTCAGCTTGTGCATCCTAGCATTTTAGTTACACAACATAATACCTGCATAAGAGTATGAAAACAGTAAAAGAGGCATCTGCTAGCAAAACCTAGGAAGAAAAATAAATTTCACAACAATGAGCAAAATTTGGTTGGGTACTCCAAGATCGCACAACAATGAGCAAATCTTATTGAATTTTGAGAATGTACTAATTTCAGTAGTTCATGAGTGAATTTTGAGAAAGTGCAAATCTTCTTGAAATGTTGGATTTGGGTTGCCTATGTGTCCTGGATGTACCGATAATCATCTTGTTTAAAACTTAACAAGGTTAATGATTCAGATATTCCAATGGTTCAGAACTTAAATGATTCGAACATGATTTAGTAACAAGGTTCGAACATAAATGTTGTCTCCAACTTAAATTCAGTAACAAGGGAGAGTAAAAACCTTTTGTCAGCCTTTGGAGGAGAATGGAGGAGGGCAGTTGCTTGGAGTGCAGGACGTGACCACACTCACGACGTTAGGCGTTGTTTAGATTAGCAGTTCATGGGAACTGAAGGCCAAGGGTGAACATCATATGCCTATGAAGATCAGCAAGCAAGTGGTGTGGTGAAACTAATGGTGATGAAGTAGGGGATACATGCGTGCATGATGATGCAACGTTTTCAACCTTTCAGTTTCCGAAGTTAAAGCAACTCAAAAAAAAAGGAAGTAACAGTGTTTTCAGTTAGGTAGTAGAGTGTTTTCGGTTCTTCATTTTCGGAAGTAAAAGTGATTTCAGCTAGGTACTCGGATGAGCCGTCCATCATGTGACTGAATGCATAATGCGATTGGTTAATGATGATTAAGAACCCACAAGTTGCAGAAAAAGTTCAGAAGCAACAACCCACGGGATACATACAGAACTTTGCAAGTTGTTCATCTTCAGGCCACCCAATCAACTGCAACTGTTCTGTTGCATCACCGGACAGCAAAACAGTCACCAAATCTCCAGGCCCATGAGCACACATGACACCATGTAGACTTGCAGAATACTCCATTTGTAAGTGTTAGACGTACAGTACTCAAATTTTCAGTTTTACTCAAATTTCAGTCAAGCATTACAGTTTGGGGACAGTTTTACTCAAATAGGCTAACCATATCTTGCTAGTTCATCTTCATCCTTTCCAAGCAAAACAAAGGCACGACTTCTAAGCATAATAGGCATGTAGAAAATCTTAGGGAAGCACGACGGTTGAACATAGGTAATGGAGAACTTGTACTAAACAGAGGGGAGGAGAGGGAGGAGAAGATCGAAGGAAGGAGAGGGAGGAGAAGATCGAAGGAAGGAGAGGGAGGAGATTATCTCTTTGGCTCCTTGCTGGAGAGGACGAAACAGAGGGGAGCGAAGGGTCCGGGGGTCCGAGTAGGTGGGGGGCGAGGCCGCGCGGCGAGGGAGGATGGGGGTGGGGGGCGGTCGACGGCACGGGGAGGGGAGGAAGAGCGGGTGGGGGTGGGGGTGGGGAGAGAGTGGGCAAGTCCAACCCGCCCGGACGGTGGGGAGGCAGGGAGCTTCGGACTTGGGGGCGGGCCGACGGCGGGAGGAGGGCGGAGGGGATGTGGAGGGCGCGACGGAAGGGGAGGGAGGAGAGAGGAATGGGGAGGAAGGGTGGAGAGGGAGGAAGGAGGAAGGAGGAGAGGTACACTGGCGAGGCGCTGGGCCACGGAGGGTCGGCGACGGTGGTGTGGACGGGAGAGCGGGCGCCGACGCCGGGGCCTCAGCGGCGGTGGTTGGAGACGGGCGGCAGGGACGACGGGCGCCGCGATGGGCGCAGGGGCAAGGCGGCGGGGCGGCGTCGAGGCGGCGGGGCGGCGTCGAGGCGGCGGGGCAGCGGCGTCGGGAGAGGAGAGGGGAAGGGGATCGAGGGCGAGGGGCGAGGGAGAGGGGATAGGTGTGGGCCCGGGAGGAAGTATGGATGAGGGGCGGCACAATACTAATGGCGCACCACACCTCGGTGCGCCATAAGTACATCCATACTAATGGCGCACCTCACCCTGGTGCGCCATTAGTACTTTTTTTTGATTTCTGCTCGAGCCAACAGGTTATCTCCCACCTAACCTGATCCACATCAAGTTCCCTCTACTAGCTCGACCGGGTCAAGAGCCAGTTCTCACACCAAGAGGTCCTGGTTTGATTCCCTGTGCTCCACAAATTTTTTATGCATTAAAAATGCTGTTTGATACTTACTTGTGTTTAAATATGTTCAAACTTGTTTAAATCATAACACTAATATTTTTTATAAGACAGTAATATTTTTTAAAAATACCATCAAACAGTAATGCCGGTGGAGCGGGGAGGTGCGGGGTGCGGGGGTCGGCCGGGCGTTTGAGTAGGAGAGGGTGCGGGGGTCGTGGCGGCGTTGAGTAGGGGAATCGAGGGTGCGGGCGGTCAGCGGCGGCCGTGGACCGGATCTGGCGAGGTGGGATAGCGATCGAGATGGAGCGGGGAGGTGCAGGGTGCGGGGGTGTGCGCGGGCGTTTGAGTTGGGGAGGTGCAGGGGTGGCGGCGGTTGAGTAGGGAGGGTGCGGGGGGTCGGGCGCGATTGAGTAGGGGAATCGAGGGTGCGGGCGGTCGGCGGCGGCGGCCGGTGGACCAGATCTGGCGAGGTGGGATAGCGATCGAGATGGAGGGGGATCGAGATGGAGGGGGATCGAGTGTCCATGAAATTAAAAAATATTCATGATAGTTCAAAAAGTGCCCATGAAATACAATCGAGAAATGAAGTCTACGATTTAAATACAATCGATCTTAGCTAGCTATCTCTTCACAATCTTCTTGCCCTTCTTTTTCGCAAATGGAGTTCTTCTATGGAACGGACGTCCTTTAGGTAGGGTGGTCCTGCTTCTTCTTGTGGTGTATGCTGCTACTTCATCATCGCTGCCATGTTCGATCCTCGGTCGCCATACTTGTCGAAGTCTTGCTCATTGGCTACTCCATCCATTCCGATGATCTTCCTTTGCCTCTCCTCACGACAACACGACCGGGCTTTGGCGGGTCGGTAATGAAGAAGCATTGGTCCACTTGGGAAGCCAGTACCCATGGCTCATTTTTCAGCGGTGACGCTTATGCGCCGCGGTCTTGATTTGGCTTCGGGTATAACCATGGTGGTGAAATACCGGTCTTCTTTTATGACGTTCTTGGCCCATCGACACGGAACATCGACCTTCTCTCCAGCGTAGCTCAGCTCCCAGATCTCCTCGATCCTTCCGTAGTATCTGTCCTTGTCGTTACGGTGTAGGATTCCATCGTTACCCGGAGTTCGATAACCATCGCTCTTCATGTCCTTGGCCTCGGTGTAGAATGTGTAGCCGTTGATATAAATGCGCCTCATAGGTCATCGAGGTTGTGCTCGGCGCCACCGTGACAAGGCGAATATGAGTTGTTCTTCCGCGGAAGAATCCTCATGTAAAGGGTACGACGAAGCTTCTGCTTGAACCAACGCGTGAAACATGAGTTGTGCTCTTTGAGTATATCTCCGTCCGTCCTCTGTTGGCCTCGGTAATTGTACGTCATCTTAATAAAGGTTCGGTGCTCTACCACCCAAGGATCTACCACGTCTATGTGTTGTATCGCGAGTAGGTTTGCTCTTTCAAAGTCGGCGAGTCGACCCTCGAAGTCGACATGCATTTCGCCGACCCTCACGGTAACCCCATCCAATGAGCCTGCCGAGGTGCCTGCTGACGAGCAGACCAACGGGTTCTCGATGCCTAGATAATTCGTGCGATGGGAGATGCACTCTTGATTGAAAAGCCCCGACTATGCTTCCTTCTCGACGTGACATGTTGCGAACGTATCCTTTGATGACACCATTCATCCTTACGAATGGCATCATGCTTTGCAGGAACGTCGGCCCGAGTTGGATGATATCCTCCACTATATGGACCAGCAGATGCACCATAACGTCGAAGAATGCAGCGGGAAGTACATCTCAAGCTCGCATAGTATCACCACGATCTCTTCCTCGTAGCCTTCGAGTTGCCTCACGCCAATCGACTTCCAAGAGATGACGTCAAGAAGTTGCATAGGCCAAATAGCGTTTACCGCAGACGTGCGTGTCCATGATCCCACGGATTGCAATCGGAAGTATCTGTCATCAAGACGTGATGTCGTGAGACTTCATCCCGCTGAACTTCGCTTCATTGGGTCTAGGTATCTCGCTTATCTTCCCAGCGTAATCGTAAGGAAGTTTTACTCCTAGGAGGCAGGTGAAAAACTGCTCGATCTCCTCGACTTAGAGTGAAGCACGCGGAGGGTAGTCATTTCCGGTCTTCTTGGCCTTTTTGCCTTTTGCGACGACTTTTCGTGTCCCTGCTTCGCCTCATCATCATTATCATCATCATCATTAGCGTGAAGCTCCTGCACGATGCCCATTGATTTCAAGTCCGCCCTTGCTTTCGCCCATCTTTGGTCCTCTCCGCATGTTGAGCAGGGTACCAAGCGGACTCTCGCACACGTTCTTCGTGATATGCATGACATCAAGGCTGTGAGGCACACGGTGGATCTTCCAAGACGACAAGTCCCGTAAAACAGACCTCGCTTTCCATACCTTCAGCTGACTCTGGCGCCTTTCGCTTCTTTCCCGGCTCTGGCGCCTTTTGCTTCTTTCCCGGCAGTGGGCAGTCTTTCCAATTTTTCAACAGCTTGTCTATTTCCTCGCCGCTCCTCGTACACGGGCGTTTTCGTGGTTCGGTTTCACCATCGAACAGATCCTTGCGTTTCCTCCACGGGTCATCGTCGCGAAGCCACCTTCGATGTCCCATGAACACGGTTTTCGAAGACCCGGGATCTCTATCTATCTGTCGATACGTAGTGTCATCCATGCACCTTACGCATCCGTAAAAATCCGTGGACTACCTGCCCCGCGAGATATCCGTAATCGAGATAGTCGTGCACCGTCGTGAGCAGTCACGGCTCTCATAGGGAAATATTCTTTCTCTGCGGCGTCCCACGTATTGGTGGCGTTTTCCACAGCGTGTCAAGCTCCTCTTTCAGAGCCCCTGCATACTGATTGATGTCGTTCCTGGTTGTTTGGCCCTTCAATTAGCATACACATGTGAATGTACTTCCTCTTCATGCACAACCAGGGGGAAGGTTGTACATCCACACAAACACAGGCCAGGTGCTATGTGTGCTTCTCTGGCTGCCAAACGGATTGACTCCATCGGTGCTCGCGCCCAAAGACGATGTTCCTTGGATCGTTCCCAAATTCCGAGTCTTGAAGTTCAACGCTTGCCACCGCTCGCATCCTTAGGGTGACTCAACATCTTATCTTTTTATCTATCTCCGGATCATTTGCGTCATCTTCGCTTCTTCTCCTCCCTATCCGGCGTGCCAACGCAGGAGCTTTGCTATCTTAGGGTCCGCGAAATACCGCTGCACACGAGGAGTGATCGGAAAGTACCACACCACTTTTCGAGGAGCTTTCTTCCTCTTCTTGTATCGAGTGAGGCCAGACAGCGGACATATGGTAGACTCCGCGTGCTCGTCCCGATAAACGATGCAATTGTTCATGCACACATGGTATTTCACGTGTGGTAAATCGAGAGGACACACGATTTTCTTCGCCTCCTCCAAACTGGTCGGGCACTTGTGCACACATGGTATTTCACGTGTGGTAAATCGAGAGGACACACAATTTTCTTCGCCTCCTCCAAACTGGTCGGGCACTTGTTCCCCTTGGGAAGACGTTCGTGCGTAATGACATGTTCTCGTCGAAGCATGTGTCGGTCATTTTGTGTTTGACCTTCATCTCCAGCGCCATGAGCGTTACTTTCCGGCGGGTATCTTCGGGCCGGCATCCTTCATACAATGGAGTAACCGCGTCTAACTCAAGTTGATCCATCTTGGCTTTCTCTCGGGCGGCAGCTCTGGCGTTATCCGTCTCGCTTGAGAAGCAACTCTTGAATATGAGGGTCCTGCACCCAGCCCATCGATGGTCCAGCTGCCGTCGCTCTGCCGGCATCATCATCTTCATGATCATGCCCGTCTGCCCGCTTCCAAAGATCTTCCTCATCATCATGTCCTGCATCTTCTACATGATGACTGTGGTACAAAGATCACCGTCGTGATCATCTCCTCGAGGATTCTTCGTCTTCTCGCCCGCCCGAGCCGCGGTGGTTGTCTTGCTGCCCTTCCTCATTTCTTGCCCGGCCCCGTGGACGACTTCAGAGTCATCTTCATCACCTTGCCACCGATAGCCATCCATGAAACCACGCAAGAGCAGGTGGTCCCGCACCTGCCCGAGTCCGCTCCGCAATAAGGCTCTTCAGCTTGCATCTTCGACACGGACATCTTATCTCTGTCTCGTTCTTTTGAAGCATCTCGGCCTTCGCGGACCTCAAAACCTATTCATGATGCCTTCGGTCATCGTCTGCGGACCATATGGTCGCCAAGGGTAGAAACAAAACGATATTTTGGAACCAAACAAAAATTTGGCATGACTTTCCCTAAAATAGGACCAAAAAGAATGCTTAATGCCAAAATTCTCGCCAAACGGAAATGAATCAACATTCCGCAAAATATTGGCAACTATCGCATTTCAAATACCGGTACACCTCCAAACACAAACACATATGCAACACCACAAACATATGCAACACCACAAACATACATAGATCTAGCTAGGCCATAAAAAGTGCATGTGCACATTGTTGTAGGGAGAACAACATAAATATAGCTTCCCCCCTTACTTACCTATTAAAAAAAGGTAATTTAACCACTTAATTTGAATGAATCTATGGTGGAAATGAGGTGAAAGAGAGGAGGCACCCGAGACAACAAGGAGGAGGTGGAGAGAATGAAGTGCGGAGAAAGTGAGTGTGGGTAGGAGAGGCTGTCCAAAATATCTAGTTGCTGCCCACTTACTAATGGCGCACCGGCAATAAATGCGCCATTAGTAATCCAGGTTACTAATGGCGCACCTTCTGGCGCACCTTCTGGCGGTGCGCCATTAGTAGTTTTGCAAAAAAAATTACTAATGGCGTATTGATCCATGATGCGCCATTACTAGTTTAAACTAGTAATGGCGCACGATCGATCAAGGCGCCATTAGTAGTATTGCAAAAAAGGAATAAAAAATATAATTAAAAAAACAACATTAGTGGCGCACATGTGCCGGTGCGCCATTAGTACTTACAACTACTAATGGCGCACTTTATCGTGATGCGCCATTAGTATGTTTGGACAAAGCACTACTTCAAATTTTTTTGATACTAATGGCGCACCTTTGCATGGTGCGCCATTAGTAGTTTCAACACTACTGGCGTATCACTAGGTGGTGCGCCATTAGTATATACTAATGGCGCACCAACTTTCTGGTGCGCCATTAGTGTCAATCCCATCTATAGCCCTTTTTCTAGTAGTGTGAAGTCTTCTGGAATACGACACTGCTTAGTATAGAACAAACCAGCTCTCTATTACAACATGAATATGAACACAAGGGTTCCGATATTACAATGAATAACATCGGTACGGCGACACTACGCCAGCCACGGTTGCTCTATACAAGCAACATAACAACCCGAAGCAGCGGAACATCTACTGGCAGCGGAACAACGAACGACGATGCTGGACTCCAATCCGCAGGGACTCTGGCTGGAACATTTATCCTAGCTCGCGAACACAGGAACAACACCAAACAAGCAAGAAATCCAGGCACGACCTGCAAACTGGCATGACACGCCAGGTCAGTACATTGAATGTACTTGCAAGCTCACAATAACCAGAAGCATTCAAGACAAACATCAGCATGGCATTTACAGATTAAGCAGGAATTAACAAGAGATCCTCAGGATAACATAACAACATGAACATAATACTGCTAGAACAATATGATCATGGCAAGAACATATAAATCTGATGATACTAGCATGCAACATGATGACACTACATGCATCATTTATTCTGCTTGGGTTACCTCGTAACCATCACATGCCTTACTTACTATCCTCGGACATCACACGATCATCTTAGGATCAAATCAAGCTTGGTATAAACAATACCGCAGTGATCATTAAATGACCACAAGGAGCATGATCTTTACCCATGATTCTCGCACAACATCACGAATATCCAACAACTCGGTATCCTCGATACCACGGTGATCTTTCCGGTGATCACAACCATGACCAACACTTGGTCTCCAATGGTGATCTTTCCGGCGATCACAACCAACTTATCTCCTCAACGAACCGGGGTTGTTATTAAGCACATTATTATTAATACTGTTGACTCATAGTGTGACCGACACGAACTGGGCCCTTCTCCGCGGGCGCGGCTATCGATAGATTTAATATACACTCTTCAGAGGTTAGTACACTGTACCCACACTACAGAACCCATGGCCTCGCACTCCCATTCAGGTGGACCAATGGTGTTCCGACAAAACCGATCTACTGCCATGACACTCTCCCAGCGACTCCGACCCACTCCCAACTGGGCTAGTCCTGGGTAGCCCCGTGTCTACCAAAGACACAACAGCCACCGTCGTGGCCAAAACGTCCCTCAAGGGGACCGGATCCATAACAACAACAACGGGCACACAAGGTTATGTCTGCTTACCGGGCCAGGGTACGCACGCCCATAACCTTCCCTCGTGGGAGGCACCGGCGAGAGGCACGACAATAGACCCAGTTAGGACCTTCCCATAAAGGTAAGCGTGGTTGCACTGGTCAGTTTGATATGGTGGCACCATGACTCAGCCAACAGGTGTTCAAGTTCAATTTAATCCTGTTAAACTTGAATGCAAATATGCTGAGCCATGATAAAATACATGATCCAATTACAATGCATGAGCATGAATATCAACATAATCATGAGAAAACCACATAACTATCCACCATATCAACAATGAATCATATCCAACTAAGCATGGCATACTAACTAACATGAACATCATAAGTACATACTTCTCCGAAACATAGCATGACCACTAGCATCAACAATAAATATCATGCAAGAACATATCAACAATGCCATCATGCAAGCATTTAACCAACTGGATGCAATGGAACATGCATAACAACGGTACTCGGGACAGACGTCAGTCATGCACCGAATACCATTACCCACATCAACATGTACTACTACCAAACATAAGCATATGAAAGGAATACTAGCAACTAGCAGGGCATGATAACCAGGTGCATAACAACATAGCAAGAAGGTAAACACTAACCCAGAATCATTACCGAAACAATGATAACCATATTTAAAACGAGCCAACATTTAATAAATATTCAAGTTGAAAACCATGGCTACTGCATGACTATCATGCAAGTGGGTATTGTGGCTTGCCTGGGGTGACGGAGACTCCAGGAAAAAGTGCGGTGAAGCCGCGGAACGAAACGCCGGATGGTTTTCTCTTGGAGGGGGCTGATTCGAGGCAAGGAAAAAATGGTCATTTTCACTGTCAGAACACCTAGTGAAAATGTTACCAAAAGATAGAGCTCGGTGTACGAAGAAGTGAGCGTTGGTTTCACCTCAATCGGAGTTACGATTGCGGAGTTATGATGTGTGGAAGATGAAGGACCAATCTATGAAAATTTTATCACCAATGGGTCCCTGAGTGGATAAGGCAGAGGCGCATATTAGGAAATTCGCTTTCAGAATGGAGAAAACGCCTTCTGGGCCGCAGTAGAGAAAAATACGTTTTCCATAAGAGAAAACGTATTTTGAGCAAAAGAAGATGGAAATACGCCTTCAAAACAAGAAAACGTATTTCTTGGAAAATACGTTGTCACTTACGTGATGTGGCAGAGGTGGGGCCGGCTTCAGGGTGGCTGACGAGGGGGTCCCGCGCGCAGGGGAGGGGCTGAGCCACGCTCGTCTTCTTCCTCCCGCTGCTCCCCAGTGCAGGACAAAAGATGCAGGGGAGGGGCCGCGCTGCTGGCGATGTGGCGGCCGGCTCAGGCCAGCTCAGGCCGAGCGGCGACCATCGGCGAGATCGTGGGACCGCGCCGCACCCATCCCCAGGCAGAGGGGGCGCCGGGGAGGAGCAGAACGACCGTGGCGATGGAGGAACGGGAGCGGGTTCCGGCGGCCTTTTTCTTGGAGGGGAGCACTCCGGCGATGAGGAGGCTAGGGAGAGTGGGCGGGGTGACTCGCGGGGACGAGGGGGAGGCTCTAGTGGCGACGGGAGGGAGAGAGGAGCACCGGACGGCCGGACGGGCGGGTGACCGAATGCTGGAAGCGGCGGCCGTGCGCGGGGAGACGCGGCCAGAGGGACTCGGGGGTCAAACGAGTGGGGTGGGGAGGCTCTCTAGGAGGAGGGGAACACGGTTGAGGGGTCAGGAGGTGGAGAGGAGGACTAGGCTCGCCGGAAACGAGAAGACCGCGATGGCCGAGGCGAACTCCGGTGAAAAGAGGAGGGGGCCGAGGACTCCGGTAGGCGAGGGAGGCAAGTGAGTAGTGGATGAGCTGCGGGAGGGCTCGGGTCGTGCTTATATAGCCGAGGGGAAGGCTCTGTAGCTCACAAGCGAGCTTGAGCAGTGCTCGAATGGAGGTCAGTGGCTGGGCATCACACGGACATGGAGCTAGCGGCTCATTTATGGCGAACCACGACGAGGCACCGATGCAGGGCGATGTAGTCGAGCACGGGCGAGCACTTGGACAAGGTTTGAGGTCCAGACGAGGAGGGACGAGACGAGCATAGTGGCCGGAACCAGCTAGAGCACGCCCGCAGCCATGACGCAAGCGTGATCACCACGTGCACGGGCGCAAGCGGCGCTCTTTGGCTTGGCCAACCATGTCCAGTGGACGGACCTTGGTGCCCTTAGTCCAACTAAAGAAATAAATCGGTCCAGGGCAAAGAAGAGATTTGCACTTAGCTCCAAAAGTAAATCAGTAAGAAGGTGTTTGTAACTTGTTGTGGTTAAACCAACTTGGTAACGTGGTAAAGAGTTTTTCTGGTGATGATCACACACTAAGGTGATGTTGATTACCAAAATCCAGACTAAGAGGAGGAGTTTAGATGAGGGTTGCTGTAGAAAGTGCAAAACTGGCCAGAATTAGGGATTTGGATGATACACTCACATACTTGATATCTGTGAGCTGAAATCTGGCAGAGAGGAGTTATATGACGGTATGAAGATGCTGTAAATATTTCATGCCATTTGGAAATACCAAAGTGGCACTTGCTTCACAAAGCTTCATTCTGGACAGAAACTTGGAAAAATTCTAAAGGAATAATGGATTGATGAACCATGCCCAAAATGGGTGGAGGTAGGTTATATGGGTAATAGAAGGCCTAGAAAAATTGGCAGCCAAAATGGATCAAGATAAAATACACTTGCTTCACAAACTGGAATTTTGGACAGAATCAAAGAATTGAAGATGAGCTCACATGGAGGCATGACATGAGCTCTACTTTGGTGGAGGGCTATGGTATGATGATATGAGGGATTGTGCAAAATGGCAACTCATTTGGATATGCCTAGCTTGCACCTCCTTCACAAAGCTTCTTTCTGGATAGAAACTTTGGAAAATCATAATTAAATAATTACTAGGAAAATGAGGTTGCATTTTGGCATGTGGCAGTGATATGGACAGCAAAAGGTGTCCAAGGAGTTTGAGGTCAATTGGGAAAAGGAAAATAGCACTTGCTTCACAATGTGCCATTTAGGGCAGAATAGGAAATGAATTATTTGAGCATGATGATGAACATGACAAATGAAATATTTTGCCATATTTGAGAAAGATATGACCCAAACAATTTATGAGAATTATTTGTGAATTTTAGGAGTGACAGAAATATAGGTTGCTTCGCAACCTAGGCTTTAAAGGGTTATTCCTTTATCAGAAAAGGAATATTCCCAACAAAAGAATTTTGGGTTAGGTCAAGGATGGAAATGACATGATCTTGGGATGATGATGAGGGTGACAAGCCACTATAAAACCTAGGAAGACATGATCTTCCCAAGTTTCAGAACCACATAGCCACGGAAAAGCAAAACAAAACAAGGAATCTAAGAAAATCAAAGGAAAAAGAAAAGGCAAAAATCCAGGCTGTCACATCTATCGCACACGGTTCGTCCTAATTTCCAAATAAACTTACCCGCCTTTAGCTTGCATAGGTTGTGATTTTACAACACACTTGCATCGCACACGGTTAAGCCAGTTGATAACCCACAAGTATAGGGGATCGCAACAGTTTTCGAGGGTAGAGTATTCAACCAAATTTATTGATTCGACACAAGGGGAGCCAAAGAATATTCTCAAGTATTAGTAGTTGAGTTGTCAATTCAACCACACCTGGATAACTTAATATCTGCAGCAAAGTATTTAGTAGCAAAGTAGTATGGAAGTAACGGTAATGGTGGAAAAAGTAACAGTAGCAGTTTTGTAGTAATTGTAACAGTGGCAACGGTAAAGTAACTAAGCAAAGAGCAATATGTGAAAAGCTCATAGGCATTGGATTGGTGATGGATAATTATGCCGGATGCGATTATTCATGCAACAGTTATAACATAGGGTGACACAGAACTAGCTCCAATTCATCAATGTAATGTAGGCATGCATGCTTATGGGAAAGAACTTGCATGACATCTTTTGTCCTACCCTCCCGTGGCAGCGGGGTCCTATTGGAAACTAAGGGATATTAAGGCCTCCTTTTAATAGAGTACCGAACCAAAGCATTAACACATAGTGAATACATGAACTCCTCAAACTACGGTCATCACCGGGAGTGGTCCCGATTATTGTCATTTCGGGGTTACCGGATCATAACACATAGTAGGTGACTATTGACTTGCAAGATAGGATCAAGAACTCACATATATTCATGAAAACATAATAGGTTCAGACCTGAAATCATGGTCGAGCCCTAGTGACCAGCATTAAGGATAGCAAAGTCATAGCAACATCAATCTCAGAACATAATGTATACTAGGGATCAAACCCTAACAAAACTATCTCGATTACATGATAAATATCATCCAACCCATCACCGTCCAGCAAGCCTACGATGGAATTACTCGCGCACGGTGGTGAGCATCATGAAATTGGTGATGGAGGAAGGTTGATGATGACGACGGCGACGGATTTCCCTCTCCAGAGCCCCGAACGGACTCCAGGTCAGCCCTCCTGAGAGAGTTTAGGGCTTGGCGGTGGCTCCATATCGTAAAACGTGATGAATCCTCCTCTCTGGTTTTTTTCTCCCCGAACGTGAATATATGGAGTTGGAGTTGAGGTCGGTGGAGCACCAGGCGACCCACGAGGCAGGGGGCGCGCCCAGGGGGTAGGCGCGCCCCCACCCTCCTGGACAGGGTGTGGGCCCCTGGCTTTGATTCTTTCGCCAGTATTTTTTATTAATTCCAAAAATAATCTCCGTGAAGTTTCAGGTCATTCCGAGAACTTTTATTTCTGCACAAAAATAACACCATGGCAATTCTGCTGAAAACAACGTCAATCCGGGTTAGTTCCATCCAAATCATGCAAGTTAGAGTCCAAAACAAGGGCTAAAGTGTTTGTAAAAGTAGATACGATGGACACGTATCATCTCCCCCAAGCTTAAACCTTTGCTTGTCCTCAAGCAATTCAGTTGACAAACTGAAAGTGATAAAGAAAAACTTTTACAAACCCTGTTTGCTCTTGTTGTTGCAAATATGTAAAGCCAGCATTCAAGTTTTCAGCAAAGATTATGAACTAACCATATTCACAATAACGTTTAGGTCTCATATTTACTCATATCAATGGCATAATCAACTAGCGAGCAATAATAATAAATCTCGGATGACAATACTTTCTCAAAACAATCATAATATGATATAACAAGATGGTATCTCGCTAGCCCTTTCTGAGACCACAAAACATAAATGCAGAGCACCTTTAAAGATTAAGGACTGACTAAACATTGTAATTCATGGTAAAAGAGATCCAATCATAGTCATACCCAATATAAATTAATAGTAATGGATGCAAATGACAGCGGTGCTCTCCAACTGGTGCTTTTTGATAAGAGGGTGATGACTCAACATAAAAGTAAATAGATAGGCCCTTCGCAGAGGGAAGCAGGGATTTGTAAGAGGTGCCAGAGCTCGATTTTAAAGCAGAGATAAATAATATTTTGAGCGGCATACTTTAATTGTCAATATAACAACCGAGAGATCTCGATATCTTCCATGCTACACACATTATAGGCGGTTCCCAAGCAGAATGGTAAAGTTTATACTCCCCCTCCACCAACAAGCATAAATCCATTGCTTGCCCGAAACAACGGGTGCCTCCAACTAACAACAATCCTGGGGGAGTTTTGTTTGCAATTATTTTGATTTGGTTTGAGTAAGGGACTGGGCATCCCGGTGACTAGCCATTTTCTTGTGAGTGAGGAGCGGAGTCCACTCCTCTTGAGAATAACCCGCCTAGCATGGAAGATACAGACATCCCTGGTTGATACATGAGCTATTCGATCATACAAAACAGAATTTCATTTGAAGGTTTAGAGTTTGGCACATACAAATTTACTTGGAACGGCAGGTAGATTCCGCATATAGGAAGGTATGGTGGACTCATATGGAATAACTTTGGGGTTTATGGAAGTGGATGCACAAGCAGTATTCCCGCTTAGTACAAGTGAAGGCTAGAAAAGGGCTGGGAAGCGACCTACTAGAGAGCGACAACAGTCATGAACATGCATTAAAATTAATAAACATTGAGTGCAAGCATGAGTAGGATATAATCCACCATGAACATAAATATCGTGGAGGCTATGTTGATTTTGTTTCAAATACATGTGTGAACATGTGCCAAGTCAAGTCACTCGAATCATTCAAAGCAGGATACCATCCTATCATACCACATCACAACCATTTTAATAGCATGTTAGCACGCAAGGTAAACCATTATAAACTCCTAGCTAATTAAGCATGGCATAAGAAACTATAATCTCTAATTGTCATTGCAAACGTGTTTCATTCATAATAGGCTGAATCAGGAACGATGAACTAATCATATTTACAAAAACAAGAGAGGTCGAGTGTGACGCCCCCGACTCGACCGTACACTAATCATACACGCAAATGTGTACGACCAAGATCAGGGACTCACGGGAAGATATCACAACACAACTCTAGACACAAATTAAAATAATACAAGCTTCATATTACAAGCCAGGGGCCTAGAGGGCTCGAATACAAGCTCGATACACAAGAGTCAGCGGAAGCAACAATATCTGAGTACAGACAAAAGTTAAACAAGGATGCCTTAAGAAGGCTAGCACAAAAGCAACACGATCCAAGAGGCAAGGCCTCCTGCCTGGGAACTCCTAACTACTCCTGGTCGTCGGCGGTCTCCATGTAGTAGTAGGCACCCTCGGGGTAGTAGCAGTAGTCGTCGGGGGTGGCATCTAACTCCTGGGGGGCCACCATCTGGTTGCATCAACCGGAAAGAAGAAGGAAGGGGGAAAAGGGGGAGCAAAGCAACCATGAGTACTCATCCAAAGTACTTGCAAGCATCAGATCTATACTAAGTACGCATTGGTATCAAATGGAAGGGCTGTATCTGTGGACTGAACTGCAGAATGCGAGAATAGAGGGGGAAGGCCTAGCCTATCGAAGACTAGCATCTTCAAGCAGCTCCAAGCATCTTGCAGCTTGTAGAAGAGTAAAGAATAGAAGTTTATAATTAACAAGCATGTTGTAACATTAAGTCCCAGAGATTCTTCCTCGACTCCCTGCGAGAAAGCAATCCCGGAGCCCACATATCCATCACATATCAAGTATCCATTTATAGTTGTATAAGATCAGGATACAAGTCTGAACGTCCATTACCGTGGACATGGTATTTGAATATAGATCTTCCCTGCAAGGGTGCACCACGTTACCCAACACGCTCGATCACTCTGGCCGGACACACCTTTCTGGGGTCAATTCCCGACCTCGGAAGATCAACACGTTGCAACCCTACCTAGCCTCAACCGAGAGGCCCCGACCGGTCTACATCCTAAGCGCTCCGGGGTCTTGGGACCATCGCCCGCAGCACTCCGGGTCGTTGCGCGCAGGGTGCATACGAGCACCGCCTCGGATGGCCAAAGACGATCCGACTGCGTCGCATCGCTGAACTGGACGTCTGACAAAGCTTTGGCTGATTCCACGACGTCGAGGCCCATAACTATTCTCGCGTGGTGGTTAGTGCGTAAAGGCCAAAGGCCAACTCAGAACAAATACCCAAACCTGTTAGTGCATTAACAATTAAAGTAGTGACGGATGTCACGACAAGTCCGGAGCTATCAGCCCCTCCCGAGTGATACCGCTAAACAGCCAGCCGCCACTGTCACATCGCACGGGTGCTCTCTGGGCCCGCCCGGCTTTCACAACGGTCTCCAGTAAAGTCAAGGTAACTGTGTCCGTGACATCAAGGAAAACCCAAGGAATCACCCTCGGAGGATTCCACTCGATGTAATCATCAAGGTGAACATAAGAGGAACCACCCTCGAGGTTCACACTTGAGGTGTTGCATGACAGAGCCGTATCGGCAATGGTGAAAGAGGAACCACCCTCGATGACCACACCGAATAGCTACACTACAGAATTATCATCAGGAGTGCGTTAAGAGGGATCACCCTCGGCACTCAATAGTAGCTCTGCTGAGTCGAGCAACTAAAGGGGCGTGATGTGATGTGAGGTGTCAAGCTCTCGTCGTCGATCACGCTGATCGAGGCGTCAATGATGAAGCAGGGGCAACAAGGACAAGGTGGAGGTCACTGATGGATCACTAGCCAACCTATACTAAGCAGTTTAGGGTAAGCAGGTAGGTAACAATAGCAGGTACAAAAGCAGGCTATGCATCAGAATAGAAGCAAACAATAACAGTAGCAAAATCTAATGCAAGCATGACAAAATGGAATGGACGATATCGGGATGATCAAAGGGGGGGGGGGCTTGCCTGGTTGCTCAGACAAGAAGGAGGGTCGTCGGTGACGTAGTCGATCACAGGGGCATCAACAGCGGTCTCGGGGTCTATCGGAGAGAAGAGGGGGAGAAACAGTAAATACATAGCAAGCAAGAGCATAACAGGACAACATGCAGAGCTAGACGTGTTCTAACGGGGTGCTACACGTTACCGGTGAAGGGGGATAACATCCGAGAATGTTTCCCCAGGTTTAGCATTTTCGGACAGATGAAACGGAGGGGAAAAGTTGCATGTTCAGGTAGTTAGGGGCATGTGACAGACAAACGGATCACGCATTCGGATTCGTCTCGTCGTTCTGAGCAACTTTCATGTAGAAAACTTTTTCATCCGAGTTATGGATTATTTTTTATTAATCTCTAAAGTTTAAATGATTTTTTAATTTATTTAATTCAAATTATAAACCGTGAAATGTTTTTTTAACTCAACAGGGGGCTAGTCACACTCAATGACATGTGGGGTCAAGGAGCTGGGTTGACTCAGTCAACACCTTTACTAGTCAACCAATGAACAGTGCGTTGGGCCCTACTTATCATTGGCACACACTGTTAATTAGGCTTTTAAAAATAAGGGGCCACATGTCATCTATAGATAGACAATTCTAGCCATTAATTAACGCCTAATAGTACTAATCTAAGCAAGGGCCGGCCACTACTCCAGCCACGTGCACGACGCGCACACACAGGACACACAAGTTAGTAGGCTAGGAGTTATTAACATAAGATGTTATTTTGTGATTTTTGTAGGATTTAATCTATTCATCAAATAGATTTGATCCAGTGGGATGGAATAGAGTTTGTCAAGCACACTTTCTACTCATATTATTTTTAGCCATGTTAATCGTTGTTTAGACGCTGTTTAAGGGCTCACTAGAGGGTCAGTCATTGTAGAAACAGAAAAGCTAGCAAGTAGCTGCTACAGTAACCAACAGTAGTACAACAGTAGTACAAGCAGAGCAACGCTGGGTAGTGGCGTGGCGCGGGCGTGCACGAGAGACAGCTGGCGGACGGGCGCACATGTGCATGAGCACGACAGAGGCCGGCCACGGCGCTGGTCAGCGAGGAGCGGCGCGGGAGCGGTAGGGCAGACGCGGCCAGCGCTGGCGCGCGACGCGCTGGCGGCAGAGCAGTGCAAGTCGGGCAGCAAACAACGGACAGAGGGTAGCGGCGGCGGAAGTCTCGGCTGCGTGGCAAAGAGGGGCATGGCCAAGGCGTGGTGTCGATGGAACCAGCGGCTGGGCACGGCAAAGCTCGCGGAGGAGCGTTGGGTCACTGGGCTTGTACGCAAGCGAAAGGCAGCGGGGCTGGACCAAATGGTCGCCGGGACGGGGCCGGCGACGAGGTTAGCGGCGGAGGCGTTCAGCCAACGATGGTGGCAGGGCTACGGGCTACGAGAGACGGCGCTAAGGGAGGGAAGAGAAGCGGTAGCTCACCGTGGAGCTCAAGAAAGGCTCGGCGATAGTTTAGGAGCGCAGGCCGACCACAGTGGAAGAAGATTGCCGGCGACCCGAGGCGGACGAAGGCTGAGCACGGGGAGGCAGCGGGCGCCGCGTTGGCTTCCAGCCCGAGCTCGTGGTCGGGGAGGACGTATCGGAGGCCGGCGAGGCAGTTGGACACGCCGTAGTCACCCGGGGACGGCAGTGGCCACGGTGGTAGTGCGAGTGGCGGGGGAGGTCTCGAGGAGGCAAGTGGGGAGAGGTGGGATCGAGGGGTCGGGGCGTGGCGCCCTTAGGGCATCTCCAGCCGTTGGCCCCCAGGGGGCGTCTAAAAGCGCCGCCTGGGGATGAGCCGACGCATAAAATAGTCCCGGGGGTGAGTCGGTCCCGAGCCGTCGGCCCCCAGGGCCGCCCCCAGGTGCGTATTGAGAAAAAAGAAGGGCCGTTCGGTGAAGTTATGATAAAAAGTAGTTAAATTTCGGCTAAACATGGCAAATTTCGGCGAAATTCACGCATTTTCATTACATTAACCTAATCTAAAAAAGAAAGGGGCTGAAGTCGTCGTCGCCATCGTCGTCGTCGGCCTTCTCCTCCTTGACGCGGGCCTGCTGGACCCGCATCGCCATGGCGGATCGGGCGGCGGCGTCGTCGTTGCCGTCGTCGCTGCGCATAGGACGACGACCCGTCTTCATCGCGGCCGCTGCCGGCGCTCCTCAAAGCGCGCAGGCGGCGCGCTGGCGCCTTCACCTTCTCCCGGCGCGCTTTCTCCATCGCAATGGAGTCTGGCGCGCCCATTCTAGGGCCGCTGCTGTCGTTGCCGAAGTCCGCCTTCACCGGCGTCGGCCCGCTCCGTCTTCACCGGGCGCCAGCCCGGCCCGTCTTCACCGGCGCGCCCGGCTCCATCTTTGGCTTGACGAAGCGAAGGAGCCGACGAGGAGGAAGCGCGGCCGCCCTCGTTGATGACGATGCGGCGCTGCGAAAAGGCCGGTTTAGCGGTGACTCACGCTGGCTCGCCTTGACGCCAGCAGGGCCGAGTGCCGGAGGAGTGCGATGAGGATCGGGAGTAGGAAGAGGAGGAGGAGGACCCGAACCTCCTTGGCGCCATGGCCCGACGCGGCCGGTGCTGCGCCGGGGTACGCTTAACGGCGGGTCGTTGTCGCCTCGAGGTACGTGAGCACGCCGAGTGAGCGACGGGGACGCCCACCGCAGGTGGCGCCGCTCGCTGCCAGCCGCCGACCACCGGCGTCTTTGTTGAGGACGCCAATCGCTGCCGCTGGCGGCGCCGAAATACGCTGCCAGTGCCGCATGGTTGTCGGGCGGCGCATCGGGGAGGGAGAGTTGGGCGTCGGTGAGGGACGCTGCGACGATCTCGACCTCCTCGGCGGCATTGCCGCCACGGCGTCGAGCAACGGGGATCGGGCACTCCGGCGCCGATTCTCCACCCGTTGGCCCGGGCGCGCATGTCCGCGGGCGCCGAGATGTTCGCTCAAACAGAGCAGGACTCCTGCTCGCGAGCGAACGGCGGCCGTTAGCCGCCGCCGCCTCCGGGAAGCGTTCGCCATGGCGACGGCGGCTGGGCGGGCTCGGGAGAGGTAGAGGAGGGGCTGGATGGCGGCGGGGCGGGCTGGTGTGGGCACAGCGAGTGGAGGCCACCGGCTTATATAGCTGCCCCGCGCCCGTGTGTACGCGTGCGAGGGAGGGGAGGCGTCGGCACGCCGCCCCGTGACGCGCCGCCCGTGAGGAATCAATGGCAAGGCTGACCGGCGGCAGCCTTGCCATTGATTCTCCACGGAAACCGAGGCCGTTGAGGGAAGACGAGGCACCGAGTCGCTGACGCGGCTGGCCCGCGTCTTTTTCGCGCCAAAACAGCTCGCCCTGGCGCCCCCCAAGCCGGTGCTGTTTTCGGCCCAAGCCGGCGAAAATCGGGGTCCTAGGGGCGCGACTGGGCCGTTTTTTCAGCGCCGGCGCAAAAAAATCGAATGGGGAGGCCTTCCTGGGGGCGCGGCTGGAGATGCCCTTATCCCCTCCAGGCGTCGGTGCCGGCGAGGTGGTGCGGGGCAACCCGCCCCCTGTAGCGACCCGGTCGCGTGAACAACGGGAGAGGGGAGGGATCGCCAGGGTGGGCCGGCCTTGCTGTTTAGTTAGATGGGCCAAAACGCTTAGTAGATTAGGTCCTTTTCTTTTACTATTTTGTTCTTCCCTTTAAAACTTTTCTGTTTTATTTAAGTTTCAAAATTGTCTTAGCTTTGTAACACATATGGTTAGCACCTAAATTAGTAATACTGATTATACCACTACCACATTAACCTTTACTCCTAAAATAAAATAGTTTAATAATTTTTATAATTTCAAAAGCATTTAATAATGTTTTCAGCCACTGTTTTAAATACTTAGGAGAAATTAAACACTTTATAAAAAAGTTGGTTCAACATCTTAATTAGTTATGAAGTATTTCCCACACTTCGAACATTTTAGTTTGCCTGTTTGAGAAATTTGAATTTTTGTACTTTAGTTTGAACTTGAATTTGAACTAAGATTTGGATCAAGCGAGGATTAGCAACAGTAAGGTGATGACAAGGCACCATTAGAAGAGAATCACTGTAGCTTAATTATCCAGGCGTCACAATTCTCCTCCACTACAAGAAATCTCGTCCCGAGATTTAGGAGGTAGAAGCAAACGTGTACGATCAAGATCAGGGACTCACGGGAAGATATCACAACACAACTCTAAAAATAAAATAAGTCATACAAGCATCATAATACAAGCCAGGGGCCTCGAGGGCTCGAATACAAGTGCTCGATCATAGACGAGTCGTGAAGCAACAATATCCTGAAAGTACGTACATAAGTTAAACAAGTTTGCCTTAAGAAGGCTAGCACAAACTGGGAAACAGATCGAAAGAGGCGCATGCCTCCTGCCTGGGATCCTCCTAACTACTCCTGGTCGTCGTCAGTGGGCTGCACGTAGTAGTAGGCACCTCCGGTGTAGTCGTCATCGACGGTGGCGTCTGGCTCCTGGGCTCCATCGTCTGGTCGCAGCAACCGAGTAGAGATAGGGGGAAAAGGGGGAACAAGGCAACCGTGAGTACTCATCCAAAGTACTCGCAAGCAAGGAGCTACACTACATATGCATGGGTATATGTGTAAAGGGCCATATCAATGGACCGAATCTGCAGAATGCCGTAATAAGAGGGGGATATCTAATCACGCCGAAGACTACGCTTCCGCAGCCTCCGCCTTGCAAAGATGTAGAAGAGAGTAGATCAAGTCCTCCAAGTAGCATCGTATAGCATAAACCTACCCGGGCGATCCTCCTCGCCGCCTCGTTAGAGAGCGATCACCGGGTTGTATCCGCACTTGGAAGGGTGTGTTTTATTAAGTATCCGGTTCTAGTTGTCATATGGTCAAGGTACAACTCCAAGTCGCCCTGCTACCAAGATCACGGCTATTCGAATAGATTAACTTCCCTGCAGGGGTGCACCACATAACCCAACACGCTTGATCCCATTTGGCCGGACACACTTTTCTGAGTCATGCCCGGCCGCGGAAGATCAACACGTCGCAGCCCCACCTAGGCACAACAGAGAGGCTAGCACGCCGGTCTAAACCTAAGCGCACAGGGGTCTGGGCCCATCGCCCATAGGACACCTGCACGTTGCGAACGCGGTCGGAAGCAGACCTAGCAACCTCCATTACAAAGGAAGTCACGTTACGCGGTCCAATCCGGGCGCTACCGCCGCCGACGACGTCCACGAAGGCTTCGGGCTGATACCACGACGCCGGATACCCATAACTACTCCCGCGTAGATGGTTAGTGCGTATAGACCAAATGGCCAGACTCAGATCAAATACCAAGAACTCGTTAAGCGTGTTAAGTATCCGCGAACGCCGAACAGGGCCAGGCCCACCTCTCTCCTAGGCGGTCTCAACCTGCCCTGTCGCTCCGCCACAAAGATCCATCCAGAGGGTCGTCGGGACAAAGGTCCTTTCAGCCCCCAATCCGTGAATCACTCATTTGGTGCTCCTCGAGCCGACCCGACTTTAAGCACCACATGTATCATGTATAAAGTATATAGTATATACCCGTGATCACCTCCCGAGTGATCACGGCCCGATAGTATAGCATGCCAGACGGACAAGAATGTCGGGCCACAGATGGAAATACTAGCATCCTATACTAAGCATGTAGGATTGCAGGTAGAGGTAACAACAGTAGTAGCAAGGACAGGCTATGCATCAGGATAGGTATAACGAAAAGCAGTAACATGCTACACTACTCTAATGCAAGCAATATAGAGTAGAATAGGCGATATCTGGTAATCAAGGGGGGGGCTTGCCTAGTTGCTCTGGTAAGAGAGAGGGGTCGTCAACTCCGTAGTCGAACTGGGCAGCAGCAGCGTCGGTCTCGTAGTCTACCAGAGAGAAGAGGGGGAAGAAAAAATGAATACCAAGCAAACATATGCATATCGATGCATGACACGACAAGTAACTATGCTAGGGGTGCCCTAACGCGGTATGAGGTGATACCGGTGAAGGGGGGAAGCATCCGGGAAAGTATTCCCGGTGTTTCGCGTTTTCGGGCAGAGGAGCCGGAGGGGGAAAGTTGCGAGTTCGATAGGTTAGGGGGGTGGCGGACGAACGGGTTGCGTATCCGGAATCGTCTCATCGTTCTGAGCAACTTTCATGTTGAAAATAATTGGATCCGAGTTACAGATTAAAAGGTATGATTTTCTAATGATTTTATTAATTTCTGGAATTTAATTAATTATTTAAATTAATTCGGAAAATAAATTAATGACATCAGCAGTCAACAGGGTTCACTGGTCAACCTGACCAGTGGGTCCCACTAGTCAGTGACACGTTTTAATTAACAGATTAAGTAAACTAATCGTAATTAATTAGTGGGTGGGCCCACTGTCATTGTTTGATTAATTAACTAACAGTTAATTAGGTTAATCTAATTGTGATTAATTAACTTAATTAATTCGTTAATTAATTAATTAATTTAATTATTATTATAATTTTTTATTTTTTTATTATTATTTTTTTAACTAAAACGCTCGGGGTGGGCCTCGCCGCTGGCTCAGCCTTAGCGGGCGGGCGTGGCCACAGGCCGAAAGCACGGAGCCGCCCGTTAGGGCGCCTACCAGCCATCAGGGAGACGGGCCACGGGCGACGGGCCGCGGGCGTGGGCTGGTGCGGGTACGGCGGAACCGGGCCAGCCCGGCGAAGCGGGGCCGGGCCGACCACGCCGAGGAAGAGGCCCGGCCGTGGCTATGGCTACCAGCGCGAGGGGAGGGGCACGCGCGCTGCGGTGAACGAGGCCGGCAATGGCGACGCCGACGATTGGCGGGCGGGCACGGCCGCCCGTGAGGGACCGGCGACGGCAGGGAGGCGGAGGGAGCCGGGACGCGGCCACGGCGGGCGCGGGCCGACTTGGTATGCGCGCGGCGAGTGCGAGCGCGCACGCGGAGGAGGAGCGGGACCGCGGTGAGCGGAGCCACGGCGTGGACGGAGCGCGGGCGGTGACCGCGGGGAAAAGGGGAAGGAAGGGGGGCGCTCACGTGGGGGAGTAGGGTCTGGGCAACGGGGCGCGGGGAGCGACTCGGGGAGGAGGACGAGGACGGCGGCAACGGCGCCGACGACGGCGGAATCGTGGTGGTGGCGACAGGCGCCGAGGGCGTCGCGGTCGAGCGGGGCGCCGGGCGTTCGGTGAGGTGAGGAGGCGTCCGGCGAGGGGGATGGTGACGGGCGACGCCGGGGCGGTTGCTCCGGGCGACGACGAGCGAGGGGGCGATGGGATCGGGGGGTTGCCCCGATCTAGATCGGGGAAGGACGAGGGAGGAGTGGGACGAGGGGGGAAGGAGTGGGTGCGAGTGGGGGTTGCGGGTGTCGGTCGGGCTAGGGTTTGGTGGGGACGGGGTTATGCAGAGGGGGGCGACTGGGCCGGCCTGGGGGCCCGATGGCAGCTGGGCCGAGGACCAGCGAGGGGGGGCCTTTTATTTTCTTTTGTTCCTTTTTTATTTGTCCTTTTACTTTTATTTATTCGTTTCTGTTTTCTTAGTTACACTTTATTTTTTTGTTTAGTAAAATATCACAATAGCTCCAAAAATAGTGTTTCAAAATAACCCTCAGCCACAAAAGGTTTTAACCCAAACTAAAATAGTTTAGTGTGTTATAAAATACCAAAGGCATCGAAATAATGTTTTTGCTACCGTTTAAACCTTTTTAGAGCATTTATTCATTATATAAAAATGTGGATTCTTCATCATAACCATCTATGCATTAACTGGCACAACCCGAACATTTTGTTTTTAATATTTGAAAACTTTTGATGTATGCCATATTTGGAATTTGAATTTTGAATCAGTTATTTTTTGAACTAACGAGGAATTAGCAACAGTAACGAAGGTGACATGTCATCATTAGCAGAGTTTTACTGTAGCCTAATTATCCGGGCGTCACAATTCTCCTCCACTACAAGAAATCTCGTCCCGAGATTTATGCGGTGGAGTAAGGGGGGAAAGGTGTTGGTAGCGAAAAACCTAACGAGTCTTCTCGGTCTTGGTTGCTCTTCTCGAAGTGGTCGGCCCATAGCACTGATGGTTTCATTCCTATGCATCAATGCATCATGATGAGGTTGTCGTCCTTTCTTCAGGAACTTCATCGTACTTACGATAATGATAAGGGGTAACTTCTGAAGAACGGACCTTCAAGGTCAACTATCTAGCAGATAACTCAGGGAATGTGGTAGAAAGTAACTCTCGAATAGATACTTAAGAAATTATCGAGAGTAAAGTAAAAAGGTACCATGAGATGTTTCCAATGGCAAGCAATCGTTCGATGTCCTAATCAGAAGGTGAAAGGGGTTTAGAGCAACAAGAATAAGTATTAAATCGATGCCAAAGTTGATGATCTCTTTGGAAGGTGGCTCATGAATTACATACGAGGCCATGCGCGAGGAACAACCTTGGGAACAGGGGGTGTACACGAGAGTCAAGTTTCGATCCTGTGGAACTATGGGTTATGGGCCCACCATGTGGGATAAAAGTAGGAAGGTGGGCTGACATCTTGCACGGTCACGATAGCAAGGCATATCAGAGGGTAGCCTGTTAGTTATGTCAGCAACAACATCGATACCAAGGGCGAGGGACGAAGAGAGCCATTTTCCCGCTCGTTGAACGAGGCGGACCATTAGGCATAGTTCTCGTCCATCGGTGGCTACCGAAATGTCATCAACAATAGTAACAGGGTCTTGCTAACATAATTGTACAACCGAGGTGTTTTACATAAGCAGGAATTATTACCGCTTATATCGAGATAGATCACGTAAAGGTTAAACTAAACAATGAAAGGAAAATATGATTATCATATTAAATGTAACAATGGAAGGGAAAATGTGTTTAAACACATATTTCAAGGGTATATCCTTCCCAAGGGCAAGCAAAGCATGATATCCATGACGGGATATAACGTAGAAAACCCCTTTAGGAAAGGGAAGAGAAAGTCCATGTCATTATCCATACAATGGTGTTCGGATAATTGAGCAAGAAACATTTAGCATTGGGCTTCAAATGTTCTTGTTGAAAATCAAAGTTCCACAGACAAGCTTTTGAGATAGCATTGGCATGGTATCCAAACAAAGGTCGGACTTTAGATACTCAATGGATCCATCAGGAACAGCTTATAAAATAGGTCTTACAATTTCCTCCAGGAAGAATGGTTATCCTTGCAAAAGAATTTATAATGATCGGTCCTCCACCCAGGGGTGCTAGCCATGACATCATGTTACCGTTCATCAAAGGACCAATATCATAACTCTTGAAAGTTGTCCCAGCCATCATATCTCGACCGAGATTCGTGATCCGATTGGTGTCATGATACCTCGCACTCAGGATGTCCGAGAAGAAAAGGTGCAACACATATTGATGAGGTGACATTGTAAGATTCTCGGGGAAATGAACTATGAAGTGATTTCCGTTAACAAGAGTCCATCATTAACCCCAAGGAGAGGACAAGGAGGTGTCTGGTGAACTCATCGGCAATTCATCGAGATTCCCAAAAGATGGATTTCCACAATTATGAACAAGGAGATAACATTTGTCGATCAAATGATATAAGGAAGTATGCTCGAGGAAAACATACACAATTAAACATTGGTTGAAAGGTGCGCCCAAATATGGGTTGGGTTGCACGACCAATGTCGTAATGGTGATTCAATAATCAATAGCCTAAGAATGAACTTTCGACCATTAACTTCAAAGAAATAGGGTTGCTAGAAGGAAAGAATCCAGACAACACCGTTCACTTGTTGGAATTAACACGGGGACCAAGAAAGAATGGTGATGGTGAGAAGTATTTCTATGTCAAGAATTCTTAAGAGGTGGAACAAATCTCAGAACATTCTTGACATAAAGGATGGTAATACTCCAAGGTAAAGAAGAACAATGGTTGGATAGCAAGGAACTCAAGGTATAACACCAAACATGAACAAGCTTGTGTTGGTGGGAAGGCAATAAAGTGGTCGATGATAATACAATTCATCAAGGGCAAGGATGGCATTTCTCATCGTGAATTCAATTGATATCCTGGATGAGCTCAGAATGTTGATGATCACGACACCTTTGTCGCGAGAGTTCATGAAGATGTAATCGATCAGCGACGACATCAAGTCAAAGTAATGATGAAGTGAAAGGTTATTGGAACCAAGGGTACGACACAAACTCGAAACCAAGCTTGTTGTTCAAGGCGAAATGATATGACGATGAGGATCAACGTAAGGTTAGTTCATCGTCGAAAATTGTGCTCCGAGAAGAAGGACCGGGTAGCACAGTTAAAATCATCACGACAATGATATAGCCAAACAGGCTAGGAATGGCGTGATCGGGTACAAACTCGTACTTATAGAAGCTTACTGAAGAGTTGTTGAACCGTAGTGCGGACTCGGTTCAGTTATCGGTGTCTTTGAGTGTTTAATAACTCAGAGCCCATGAAAATTGTAATCGGTGAGTATGTAGTACTTGATGAAGAACTCATAAGAAATTATGCAGTTCCAAGATAATCTCGAGATACCAGGTGGTAATACTCGACGACAGATCAAACTAGAGGTTGGACTGGGGTATTGCTCTATAGAAGACAATTGTTTTAACTTGTCCGAGAAATGGGATCAAAGAAGAACAATCATGGTCGGAACCACGGTTGCAAGGGATCAATTCACAGATACCATATGTTAGTTATCAAGGAAATAGTTATTGTTACAAGAAGCTTCCATGATAGGATATACATCGCGTCCATGGGCATGAACACAAAGTTCAAGGTCGACTCCCACTTTCTCAATGCATAATCTTCCATTCACCTCTCGTATTTTGACGATGACATTAGTTGTTGAAAGTTTTACCTGGTGCAATACCAGATAAGTATGACTCGTGAAATCTTTCGGGTTCACACCGATGAGGGAAGGCATTGGTTCAATCCCATCGGGGCTTCTTACGAACATATACCATAAGCTTCAAGAGTAAATATCATTAGCTCGAAAGCAGAGCATGGTTGACAAAAGGAAAGGATACAATTTAACAAAGGCATTATGTATCGGAGAAGGACTCACAAGGTGATTAATTATGAAGGACACCGCCGGATATAATAATCCAACAAAGGGATATGGCGATCCACAGTGGAGCCGAGGTGAGTATCGATACCCAATCGAGGAAGAAAGAATGCAAATGCATCGGTTTATAGAACATCTGAATAATTCAACGTTTAAATAACAAAGGGATTATGATTTTCGAATCAAGGGATCAGAAGCAAACGCTCTGATTTAAGGATGGATAAGTTGAGTAGGCTTAGGGATACCATCGATGGTAATTTGATTGGTCGAGATCCAGCTCATGTGCAAAATGACATCTGAGCCGGAAAGATAATTTAAAAGGATCAACTGATGATTGCGTGCATTCGCACTCATGTTGAATCAATAGGATCAAAATGATGGTGCCTAAAGATACTAACGAATATTGTCAGACATAGGGAAAGCATCCATAATGCAACCAGACAAGTATTGCAGAGCAATAAGCTACTAAGGATTTTTGGAGGACCGAATAGTATTTCGAAGACCATTGTGAAACACTTGAACAACTGGGGATGAACAGATACTCGATAAGGGCGAGAAATTATCCGTAGGGGTATTCATGTGGCAAAGAACTGCAAGGCAATAGGCACAAAGTATTCTTGAAACAATAGAGAGAATTTCGGTTTATCTTGTAATAACAAGATCAATGGGGGATGATCGTATGAATGGCAAGTGTAAGTAGTTTTCCATACGGATTTATCGATGGTCGGGAATAGCAAAAGTGATGGGCACAAAGTCTCGAGAGAATATCAAAGAGTATCTCCGAAATCTTCCGTGCGATCGGTGATCATCCGGATCAAGGGCCTCCGGTAGAAAGTATTTTCGAGAACCTAAAGTTAGATTTTAGTAAAAATTGTTTAACCCGAATAGAAGAGCGTTCAGAATCCCAGAGTAAAGGTCGAGGAGTAAAAGATCCTAGTACCACCCGATGGCGACGTGGGCCCGTAAGGCACACAACCAAGTTAGTAAAAGTTTTTGCAATGTCTAGACTCGACTTCGGCCAAGGAGTTGGGAAGGGGGATTGCTACAGGCAGTCGGCTCTGATACCAATTTGTGACGCCCCCGATTCAATCGTACACTAATCATACACGCAAACGTCTACGATCCAGATCAGGGACTCACGGGAAGATATCACAACACAACTCTAAAAATAAAATAAGTCATACAAGCATCATAATACAAGCCAGGGGCCTCGAGGGCTCGAATACAAGTGCTCGATCATAGACGAGTCAAGCCGGAAGCAACAATATCTCGAGTACGGACATAAGTTAAAACAAGTTTGCCTTAAGAAGGCTAGCACAAACCGGGATACGATTGAAAGAGGCGCAGGCCTCCGCCTCGATCCTCCTAACTACTCCTCGTGGTCGCCGGTGGGCTGCACGTAGTAGTAGGCACCTCCGTGTAGTCGCCATCGACGGTGGCGTCTCGCTCCTGGCTCCATTGTCCGGGTCACAAAGAACCGAGTAGAGATAGGGAAATGGGGAACAAGGCAACCGTGATTACTCATCCAAAGTACTCGCAAGCAAGAAGCTACACTACATATGCATGGGTATATGTGTAAAGGGCCATATCGCTGGACCGAATCGCAGAATGCCGTAATAAGAGGGGATATCTAATCATGTCGAAGACTACGCTTCCGGGCAGCCTCCGTCTTACAAAGATGTAGAAGAGAGTAGATCAAGTCCTCCAAGTAGCATCAGATAGCATAAACCTACCCGGCGATCCCTCCTCGTCAGCCTGTTAGAGAGCGATCACCGGGTTGTATCTCGCACTTGGAAGGGTGTTTTTATTAAGTATCCGGTTCTAGTTGTCATAAGGTCAAGGTACAACTCCAAGTCGCCCTGTTATCAAGATCATGGCTATTCGAATAGATTAACTTCCTGCAGGGTGCACCACATAACCCAACACGCTTGATCCCATTTGGCCGGACACACTTTTCGGGTCATGCCCGCCGCTGAAGATCAACACGCCGCAGCCCCACCTAGGCACAACAGAGAGGCTAGCACGCCGGGTTCAAACCTAAGCGCCACAGTGCAGGCCCATCGCCCGTAGCACACCTCAAGACGCTGCGTTAACGCGCCGGAAGCGCACCTAGCAACCTCCATTACAAAGGAAGTCACGTTACACGGTCCAATCCGGCGTAGCCCGCCGCCGACGTCCACGAAGGCTTGGTGATACCACGACGCCGGGATACCCATAACTACTCCCACGTAGATGGTTAGTGCGTATAGACCAAATGGCCAGACTCAGATCAAATACCAAGAACTCGTTAAAGCGTGTTAAGTATCCGCGAACGCCGAACAGGGCCAGGCCCATCTCTCTCCTAGGCGGTCTCAACCTGCACTGTCGCTCCGCCACAAAGATCCATCCAGAGGGCCGTCGGGACAAAGGTCCTTTCAGCCCCCAATCCGTGAATCACTCGCGGGTGCTCCTCGAGCCAATTCGACTTTAAGTACCACATGTATCATGTATAAAGTATATAGTATATACCCGTGATCACCTCCCGAGTGATCACGGCCCGATAGTATAGCATGCCAGACGGACAAGAATGTAGGGCCACAGATGGAAATACTAGCATCCTATACTAAGCATGTAGGATTGCGGTAGAGGTAACAACAAAGAGTAGCAAGGACAAAGCTATGCATCGTGATAGGTATAACGAAAAGCAAGAATATGCTACACTACTCTAATGCAAGCAAGATAGAGTAGAATAGGCGATATCCGGGTGATCAAGGGGGCTTGCCTGGTTGCTCGCAATAGAGAGGGGTCACAACTCCGTGGTCGAACCGGGCAAAGAAGAACGCCGGTCTCGTAGTCTACCGTAGAGAAGAGGGGAAGAAACAATGAATACCATGCAAACAGATGCATATCGATGCATGACACGACAAGTAACTATGCTAGGGTGCCCTAACGCGGTATGAGGTGATACCGGTGAAGGGAAGCATCCGGAAAGTATTCCGGTGTTTCGCGTTCGAGTAGGAGCCGGAGGGGGAAAGTTGCGAGTTCGATAGGTTAGGGGGGTGTGGCGGACGAACGGGTTGCGTATCCGGAATCGTCTCGTCGTTCTAAGCAACTTTCATGTTGAAAATAATTGGATCCGAGTTACGGATTAAAAGATATGATTTTCTAATGATTTTATTAATTTCTCGAATTTAATTAATTATTTAAATTAATTCGGAAAATAGATTAATGATATCAGCATGATGTCATGCTAACGCCGCCAATCGACAGTGGTTGATCGGTCAACTGACCAGTGGGTCCCACCGTCGCTGACACATTTTAATTAACAGATTAAGTAAACTAATCGTAATTAATTCGTGGGTGGGCCCACTGTCATTGTTTGATTAATTAACTAACAATTAATTACGTTAATCTAATTGTGATTAATTCACTTAATTAATTCATTAATTAATTAATTAATTTAATTATTATTATAATTTTTTATTTTTTTATTGTATATTTTTTTAACTAAAACGTTCCGGGGCCGTGGGGCCTCGCCAAAGGCCTGTGCCTTAGCGGGCGTGGCGTGGCACGCAGAGCCGGGCACGGGAGCCGCCGTTAGGGCGCCTGCCACCGTGGGAGAGGGCGGCGGGAGACGGGCCGCGGCCAGGCGTGGGCTGGCGGGTACGGCGAACCGGCCGGCCAGCGAAGGCGCAGGCCGGGCCGACCACGCGACAGGGAAGAGGCCCGGCCGTGGCCATGGCCAGCCAGCGCGAGGGGTACGCGGCGCCGCTGCGCGAAATGAGGTCGGCAATGGCGACGCCGACGATTAGCGGGCGGCACGGCCGCCCGTGGACCGGCGACGGGAGGCGGAGGAGCCGGACGCTGCCACGGTGGCGGGCCGACTTGGTATCGCGCTGGCGAAAAGTGAAGCGCGCGCCGGAGGAGGAGCGGGACCGCGGTGGCGGAGCCACGGCGTGGACGGAGCGCGGCGCGACCGCGGGGAAAAGGGGAAGGAAGGGGGGCGCTCACGTGGGGGAGTAGGGTCGGGCAATGGGGCGCGGGGAGCGACTCGGGGAGGAGGACGAGGACGGCGGCAACGACGCTCGACGACGGCGGAATCGTGGTGGTGGCGACGGGCGCCGAGATGACGCGGCCGAGCGGCGCAAGGCCGGGCGGTCGGTGAGGTGAGGAGGCGTCTGGCGAGGGATGGTGACGGGCGACGCCGCGGTGGCTCCGGCGACGACGAGCGAGGCGATGGGATCGGGGGTTGCCCGATCTAGATAGGGAAGGACGAGGAGGAGTGGGACGAGGGGAAGGAGTGGGTGCGAGTGGGGGTTGCGGGTGTCGGTCGGGCTAGGGTTTGGTGGGGGGGTTATGCCCGGGGCGACTGGCTGGCCTGGGGCTGATGGCCACCGGCCGAGGTCCAAATGAGGGGGCCTTTTATTTTCTTTTGTTCCTTTTTTATTTGTCCTTTTACTTTTATTTATTCGTTTCTGTTTTCTTAGTTACACTTTATTTTTTTGTTTAGTAAAATATGACAATAGCTCCAAAAATAGTGTTTCAAAATAACCCTCAGCCACAAAAGGTTTTAACCCAAACTAAAATAGTTTAGTGTTTTATAAAATACCAAAGCCATCGAAATAATGTTTTTGCTACCGTTTAAACCTTTTTAGAGCATTTATTCATTATATAGAAATGTGGATTCTGCATCATAACCATCTATGCATTAACTGGCACAACCCGAACATTTTGTTTTTAATATTTGAAAACTTTTGATGTATGCCATATTTGGAATTTGAATTTTGAATCGGTTTTTTTTGAACTAACAAGGAATTAGCAACAGTAACGGAGGTGACATGTCATCATTAGCAGAGTTTTACTATAGCCTAATTATCCGGGCGTCACAATCTTGCAAGGGTTGAGCATTTGTAAGCCATGGGGTTGTTGCAATAAGGCTTGCGACTCAGGGCATTGGCCATGATATTAGTCGTGCCAGGGGTATAAGAAATACCGTAGTCATAGTCTGAAAATTGTTTCCATACATCCTTGTTGATGGAGATCCAAATCTAGCTGAGTAAACAATTACGTCATACTTTAATGATCGGTGAAGATCTCACAACGATTACCAAGAAGGACATGTCGCCACAACCTTGGTGCAAATTAAAATGCATCAAGTTCAAAGTCATGGACTGGGTAGTTCTTTTGAAAAGATATCTTGGAATTCAAAAATGACTAGAGTGTTTTCAATTCTCACAAGAGGAGAAGCGTTTTAACGCATGCAAGGAATAAATCCATACTTCGGCATTCCGAAAAAGATGAGTCTGGCAGCTCACTATCTCTCTCGAAGGATGGAGTAGATGGCCGATTTTACTGGTGCAAATGATAGAAGTGGTATGTGTTTTCAACCATTCCATGCCCAGAATGAGTTCAATATTGGAAGGCTTCAAAACATTAGGGGGGAATCATGGAATTCCAGCCTTTCAAGTTTAAAGGAGAAGTTGTGACTAAGAATGGTGGTTCGACATTGGCCCGCGGTATGTAGCTTGAAATTTCGGTCAAGTGATAGCGGTTCCAACAAGTAAGGAACGCGTGTGGTTGTCCAACCATCGAGTAGCGGGACTTTTCAGATAGTATGCCGCGAAGGTGACAAAGTTGGCAGGGGCTACATCAGCGGACTCCAACTCGAAAGTGATGTCTCGGAGCGAGTCATCAACATCAAGCGACTGAGTTGAGCTGCGGTAGATGACAGGGTTGAGACGTGCAAAGTTTTGCAGAGTCACTGGGGCGGGTTTCTAATTCATTGGGACGCAGAAACTGAGCCATGACTCATACCATGAACTGGCGATTCAACATCAAACTGTTGTATCATTCCGGCCATGTATTTGGGCGGTCACGACCAGCTGGTCTAACCATCCTGCTTAAATGCAACATGGGGTAGTTTAGCGAAGGGATGGAGCAAGTGTATGGAGTCACTCATGAGGTAAACTTCACACTATGCAAGGGCATAGTATGTACATGGCAGTAGTCATTGAAGTCATACCGATATACGGAGCCAATTACAAGGTGTTCGTATGAGTTCGGACAAGAGAAACATCCTAGACATACCAGGCGGCACGTATGCACGCGATGGAGGGATATCACAACGGACATAGCAAAGGCTACATCAGCGTCGGTGAAAACCTCTGAAGCGAGGGATTAGCAAGTGACGATGCAGGGTGCCCTCGATAGGAGGATCCTACGGTCAGTGAATATTATGAAGCGGAACTTGGTCTTAATTCAAGAAAGGCGTATTACAAATCTCCGGGTGGATGTGATCACGAGAACCTAATGTTAGATTTTAGCAAAATCATTTAACCCAAAAAGAAGAGACATCATAATCCCAGAGTATATAGACGAGGAATAGAAGATCCTAATACCACCCATTGGCGACGTGGGCCCGTAAGCCACACAGCCATGTTAGTAAATCAGTTTTTCAAAGACTAGACTCAACTTGGGCCAAGGAGTTGGAACGGGGGATCCTACAGGCAGTCAGCTCTGATACCAACTTGTGACGCCCCCGACTCGATCGTGCACTAATCATACACGCAAATGTGTACGACCAAGATCAGGGCCTCACGGGAAGATATCACAACACAACTCTAGACACAAATTAAAACAATACAAGCTTCATATTACAAGCCAGGGGCCTCGAGGGATCGAATACAAGCTCGATACACAAGAGTCAGCGGAAGCAACAATATCTGAGTACAGACATAAGTTAAACAAGGATACCTTAAGAAGGATAGCACAAAAGCAACACGATCCAAGAGGCAAGGCCTCCTGTCTGGGACCTCCTAACTACTCCTGGTCATTGGCGGTCTCCACGTAGTAGTAGGCACCCTCGGGGTAGTAGCAGTAGTCGTCGGGGGTGGCATCTAACTCCTGGAGGCCACCATCTGGTTGCATCAACCGGAAAGAAGAAGGAAGGGGGAAAAGGGGGAGCAAAGCAACCGTGAGTACTCATCCAAAGTACTGCAAGCATCGATCTATACTAAGTATGCATTGGTATCAAATGGAAGGGTCAGATTCGTGGATATGAACCGCAGAATGCCGTAATAGAGGGGAAGGCCTAGCCTATCGAAGACTAGCATCTTCAAGCAGCTCCAAGCATCTTGCAGCATGTAGAAGAGTAAAGAATATCAGTTTATAATTAACAAGCATGTTGTAACATTAAGGCCCAGAGATTCTTCCTCGACTCCGTGCGAGAAAGCAATCCCGGAGCCCACATATCCATCACATATCAAGTATCCATTTCTAGTTGTATAAGATCAGGATACAAGTCTGAACGTCCATTACCGTGGACATGGTATACGAATATAAATCTTCCCTGCAGGGGTGCACCACGTTACCCAACACGCTCGATCACTCTGGCTGGACACACCTTTCTGGGGTCAATGCCCGGCCTCGGAAGATCAACACGTCGCAGCCCTACCTAGGCTCAACAGAGAGGTCCCCGCCGGTCTACATCCTAAGCGCTCCGGGGTCTTGGGCCCATCGCCCTCAGCACTCCGGGTCGTTGTGCGCAGGGTGAATACTAGCACTGCCTCGAATGGCCAGCACGATCCTACCATGCCACACTGCGGAACTGGACGTCTGACAAAGCTTCGGCTCATACCACGACGTCGAGGCCCATAACTATTCTCGCGTAGTGGTTAGTGCGTAAAGGCCAAATGCCAACTCAGAACAAATACCCAAACCTGTTAGTGCATTAACAATTGAAGTAGTGATGGCTCTCGGGACAAGTCCGGAGCTATCACCCCCTCCCGGGTGATACCGCTAAACAGCCAGCCGCCACTGTCACATCGCACGGGTGCTCTCCGGGCCCGCCCGGCTTTCACAACGGTCTCAAGTAAAGTCAAGGTAACTGTGTGTCCAGACATCAAGGGAAAAACCGAAGGAATCACCCTTGGAGGATTCCACTCGATGTAATCATCAAGGTGAACATAAGAGGAACCACCCTCGAGGTTCACACTTGTGGTGTTGCAACGAGCAGCCAGACGGGAATGGTGAAAGAGGAACCACCCTCGATGACCACACCGAATAGAAACACTACAGAATTATCATCAGGAGTGCGTTAAGAGGGATCACCCTCGGCACTCGATTGTAGCTCTGCAGAGTCGAGCAACTAAAGGGGCGTGATGTGATGTGAGGTGTTAGGCTCTGGTCGTCGATCACACTGATTGAGGCGTCGATGATGAAGCAGGGGCAACAAGGACAAGGTGGAGGTCACTGATGGATCACTAGCCAACCTATACTAAGCATTTTAGGGTAAGCAGGTAGGTAACAATAGCAGGTACAAAAGGTGCTATGCATCGTAATAGGAGCAAACAATAACAAGAGTAAAATCTAATGCAAGCATGAGAGAATGAAATGGGCGATATCGGGATGATTAAAGGGGGCTTGCCTAGTTGCTCGCATAAGAAGGAGGGTCGTCGGTGGCGTAGTCGATCACAGGGGCATCGATGGCGGTCTCTGGGTCTATCGGAGAGAAGAGGGGAGAAACAAGAATACATAGCAAGCAAGAGCATAACAGGACAACAGGCAGAGCTAGACGTGTTCTAACACGGTGCTACACGTTACCGGCGAAGGGGGATAACATCCGAGAATGTTTCCCCGGGTTTAGCATTTTCGGACAAATGAAACGGAGGGGAAAAGTTGCATGTTCAGGTAGTTAGGGGCATGTGGCAGACGAAAGGATCGCGTATTCGGATTCGTCTCGTCGTTCTGAGCAACTTTCATGTAGAAAATTTTTTCATCCAAGTTACGGATTATTTTATATTAATTTCTAAAGTTTAAAGGATTTTTTAATTTATTTAATTCGAATTATAAACCGTGAAATGTTTTTTTAACTCAACAGGGGGCTACTCACACTCAATGACATGTGGGTCAAGGAGCTGGGTTGACTCAGTCAACACCTTTACTAGTCAACCAATGAATAGTGCATTGGGCCCTACTTGTCATTGGTACACACTATTAATTAGGCTTTTAAAAATAAGGGGCCACATGTCATCTGCACATAGACAATTCTAGCCGTTAATTAACACCTAATAGTACTAATCTAAGCAAGGGCCAACCACTACTCCGGCCACGTGCACGACGCACACACAGAGGACACACAAGTTAGTATGCTAGGAGTTATTAACATAAGATGTCATTCTGTGATTTTTGTAGGATTTAATCTATTCATCAAACAGATTTGGTCCAGTCGGATGGAATAGAGTTTGTCAAGCACACTTTCTACTCATATTATTTTCAGCCGTGTTAACCGTTGTTTAGACGCTGTTTAAGGGCTCACTAGAGGGCCAGTCATTGTAGAAACAGAAAAGCTAGCAAGTAGCAGCTACAGTAACCAGCAGTAGTACAACAGTACTACAAGCAGAGCAACGTTGGGTAGTGGCGTGGCGCGAGCATGCACGAGAGACAGCGGGCGGACGGGCGCACATGCGCATGAGCACGGCAGAGGCTGGCCACGACGCTGGTCAGCGAGGAACGGCGCGGGAGCGGCAGGGCAGACGCGGCCAGCGCTGGCGCGACGCGCTGGCGAGCAGTAGCAGGCGAGTCGGGCAGCAAACAACTGCAACAGCAGGGTAGCGGCGGCGGAAGTCTCGGCGCGTGGCAAAGCGGGGCATGGCCAAAGCGCGGGCTCTCAATGGAACCAGGGAAGCTGGGCACGGCAAAGCCTGCGGAGGAGCGCGTTGGGTCCCTGGGCTTGTACGCAAGCGAAAGGCAGCGGGGCTGGACCAAATGGTCGCCGGGACAGGGCCGGCGACGAGGTTAGCGGCGGAGGCGTTCGGCCAACGATGGCAGCAGGGCTACGGGCTACGAGAGACGGCGCTAAGGGAGGGAAGAGAAGCGGTAGCTCACCGTGGAGCTCAAGAAAGGCTCGGCGATGGTTTAGTAGCGCAGGCCGATCGGAGTGGAAGAAGATTACCGGCGACCCGAGGCAGATGAAGGCTGAGCACGGGGAGGCAGCGGGCGCCCCGGTGGCTTCCGGCCCGAGCTCGTGGTCGGGGAGGACGTAGCGGAGGCCGGCGAGGCAGTTGGACACGCCGTAGTCACCCGGGGACGGCAGTGGCCACGGCAGTAGCACTGGGATGGCGTCGAACGCGCCGGCTCCTTCTCCAGATCGGCGGAGAGGGAGAGGTGGAGAGGGGGGAGATGAGTGGGAGTGGCGGGGGAGGTCTCTTGGAGGCAAGTGGGGAGAGGTTTTTTTTTTGAGAATTGAGAATAAGTGGGGAGAGGTGGGATCGAGGGGTCGGGGCGTGGCGCCCTTATCCCCTCCAGGCGTCGGCGCCGGCGAGGTGGTGCGGGGCGACCCGCCCCATGTAGCGACCCGGTCGCGTGAACAGCGGGAGAGGGGAGGGATCATCACCAGGGTGGGCTGGCCTGGCTGTTTAGTTAGATGGGCCAAAACGCTTAGTAGATTAGGTCTTTTTCTTTTTCTATTTTGTTTTTCCCTTTAGAACTTTTCTGTTTTATTTAAGTTTCCAAATTGTCTTAGCTTTGTAACACATATGGTTAGCACCTAAATTAGTAATACTGATTATACCACTACCACATTAACCTTTACTCCTAAAATAAAATAATTTAATATTTTTTTATAATTTCAAAAGCATTTAATAATGTTTTCGGCCACTGTTTTAAATACTTAGGAGCAATTAAACACTTTATAAAAAAGTTGGTTCAACACCTTAATTAGTTATGAAGTATTCTCCACACTTCAAACATTTTAGTTTGCCTGTTTGAGAAATTGGAATTTTTGCACTTTAGTTTGAACTTGAATTTGAACTAAGATTTTGATCAAGCGAGGATTAGCAACAGTAATGTGATGACAAGGCACCATTAGAAGAGAATCACTGTAGCTTAATTATCTGGACGTCACATCGAGTTCATACCAGCTTATCTCGTCTCAATCAGTCCATCATATATCGTCATTATTGCCTTTGACTTGCACGACCGAACAGTGTGTATAATAATAATAGTGCACGTGCATTGGACTAAGTTGGAATCTGCAAGCATCTGATACTAAGGAGAAGACAACATAATATGGGCTCTTGGTTAAATCAACAATAATGCATATAATAGCCACTCAATATTTGTTGGAAATATGCCCTAGAGGCAATAATAAAATGGTTATTATTAAATTTCCTTGTTCATGATAATTGTCTATTGTTCATGCTATAATTGTATTAACTGGAAACCGCGATACATGTGTGAATACATAGACCACAACATGTCCCTAGTGAGCCTCTAGTTGACTTGCTCGTTGATCAATAGATGGTTATGGTTTCCTAACCATGGACATTGGATGTCATTGATAACGGGATCTCATCATTAGGAGAATGATGTGATGGACAAGACCCAATCCTAAGCATAGCACAAAGATCGTTTAGTTCGTTTGCTAAAGCTTTTCTAATGTCAAGTATCATTTCCTTAGACCATGAGATTGTGCAAATCCCGGACACCGTAGGAATGCTTTGGGTGTACCAAACGTCCACAACGAATCGGGTGGCTATAAAGGTGCACTACAGGTATCTCCGAAAGTGTCTGTTGGGTTGGCACGAATCGAGACTGGGATTTGTCACTCCGTATGACGGAGAGGTATCTCTGGGCCCACTTCGGTATTGCATCATCATAATGAGCTCAATGTGACTAAGTAGTTAGTCACGGGATCATGCATTACGGAACAAGTAAAGTGACTTGCCGGTAACGAGATTGAACGAGGTATTGCGATACCGACGATCGAATCTCGGGCAAGTAACATATCGATTGACAAAGGGAATTGCATACGGGATTGCCTGAATCCCCGACATCGTGGTTCATCCGATGAGATCATCGTGGAACATGTGGGAGCCAACATGGGTATCCATATCCCGCTGTTGATTATTGGCCGGAGAGATGTCTCGGTCATGTCTGCATGATTCCCGAACCCGTAGGGTCTACACACTTAAGGTTCGGTGACGCTAGAGTTGTTATGGGAATTAATATGTGGTTACCGAATGTTGTTCGGAGTCCCGGATGAGATCCCGGACGTCACGAGGAGTTCCGGAATGGTCCGGAGGTGAAGATTTATATATGGGAAGTCCAGGTTCAGTCACCGAAATGGTTTCGGGGGTTATCGGTATTGTACCGGGACCACCGTAAGGTGTCCGGAGGTCCACCGGGTGGGGCCACCTGCCCCAGGGGGCATGATGGGCTGAATATGGGAGGGAACCAGCCCCTAGTGGGCTGGTGCACCCCTTCCCAAGGGCCCAAGGCGCCTAGGGTTGGAAACCCTAGGGGAGGGGGCGCCTCCACCTTGCTTGGGGGGCAAGTCTCCCCCTCCTGGCCGCCGCCCCCCCCCCCTTCTAGATAGGATCTAGAGGGGTCGGCCCCCTCTCCCCTTCACCCTGTAAATAGAGAGGGGGTGGGAGGGCTGCAGCACCTTGCTTTTGGCGCAGCCCCTCCCTCCTCCAATTCTTCCTCCTACTCCGTAGTGCTTGGCGAAGCCCTGGAGGAATACCACGAGCTCCACCACCACCATGTCGTCGTGCTGTCGGAGTTCTCTCTCAACTTCTCCTCTCCCCTTGCTGGATCAAGAAGGAGGAGACGTCCCCGGGCTGTACGTGTGTTGAACGCGGAGGCGCCGTCCGTTCGGCGCTAGATGACTGAAAGGCCTCATTTTCAGTAAAATGGAACAAGAAAGCAACTTGTTGAAAGTAATACATTTTGATGTGTGCAGTCCAATGAGTGCTGAGGCACGCAGTGGATATCGTTATGTTCTTACTTCACATATGATTTGAGTAGATGCTAAGTATATTTACTTGATGAAACACAAGTCTGAATTATTGAAAGGTTTAAGTAATTTCAGAGTGAAGTTGAAGATCGTCGTGACAAGAGGATAAAATGTCTATGATATGATCATAGAGATGAATATCTGAGTTACGAGTTTGGCACACAATAAAGACATTGTGGAAATTGTTTCACAACTAATATCGCCTGGAACACCATAATGTGATGGTGTGTCCGAACATCATAACTGCACCCTACTAGATATGGTGCATACCATGATGTCTCTTATCGACATACCACTATCGTTTACGGGTTAGGCATTAGAGACAACCGCATTCACTTTAAATAGGGCACCACTCAATTCCGTTCAGACGACACCGTATGAACTATGGTTTAGAGAAACTTAAGTTGTCGTTTCTTAAAAGTTTGGGGCTGCGACGCTTACATGAAAAAGTTTCAGGCTGATAAGCTCGAACCCAAAGCGGATAAATGCATCTTCATAGAATACCTAAAACAGTTGGGTATACCTCCTATTTCAGATCCGGAAGCAAAAGTGATTGTTTCTAGAAACGGGTCCTGTCTCGAGGAAAAGTTTTTCTCGAAAGAATTGAGTGGGAGGATGGTGGAGACTTGATGAGGTTATTGAACCGTCACTTCAACTAGTGTGTAGCAGGGCACAGGAAGTTGTTCCTGTGGCACCTACACCAAATGAAGTGGAAGCTTATGATAGTGATCATGAAACTTCGGATCAAGTCACTACCAGACCTCGTAGGTCGACAAGGATGCGTACTACTTCAGAGTGGTACGTAATCCTGTTTTGGAAGTCATGTTGCTAGATAACAATGAACCTACGAGCTATGGAGAAGCGATGGTGGGCCCGGATTTTGACGAATGGCTCGAGGCCATAAAATCCGAGAGAGGATCCATGTATGAAAACAAAGTGTAGAATTTGGAAGAACTACTTGATGGTCATAAGGCTGTTGGGTACAGATGGATTCTAAAAAGGAAGACGGACAATGATGGTAAGTGTCACCATTAAGAAAGCTCGACTTGTCACAAAGATGTTTTCTGACAAGTTCAAGGAGTTGACTACGATGAGACTTTCTCACCAGAAGCGATGCTAAGAGTCTGTTGGAATTATATTAGCGATTCTTGCATTATTATGAAATCTTGCGGATAGGATGTCAAAACATTGTTTCCTCGACGATTTTCTTGAGGAAAAGTTGTATGTGATACAACCGGAAGGTTTTGACAATCCTGAAGATGCTAACAAGTATGCAAAGCTCCAGCAATCCTTCTAAGGACTGGAGTAAGCATCTCGGAGTTGGAATATACGCTTTGATGAGATGATCAAAGATTTTGGGTTTATACAAAGTTTATGAGAAACTTGTATTTCCAAAGAAGTGAGTGGGAGCACTATAGCATTTTTGATGAGTAAACATATTGTTGATCAGAAATGATGTAGAATTTTTGATAAGCATATAGGGTTATTTGAAAAGTGTTTTTTAAGGGAAAACCTAGATTAAGCTACTTGAACATTGAGCATCAAGATCTATAAGGATAGATCAAAATCGCTTGATAGTACTTTCAAATGAGTACGCACCGTGACAAGATTTTGAAGGAGTTCAAAATAGATCGGCAGAGAAGGAGTTCTTGGTTGTGTTATAAGGTGTGAGTATTGAGTAAGACTCAATACCTGACCACGACAGAAGAGAGAGAAAGGACGAAGGTCGTCCCCTATGCTTTAGATGTAGGCTCCATAGTATGATATGCTGTGTACCGCACCTGAAGTGTGCCTTGCCATGAGTCAGTCAAGGGGTACAAGTGTGATCCAGGATTGGATCACAGGAAAGCAGTCAAGGTTATCCTTAGTAACTAGTTGACTAAGGAATTTTCTCAATTATGGAGGTGGTAAAAGAGTTCGTCATAAAGGATTACGCCGATGCAATCTTTGACACTAATCTGGATGACTCTGAGTAGTAAACCGGATTTGTATAGTAGAGCTGTTATTTGGAATAGTTCCAAATGGTGCGTGGTAGATGCATATAGGAGATGACATAGAGATTTGTAAAGCACACACAGATCTGAAAGATTCAGACCCGTTGACTAATTACCTCTCTCACAAGCGTGATATGACCAAATCCAATGGTTGTTGGATTCATTACAATCACATAGTGATGTGAACTAGATTATTGACTCTAGTGCAAGCGGGAGACTGTTGGAAATATTCCCTAGAGGCAATAATAAAATGGTTATTATTATATTTCCTTGTTCATGATAATTGTCTATTGTTCATGCTATAATTGTATTAACTGGAAACCGTAATACATGTGTGAATACATAGACCACAACATGTCCCTAGTGAGCCCCTAGTTGACTAGCTCGTTGATCAATAGATGGTTATGGTTTCCTGACCATGGACATGGGATGTCATTGATAACGGGATCACATCATTAGGAGAATGATGTGATGGACAAGACTCAATACTAAGCATAGCCCAAAGATCGTGTAGTTCGTTTGCTAAAGCTTTTCTAATGTCAAGTATCATTTCCTTAGGCCATGAGATTGTGCAACTCCCGGATACCGTAGGAATGCTTTGGGTGTACCAAACGTCACAACGTAACTGGGTGGCTATAAAGGTGCACTACAGGTATCTCCAAAAGTGTTTGTTGGGTTGGCACGAATCGAGACTGGGATTTGTCACTCCGTATGACGGAGAGGTATCTCTGGGCCCACTCGATCGGTATTGCATCATCATAATGAGCTCAATGTGACTAAGTAGTTAGTCACGGGATCATGCATTACAGGACGAGTAAAGTGACTTGCCGGTAAAGCGATTGAATGAGGTATTGGGATACCGACGATCGAATCATGGGCAAGTAACGTACCGATTGACAAAGGGAATTGCATACGGGTTTGCTTGAATCCCCGACATCGTGGTTCATCCGATGGCATCATCGTGGAACATGTGGGAGCCAACATGGGTATCCAGATCCCGCTGTTGGTTATTGGCCGGAGAGATGTCTCGGTCATGTCTGCATGATTCCCGAACCTGTAGGGTCTACACACTTAAGGTTCGGTGACGCTAGAGTTGTTATGGGAATTAGTATGTGGTTACCGAATGTTGTTCAGAGTCCCGGATGAGATCTCAGACGTCACGAGGAGTTCCGGAATGGTCCGGAGGTGAAGATTTATATATGGGAAGTCCAGTTTCAGTCACCGGAATGGTTTCGGGGTTATCGGTATTGTACCGGGACCACTGAAAGGTGTCCGGAGGTCCACCGGATGGGGCCACCTGCCCCGGGGGGCTTAATGGGCTGAATATGGGAGGGAACCAGCCCCTAGTGTGCTGGTGCGCCCCTCCCCAAGGGCCCAAGGCGCCTAGGGTTGGAAACCCTAGGGAGGCGCCTCCACCTTGCTTGGGGGGCAAGTCTCCCCCTCCTGGCCGCCGCCCCCCCTCTAGAGGGGATCTAGAGGGGCCGGCCCCCTCTCCCCTTCACCCTATAAATAGAGAGGGGGTGGGAGGGCTGCAGCACCTTGCTTTTGGCGCAGCCCCTCCCTCCTCCAATTCTTCCTCCTACTCCGTAGTGCTTGGCGAAGCCTCGCAGAATACCACGAGCTCCACCACCACCATGCCGTCGTCTTTGCCGGAGTTTGCCCTCAACTTCTCCTCTCCCCTTGCTGGATCAAGAAGGAGGAGACGTCCCCGGGCTGTACGTGTGTTGAACACGGAGGCGCCGTCCGTTCGGCGCTAGACCGGACCTTCCGTGATTTGAATCACCGCGAGTATGACTCCATCAACCGCGTTCTTGTAACGCTTCCGCTTAGCGATCTTCAAGGGTATGAAGATGCACTCCCTCTCTCTCTTGTTGCTAGAATCTCCATAGATTGATCTTGGTGATGCGTAGAAAATTTTGAATTTCTGCTACGTTCCCCAACAATATTTTCATTATGGTCTTCTCCTATCGACCCCCAAAGAAAAGAAAGGAAATAAAACTATTTACACGGGAAAGCTCCCAACAAGCAAAAAGAAGAACGAGAAATATTTTTGGGTTTTCTTTTAATTATTACTACTACAAGCATGGAAAGTAAACTAGCTAAAAGCTACAACTAAATTTTTTTGGTTTTTCTTGAGGTTATTCAAGCACACAAGAAGAAAGCAAGAAAAAGGAAAATAAACTAGCATGGAGTACAGTGAAAAAGTATGAGCACCGACAACTAGAATGAGTGTGTGAACATGAATGTAATGTCGGTGAGAAAGACGTACTCCCCCAAGCTTAGGCTTTTGGCCTAAGTTGGTTTATGCCCATGGATCAAAGTTGTAGTTGGGGTCGTACTGAGATGCAGCAGCTATTGCCTCATGAGCTGCCGCTTGGAGGCGAGCTGCCTCCGTCCTCCTCTTATACTCGTTCGTCTCCTCCCTGGTTATAATATATCTCCCATTTACTTGAAAGTCAAAGAAAGTAGGAGCAGGGAGAGCAACATGGAAAGTGCAGCGCCTGTCAAACATTAGCGGTACTAGAAAGACTGTTCATTCCTCTCAATAAACTGATGGCGAACCATAGCATTATAATCTAGATAAGCGGGAGGTAATTCCATATCATTTGCATGTATGGGTATCTCAAGAAAATTAGCCATACGGGTTGCATAAATCCCACCAAACAAGTCTCCACTTAAACCATTATTATGCAACCTTCGTGCAACAATGGCCCCCAAGTTATATTGTTTATCTCCTAAAACAGCACTCTTGAGAACACTAAGATCAGGAACACACATGTGACAAGCCTCATCCTTACCATTTATGCATCTACCTATAAAGAGAGAAAAATAATGCACAACAGGAAAATGAACGCTCCCTATGGTAGCTTGTATTATTTCCCTAGATTCCCCCACAGTGATACTAGCAAGAAAATATTTAACCTCAGATTTGCGAGGTTCACTAGCACTACCCCACTGCGGAAGTTTACAAGCAGTATTAAAATCCTCTAAGTCCATAGTATAAGATTTACCATAGATATCAAATAGGACGGTGTGAGAATTGCATGAAGATGAAAATTTGAACCTTCTCACAATGGAATCAGGTAGGTGATAATACTGAGGGCACTTATCTAGCATGAAGCCCTCGAGTTCAGCATTGCGCACATGTGCGTCAAATTCCTCCTTAGTTCCTACTCAAACCATGAAATCTTCTGACGGCCATTCACAAGGCCGCACTTGAGCTTCTCTTGGTGGTTCATGGTCCGGCTCACGTATTGCGAGACTGGGTCCTTGATTTCTTGAAGAAACACCTTGGTATATTTTCCTAAACATATTTCTTCCTCTGAAAATTTTCTGAAAATTTTAGTAACTCAAAATAAAAGTGAACCAAACTCAACAAAATTGATAGCAACTACTCCCACAAGTGCCTAGAAACTATATCATGCATTAGAACTACTTGGGACCATATAAATTTGACATGCAAGCTCAAGAACAGGGTCACCTAGGCAGCTAAAATTTGCAATGAATAAAGCACTAGAACAAAAACTAATTGGACTATTGGAGGAGTCACATACCGAAGAACAATCCCCCAAAGCAGTTTTGTGAGTGAAGCTTTGAGCAAGGAGATCGAAAATGGCAGCAAAATGAGCTAGAACTCGTGCTTAAGCTGGTTGGTGATTTTTTGGGAGGAAGGAGTGTGTGGTGGCTGGAATAAATGGAGGGGGGCCACCAGGGGCCCACGAGGCGGGGTCACGCCCGAGGTGGGCGCGCCCTGGACCCTCGTGGCCAGGTGCTTGCTCCCCCTGATGTGTTCTCAGTGCCTAATATTCTCAAATATTATAGAAAAATTCATATTTCAATTTTAGGGCATTTGGAGAACTTTTATTTTCGGGATATTTTTTTATTGCATGGACAATTCAGAAAACAGGCAGAATATGCTATTTTTGCTTTATTTAATCTAAATAACAGAAAGTAAAAGGATGGTACAGAAAGTTGTGCTATCTAACTTCATCCATCTCATGCTCATCAAAAGGAATCCACTAACAAGGTTGATCAAGTCTTGTTAACAAACTCATTCCGCATAACATGGAACCGGAGAAATTTCGAATAACACTATGTTACCTCAACGGGGATATGCACATCCCCAACAATAAGAATATCATATCTCTTCTTGACAGTAGGAAGAGGAAATTCAAAACCTCCAATAGTAATAGATGGAACTTTTCCAATAGAATTGATACTGTGGACTTGAGGTTGTTTCCTCGGAAAGTGTACCGTATGCTCATTACCATTAACATGAAAAGTGACATTGCCTTTGTTGCAATCAATAAAAGCCCCTGCAGTATTCAAATAAGGTCTACCAAGGATAATCGACATACTATCGTCCTCGGGAATATCAAGAATAACAAAGTCCGTTAAAATAGTAACATTTGCAACCACAACAGGCACATCCTCACAAATACCGACAGGTATAGCAGTTCATTTATCAGCCATTTGCAAAGATATTTCAGTAGGTGTCAACTTATTCAAATCAAGTCTATGATATAAAGAGAGAGGCATAACACTAACACCGGCTCCAAGATCACATAAAGTAGTTCTAACGTAGTTTCTTTTAATGGAGCATGATATAGTTGGTACTCCTTGATCTCCTAGTTTCTTAGGTATTCCACCTTTAAATGTGTAATTAGCAAGCATGGTGGAAATTTCAGCTTCCGGTATCTTTCTTTTATTTTTAACAATATCCTTCATATATTTAGCATAAGGATTCATTTTAAGCATATCAGTCAAACGCATACGCAAAAAGATAGGTCTAATCATTTCAGCAAAGCGCTCAAAATCCTCATCGTCCTTTTCCCAGGATGGTTTGGGAGGAAAAGGCATGGGTTTCTGAACCCATGGTTCTCTTTCTTTACCGTGCTTCATAGCAACAAAGTCTCTCTTATCATAACGTTGAATCTTTGATTGTGGGTTATCAAGATCAACAGCAGGTTCAATTTCTACATCATTGTCATTACTAGGTTGAGCATCAACATGAACATCATTATTAACATTATCACTAGGTTCATGTTCATCACCAGATTGTGTTTCAGCATCAGAAATAGAAATACCATTTGGATTCTTAGGTGTGTCAACAACATGTTCACTTGAATCATGCAAAGTCCTATCATTTTTCTTTTTCTTCTTCTTTTTAGAAGGACTAGGTGCATCAATGATACGTCTCCAACGTATCTATAATTTATGAAGTATTCATGCTATTATATTATCAACCTTGGATGTTTTATATGCATTTATATGCTATTTTATATGGTTTTTGGGACTAACCTATTAACCTAGAGCCCAGTGCCAGTTTCTATTTTTTCCTTGTTATAGAATATTGCAGAAAAGGAAAACCAAACGGAGTCCAATTGACCTGAAACTTGACAGAGCTTATTTTTGGACCAGAAGAAGGCCATGGAGTCAAAGAGTTGGGCCAGAAGAGTCCCGGGCTGCCCACGAGGGTGGGGGGCGTGCCCACCCCCCTGGGCGCGCCTCCCTGCCTCGTGGACAGCCCGGATACCCCCCTGACTTGTTCTCGACGCCAACACCTCTCATATATACCCAAACTTCCAGAAAGAAACCTAGATCGAAAGTTCCGCCGCCGCAAGCCTCTGTAGCCACGAGAAATCAATCTAGGCCCTCTCCGGCACCCTACCGGAGGGTGCCATCATCACCGAAGGCCATGGAGGAGGGGAATCATCACCGCGGTGATCGTCTTCATCAACATCACCATCATCATCACCATCCTCATCTCTTTTAAGCGGTCCATTTTCCCGTACCCTGCTGTAATCCCTACTTGAACAAGGTGCTTTATGCCACATATTATGATCCAATGATGTGTTGCCATCCTATGATGTATTGAGTAGATATCCTTTGTCTTTGGGTTGATTGATGATCTAGATTGGTATGAGTTGTATGTTTTATTTTGGTGTTGTCCTATGGTGCCCTCCGTGTCGCGCAAGCGTGAGGGATTCCTGATACGTCTCCAACGTATCTATAATTTTTGATTGCTCCATGCTATATTATCTACTGTTTTAGGCAATATTGGGATTTATTATCCACTTTTATATTATTTTTGGGAATAACCTATTAACCGGAGGCCCAACCCAGATTTGTTGTTTTATGCCTATTTCAGTGTTTCGAGGAAAAGGAATATCAGACGGAGTCAAAACGGACCGAAATCAACTGGAGAAGTTATTTTTCGACGGAAACCCACCTGATGGACTTGGACCCCACGTCAGAAGATACGGGAGGTGCTCACGAGGGTGGGGGGCGTGCCCCCTGCCTCGTGGGCCCGCCCGTAGCTCCACCGACGTACTCCTTTCACCCATATATACCGTCGTACCCTAAAACTTCCAGTACAGAAGATAGATCGGGAGTTCTGCCGCTGCAAGCCTCTGTAGCCACCAAAAACCAATCGGGACCCTGTTCTGGCACCCTGCTGGAGGGGGATCCCATCACCGGTGGCCATCTTCATCATCCCGGCGCTATCCATGACGAGGAGGGAGTAATTCACCCTCGGGGCTGAGGGTATGTACCAGTAGCTATGTGTTTGATCTCTCTCTCTCATGTTCTCTCTCGTGTTCTCTCTCGTGTTCCCTCTATGGCACAATCTTGATGTATCCCGAGCTTTGCTATTGTAGTTGGATCTTATGTTTCTTCTCACCCTCTACTCTCTTGTGATGAATTGAGTTTCCCCCTTTGAAGTTATCTTATCGGATTGAGTTTTTATGAGAACACTTGATGTATGTCTTGCCGTGTTTATCCGTGGTGACAATGGGATATCATGTGCCACTTGATGTATGTTTTGGTGACCAACTTGCGGGTTCCGCCCATGAACATATGCATAGGGGTTGGCACACGTTCTTGATTCTCCGGTAGAAACTTTGGGGCACTCTTTGAAGTACTTTTATGTTGGTTGGATAAATCTGAGATTGTGTGATGCATATCGTATAATCATGCCCACGGATACTTGAGGTGACAATGGAGTATCTAGGTGACATTAGGGTTTTGGTTGATTTGTGTCTTAAGGTGTTATTCTAGTACGAACTCTAGGGCTGTTTGTGACACTTATAGGAATAGCCCACCGGATTGATTGGAAAGAATAACTTTGAGGTGGTTTCGTACCCTACCATAATCTCTACGTTTGTTCTCCGCTATTAGTTGCTTTGGAGTGACTCTGTGTTGCATGTTGAGGGATTGTTATGTGACCCAATTATGTTATTATTGTTGAGAGAACTTGCACTAGTGAAAGTATGAACCCTAGGCCGTGTTTCCTATCATTGCAATACCGTTTACGCTCACGTTTATCACTTGTTACCTTGCTGTTTTTATTATTTCAAATTACAAAAACCTTTATCTACTATCCATATTGCACTTGCATCACCATCTCTTCACGAACTAGTGCACCTATACAATTTACCATTGTATTGGGTGTGTTGGGGACACAAGAGACTCTTTGTTATTTGGTTGCAGGGTTGCTTGAGAGAGACCATCTTCATCCCTCGCCTCCCACGGATTGATAAACCTTAGGTCATCCACTTGAGGGAAATTTGCTACTGTCCTACAAACCTATGCACTTGCAGGCCCAACAACGTCTACAAGAAGAAGGTTGTGTAGTAGACATCAAGCTCTTTTCTGGCGCCGTTGCCGGGGAAGCTAGGTAAGTGAAGGTATATCTTTAGATCTTGCAATCGAATCTTTTTGTTTCTTGTTTTAGCACTAGTTAGTCTATAGAAGAAAACTACAAAAAAATGGAATTGAGTTTGTCTCATACGCTTCACCTTTTTAATATCTTTCGTGAGAATGATGGAAAGGAAAATTGTGCCAAAGTGCTAGAAGAAGAATTACATAGAATGCTTGGCATGAAATATGTGAATGATGAGCATGATTGAAATGTTGTTAGTATGAATTCCTTGAATATCCATGATGCTAATGATATGAAAAGCCACAAGCTTGGGGAAGCTATGTTTGATGTAGATGATATTTATTGTGCAGCAAGATTTGATGAGCTAATTTACTATGATGAAATCATGCCTACTATATATGATGATTATTGTGATGACACGTATGCTATAAAGAATAATTATAACCATGAAACTTGTCATCTTGATCTTAATTTTCAATCATATGATAGTTAATTTGTTGAGTTTGCTCCCACTATTATTGATGAGAAGAATTTTGCTTATGTGGAGAGTAATAAAATTTCTACGCTTGTAGATCATGAAAAGAATGCTTTAGGTTCTGGTTATATTGTTGAATTCATTCATGATGCTACTTGAAATTATTATGAGGGAGGAATATATGCTTGTAGGAATTGCAATAATATCAAGTTTCCTCTCTATGTGCTTAAAGTTTTGAAGTTATGCTTGTTTTACCTTCCTATGCAAGTTGATTCTTGTTCCCATAAGTTGTTTGCTCACAAAATCCCTATGCATAGGAAGTGGGATAGACTTAAATGTGCTAGTCATATTCTTCATGATGCTCTCTTTATGTTTCAATTCTTATCTTTTATGTGAGCATCATTGAAATCATCATGCCTAGCTAGGGGCATTAAACGATAGCGCTTGTTGAGAGGCAACCCAATTTTATTTTAGTTTATTGCTTTTTGGTTCTGTTTAGCAATAAATAATCCATCTAGCTTCTTTTTAGATGTGGTTTTATTTTTTAAGTATGGTTTGTGCCAAGTAGAACCTTTGGGAAGACTTGGGTGAAGTCTTTATGATCATGCTGTAAAAAATAGAAACTTTAGCGCTCACGAGATTAGCTAGAACTTTTTACTGGAGAGTGCTATTTAGTTGATTCTTTTTGAAGATGATTACTAGTAAAATTCCTCAGGTACATAAATTTAGTTTAGAATTTTTGGAGTTCCAGAAGTTTGCGTTAGTTACAGATTACTACAGACTGTTCTGTTTTTGACAGATTCTGTTTTCATTGTGTTGTTTGCTTATTTTGATGACTCTATGGCTAGTAAAATAGTTTACAAACCATATAGAAGTTGGAATACAGTAGGTTTAACACCAATATAAATAAATAATTAGTTCTTTACAGTACCATGAAGTGGTGTTTTGTTTTCTTTCGCTTAGGGAGCTCACGAGTTTTCTGTTAAGTTTTGTGTTGTGAAGTTTTCAAGTTTTGGGTAAAGATTCGATGGATTATGGAACAAGGAGTGACAAGAGCCTAAGCTTGGGGATGCCCAAGGCACCCCAAGGTAATATTCAAGTATAATCAAGAGCCTAAGCTTGGGGATGCCCCGGGTGGCATCCCCTCTTTCGTCTTCGTTCATCGGTAACTTTACTTGGAGCTATATTTTTATTTACCACATGATATGTGTTTTGCTTGGAGCGTCATTCCATTTTCTTTAGCTTTGCTTGCTGTTTGAATAAAATATCAAGATCTGAAATTATTAAATGGGATAGTCTTCATACAGTTGTATAATTATTCGACTACTCATTGATCTTCACTTATATCTTTCAGAGTAGTTTGTCATTTGCTCTAGTACTTCATTTATATCTTTTAGAGCACGATGGTGGATTCGTTTTAAAGAAACTATTGATCTCTCATGCTTCACTTAGATTATTTTGAGAGTCGTTAATAGCATGGTAATTTGATTAATGTTAATATACTTGGTGTTCATGATATGTGAAACTTTCTTTTTGAGTGAATTGAATACTAAGATAAGTTTAATGCTTGATAATTGTTTTGAGATATGGAGGTAATAATATCAAAGTCGTGCTAGTTGATAATTGTGAATTTGAGAAATACTTGTGTTGAAGTTTGCAAGTCCCGTAGCATGCACGTATGGTTAAAGTTGTGTAACAAATTTGAAACATGAAGTGTACCTGGCTTGTGCATCCTTATGAGTGGTGGTCGGGGACGAGCGATGGTGTTTTCCTACCAATCTATCCCCCTAGGAGCATTGCGCGTAGTACTTGATTTTTGATGGATTCTAAATTTTTGCAACAAGTATATGAGTTCTTTTGACTAATGTTGAGTCCATGGATTATACGCACTTTTACCTTTCCGCATTTGCTAGCCTCTTTTGCCCTTCCTCACCTTGAGAGTTGGTGCAAACTTCGCCGGTGCATCCAAACCCCGTGATACGATACGCTCTTTCGCACATAAACCTCCTTATATCTTCCTCAAAACAGCCACCATACCTACCTACTATGGCATTTCCATAGCCATTCCGAGATATATTGCCATGCAACTTCCATCATCATTATTATGACATACATTACTTTTGTCATATTGCCATTGCATGATCATGTAGTTGACATCGTATTTGTGGCAAAGCCACCATACATTATTTTTCATACATGTCACTCTTGATTCATTGCACCATCTCGGTACACCGCCGGAGGCATTCATATAGAGTCATATTTTGTTCTAAGTTTCAGTTGTAATTGTTGAGTTGAAAGAGAAATAAAAGTGTGATGATCATCATTATTAGAGCATTGTCCCAAGTGAGGAAAGGATGATGGAGACTATGATTCCCCCATAAGTCGGGATGAGACTCCGGAAGAAAAAAAAGAGAGCAAGGCCAAAAAAAGGAAGGCCGAAAAAAATGAGAGAAAAAGAGAGAAGGGACAATGCTACTATCCTTTTACCACACTTGTGCTTCAAAGTAGCACCTTGTTCTTCATGTAGTGAGTCTCATATATTGTGCTTCAAAGTAGCACTAAGATCTTCATGATAGAGAGTCTCTCATTTTGTCACTTTCATATACTAGTGGGAATTTTTCATTATATAACTTGGCTTGTATATTCCAATGATGGGCTTCCTCAAAGTGCCCTAGGTCTTCGTGAGCAAGCAGGTTGGATGCACACCCACTTAGTTTCTTTTGTAGAGCTTTCATATACTTATAGCTCTAGTGCATCTGTTGCATGGCAATCCCTACTCCTCATGTTGACATAAATTGATGGGCATCTCCATAGCCCGTTGATTATCCTCGTCAATGTGAGACTTTCTCCTTTTTTGTCTTCTCCACACAATCCCCATCATCATATTCTATTCCACCCATGGTGCTATATCCATGGCTCGCGCTCATGTATTGCGTGAAGGTTGAAAAAGTTTGAGATTATTTAAGTATGAAACAATTGCTTGGCTTGTCATCGGGGGTATAGAAGTTGGGAACATCTTTGTGTGACGAAAATGAAGCATAGCCTAACTATATGATTTTGTAGGGATGAACTTTCTTTTTCCATGCTATTTTGAGAAGACATGATTACTTTGGTTAGTATGCTTGAAGTATTATTATTTTTATGTCAATATGATCTTTTGTCTTGAATCTCGGATCTGAATATTCATATCACAAGTAAGAAGATTTATATTGAAATTATGCCAAGTAGCACTCCGCATCAAAAATTATCTTTTTTATCATTTACCTACTCGAGGACGAACAGGAATTAAGCTTGGGGATGCTTGATACGTCTCCAATGTATCTATAATTTTTGATTGCTCCATGCTATATTATCTACTGTTTTAGGCAATATTGAGCTTTATTATCCACTTTTATATTATTTTTGGGACTAACCTATTAATCGGAGGCCCAGCCCAGATTTGCTGCTTATGCCTATTTCAGTGTTTCGAGGAAAAGGAATATCAGACGGAGTCAAAACGGAACGAAATCAACTGGAGAAGTTATTTTTGGAAGGAAACCTACCTGATGGACTTGGACCCCACGTCACAAGATACGGGAGGTGCTCATGAGGGTGGGGGGCTCGCCCACCCCCCGGACACGCCCCCTGCCTCGTGGGGCCCCCGTAGCTCCATCGAAGTACTCCTTTCACCCATATATACCGTCGTACCCTAAAACTTCCAGAACAAAAGATAGATCGGGAGTTCCGCCGCCACAAGCCTCTGTAGCCACCAAAAACCAATCGGGACCCTGTTCCGGCACCCTGCCGGAGGGGGATCCCATCACCGGTGGCCATCTTCATCATCCCGGTGCTATCCATGACGAGGAGGGAGTAGTTCACCCTCGGGGCTGAGGGTATGTATCAGTAGCTATGTGTTTGATCTCTCTCTCTCGTGTTCTCTCTCGTGTTCCCTCTATGGCACGATCTTGATGTATACCGAGCTTTGCTATTGTAGTTGGATCTTATGTTTCTTCTCCCCCTCTACTCTCTTGTGATGAATTGAGTTTCCCCCCTTGAAGTTATCTTATCGGATTGAGTCTTTATGAGAACACTTGATGTATGTCTTTCCGTGTTTATCCGTGGTGACAATGGGATATCATGTGCCACTTGATGTATGTTTTGGTGACCAACTTGCAGGTTCCGCCCATGAACATATGCATAGGGGTTGGCACACGTTCTTGATTCTCCGGTAGAAACTTTCGGGCACTCTTTGAAGTACTTTTATGTTGGTTGGATAAATATGAGATTGTGTGATGCATATCGTATAATCATGCCCACGGATACTTGAGGTGACAATGGAGTATCTAGGTGACATTAGGGTTTTGGTTGATTTGTGTCTTAAGGTGTTATTCTAGTACGAACTCTAGGGCTGTTTGTGACACTTATAGGAATAGCCCACCGGATTGATTGGAAAGAATAACTTTGAGGTGGTTTCGTACCCTACCATAATCTCTACGTTTGTTCTCCGCTATTAGTTGCTTTGGAGTGACTCTGTGTTGCATGTTGAGGGATTGTGATGTGATCCAATTATGTTATTATTGTTGAGAGAACTTGCACTAGTGAAAGTATGAACCCTAGGCCTTGTTTCCTATCATTGCAATACCGTTTACGCTCACGTTTATCACTTGTTACCTTGCTGTTTTTATTATTTCAGATTACAAAAACCTTTATCTACTATCCATATTGCACTTGCATCACCATCTCTTCGCCGAACTAGTGCACCTATACAATTTACCATTGTATTGGGTGTGTTGGGGACACAAGAGACTCTTTGTTATTTGGTTGCAGGGTTGCTTGAGAGAGACCATCTTCATCCTACGCCTCCCACGGATTGATAAACCTTAGGTCATCCACTTGAGGGAAATTTGCTACTGTTCTACAAACCTGTGCACTTGCAGGCCCAACAACGTCTACAAGAAGAAGGTTGTGTAGTAGACATCAATTCCCGCTGTAGGGTGTTGCAATACATTCATGATTTGCTTATAGTGGGTAGGTGAGTGACTGAAACACAAACCCGAGTAAGGGGGTTGTTGCGTATGGGAATGAAGAGGATGCTTAGTAGCTGTGTATGCTTGCTAGAATTCCAATCATAAGTGCATATGATCCAAGTAGAGAAAGTATGTTAGCTTATGCCTCTCCCTCATATGAAATTGCAGTGACGACTACCGGTCTTGTTAACAATTGCCTAGGACAATTCCGCACATCGATCCACCATTATTACACACCCGCTATTTATAATACTTAGTATTATATTCTAACTTTATGATAACATCACCTACCTTTATATTCTAGCTATCTGATACCATGCAAAGTTATCCTCTTCATACCCACAACGTAGTTTTATTTCTCGTTTCTAGTTGGAAGCAAACGTTCGTTGCACATAGAGTCATATCAGTGGCAGATAGGGCTTGAGAGAATATTGATCTTACCTTTAGCTCCTTGTGGGTTCGACACTCCATACTTATCACTTCCACCTTTGGAAATTTCTATGATGATTCCCTGCACTTGGGGATTATCAAGCTCTTTTCTAGCGCCGTCGCCGTGGAGCAATAGCGTGGGGTTGATATTCTCGTGTGTGCTTGTTTGCTTTCTTCACTAAATAGATTTTGTTTTTCCTTTTTGTTTCTGTTTAGTTGTGAGTGAAACATACAAAAAAAATAAAAGAATGAAAATACAAGAAAATTTTACTTTCCTCTCATGCCTAAAAAGTTTTTCAAAAAGAGACGTGATTGGAAAGTTATGCATTGAAGAAGTGAGGGTCGATGTCGGTGTCGAAACCGGCGGATCTCGGGTAGGGGGTCCCGAACTGTGCGTCTAGGCGGATGGTAACAGGAGGCAAGGGACACGATGTTTTACCCAGGTTCGGGCCCTCTCGATGGAGTTAAAACCCTACGTCCTGCTAGATTAATATTGATGATGTGTGTTACAAGAGTAGATCTACCACGAGATCAAAGAGGCTAAACCCTAGAAGCTAGCCTATGGTATGATTGTTGTTCTTGTGTCTCTATCGACTAGCCTAGCCTCGGTTTATATAATGCACCAGAGGCCTAGGATAACAAGAGTCCTAGCCGAATACGCCGGTGGGGGAGGAGTCCTTATCTTGATCGCCAAGTCTTGTGGATTCTTCCTTGTATGCGGCAGCTGTCCGGACTGGCCCATGAGTATACGGCCATGGGGATCCTCGGCCCAATCCAACTGATCGGGAGACGACGTGGTGAGTACCCCCTAGTCCAGGACACCGTCAGTAGCCCCCTGAACCGGTCTTCAAGTTTAGGGACGCTCCTCGATTCTTCCGAACTGTTCTTCATCTTCGGTTGCCGGTCTTGAAAACTGGTTCAACAAATCTTCTATCTTGAGGATCGCCGAAATGCATTCGACGAGTTTACACGTCGGGTATCCGAGGAGCCCCTTTAAGTTTACGGCCTTTATCAATGCCTTGTTATTTTTATGCCATGCCTCGGGTTTGAAGTTGTTCCCGGGTGGCAACGTCCTCTTGCGTCCGAGCTCCAACGCCGGACTGCATTCGAGGTATCTTTTGCAGCCGAGCACCAATGCCGGACTGCTTCCCAGCTCCAACGCCGGACTATGTATCCGAGCTCCAACGCCGGACTGTATCCAAGCTCCAACGCCGGACTATGTATCCGAGCTCCAACGCCGGACTGTATCTGAGGTGTCATAAATCACCTTGGTTCAAAGAAGTTTGAAGGAGTTTAACCGAGCTTAATGCCGGAAATGCCCTCTATGGAGCCAGCCACTAGCGCCCGAGCTTTATGCCGGACTGCTTCCGAGGTGGTGCACCACCCTGAATATGGGCCGATTTTTGTCAATATTTTTTATTGGTGCAATTTATTCTCTGCCGAGATACATAGCCAGTAGCCCTTAAGGTTGGTATCGGTCTAAAACCCGAGATGCACCTGAAGGATGACATAAGACCGCTGATCCCAAAGAGGCCGAGACTCAGTTGATTTGCAAAATCGGCCCGAGGATCAAGTCCTAGCTCGATAGAATACTTCGGACACAAAAAGCGGCGTTTCAGTCCTTGAGACTCGGGTTGGGTGCGGCCGACCAACCTGAGGATCAAAATCTCCTCGAAACCGTGTGCACTTAAAATTTTACGCATAGAACAGTGCAATGCAGTAGCCCCCGAGACAACTGGTCGGGTGGCAACACCAGATCGTGGGATTGATGTGCCCCTTTAATATTTGTAAATAATAAGCCCGAAGCCCAAGAGTTCTCGAGCCTTAATGCGGGCACGGGTGGCGAATTAAGGATCAATATCCATAGTAAAATCACAAATTATGTGTAATGACTCTATGTATCCAAGAACTTTACATCATTAATGCTTGGATCCGTATTGTACAAAACTTTGTTGACCGACCATCGGCTTCAACCTCCTCGCCCAGCAGCCGAGGAGTGTTTGTCCTACTTTATAAAGCCTTTATGAGGGCAAAGATTTACGACAAACAAGGCAATCTGGCCATACGGTTTTATAAACAAAGGTACGCAGAGAGATATGTTATACTACTGTTTAACAGAAGAAATGTCTTCCAAAGAAAATAGTCCCGCTATCGGTTTCTTTCTTTGGGTTGTCATGCTAAGCATGATCATGAAACCTCAGCTCCAATGTAAGAGCAAAATATTGAGGATTTAGTTTGGGAGGCCAGTTACTAGCCCCCGGTAGTGTTCGGCGACAGTCGAGGTCAAGCCGGAAACACTGCGGCCAATTTTATGAATGGCCCGTCATTTAATATAGTCATCGGATCGCTGACCAGTTTGCACCTATTGTGACAGTCAGTTTTCGGCTTTCTCCACTAAGGTGCTTGACCATGCGAAATGGAAGCACAATCGCAGATGGTTCTCCCTTTGCACACCTAGCCGAACAAAGCGGAAAGTAGGAGGCAAACGCGAGCCGCAACCCAACTATTGACCGAAGACACAATTCGAAGCTGATGCATATATAGCAATATCCGAGAATGTTTTTGCCGAATCTCTAAAGGTGTCCGGCGTTGCACTGCGAGACTTGTGCTGAAAACACACAAATAGTTAAAAGTGCCAAAAGCTTGGAAAACCAAAAAACGTCAGTAAAAACATGACGTCCGAACAAGATCAAGTGTTCGGTGCCAATCTGAAAATTGGACTTTAGAAAAAAAAGTGCTTTTGCCGTGCTTTAAGTTTGCAACGACTAAGAAGAAAAACACTTAGTATGAAACGGCTCAAATAAACATAAGAGCCCCCAAGTGACTTGGGTAAATGTTGACTATAAAATGTAAGGTGACATGTAGAAGGCCTTCTAGCCGGATTGTAGATCGTTTGTCGTACCGGACCTTTTCGCTTCAACCTCTGGACCCAATAGTCTAGAGTGTGTCTGAATACCATCGCGGTTATAAAAACCGGGGCATGCGTGGAGACCAGGCGTAGGGGTCATTAGTGCTTTATTAGACAAGTGCCCTACTAGTTATGTTATATTACATGGTTAGTAAGAAACATCTTCCAGGGAGAATAGTTCCGTTAGGGGTTCCTTTCCCTGGGAGGCATGCCCTAAAGTGCATGCCCGGACTGCGAAAAGAGCAGAAAAACATCTGGGGGCAGGTAAATGAATAGGTAAGAAATCATCTTTTAGTTCACCGACCGAGTATTCCCTTAAGAACGCTAGCTTTCGGCTTCACCCAGTCTGAGGTACACATCCGGCTGACCCGGCAGTAACAATCGCAGAGGTGCTCCCTTTACCACCTAGCCGAACAATCGTGAACGTAGGGGTAAGCACAGGAGCCAGGCAACCCAGCTTGGCCAAAACTTAAGTCATATCGATGCATATAATGGTGAATAAAAGGTACATGCGGAAGTTTAACGCATGTATTGGGCATGAAGCCCAAATTAATAAGCTTCATAAAGAAGCCCCAGTATAATGAGCGCGGGTAGCGCGTCAAGTGTGTGCGAACAAAGTTTCGACAAGGAAAATTTTTACAAGCAACTTTTTTCCAAAAAAGTATAATGCTTGGTAGAACCGAACACAAGTTAGAAATTAAAAACTTTGAGCATGAATGCAACTTAGCTGGTTAATGTGTTCGGTATTGATGATGCGGTCCGAGCTTGATGCGGCACAAGGTTCCATCCCCCAAGCCGGTCCCGAGGTGGCGGAGCCAAGAGCTCGGCACTGTGAAGTGGTGACATAGCACGGTCAATGCAGGACGGCAGAGTGATGCCAAGTCCTGGCATGGGGTAATGAAGTGTTGACGAAGCCCCCCGTCCAGCCTAGGTGACGTCAAAGGATATAGTCCGGCTGGATCATTTTCCCGTGCACAAAAAATAGTGCAAACCAGAGATAATAGTAATAATAATAAAAAAATTGTTGCATAACAAATAATTTATGCAAAGTGAGTACTAAAAGAAATATGGCCTGGCGACGAAGTCAATGTCGATGCAGGGCGGCGGCGTGATGCGGTAAAGGCATGGCAAGGCCTGAATTCACAGGTCGGTTCGGGTTCCGGATGCGGCGTTCGCCGGACTATGTACGGAAACTGACCGAACCACGATGCGACCGTCGTTAATGCGGCCACCATTTGATAGACCTGCGTGCATATGACGGACAAACCAGAGTAATAATTCGTTGGAAAAAATGAACCCAAACAAGCAAAAAATACTAGGATTAGTAGCACCTGGTTTATTTGTTGTAGCAATCCGAAGAAAGGTGATTCCCAAAATTGGGACTCGATCCGCACACCTACCGCCTGATGGGCGATAAAGCAATGGCATGGGGACGCTGGCAAAGGTTGGCTCGCCGAGGCAAAGCCCTCGGTCCAGCTAACGTGACGGAGCTGGTGGGCCAGCGACGCCGAAGTCTCCGGGGTAGGTTGATGAAGAGATGATGAAGCCCCCGGTCCAGCTAATGTGATGAAGCCTTGGTGTCAGCCGATGATTCGAAGTAGGTCGGCGTGATGGACACCAGCATGAAAGCAACAAGGCATCCTCGCCGACGCAGTCGTGGCGTGGTCGATGCCGCTTGATGAAGTGATCGCGGCGATGCGGTGTGCCCGCTCCGTGCAATCCGTGGGGCGGCGATGTTGGTGATGATTTATCCTTCACGATGCCGGACTCTTGTTCGGCTTGCCGAGATGATGATTCAAGAAGTTGAGCTCGGCTCAACAAAGTGACGACGCGATGTAGCGTGGGTCGGCAAAGTGGAGCAATATTGCCGGACCGGTTTGACACCAAAGATGATATTGAAGATCATGTTCAAAAGATTTTAAAGCTAGTGGGATGTGTTCGGAAACGAAACACAATACACCATACAAAACTTCCTTCAAAAAGGATGTCTGAATTCCCGTTCATAAAAAAGACGAACTCGGGTCGGATTCGTTTTCGCGCAGAAAACAGATCCGAAAAGTGATGCACTAATCGGAAGGTTCCTGGAGTTTGGACGGTCGGATCGAGCTGAAATTTTGAGGGATGGTAGATATAGGAATTCTGCAGCCGATCAACGGTTGGATCTTGCAAAGGAAGTCCGAGCTAGAAGCTGGAAACCACGCCCTAAACTCGTCCGGATTCTCGTCCAGATTCAATGCGGCTCCGGTATATCGGTGATTGCCAGAGATTCCTCCATCGGAACTCGACGAAATTTTCCAGGTTTTTTGTAGACCCAATTCCGCACTATTTCATCGATGGAATCGTCAAACCGACGCTCGAGGAGGCGGTGACGGCGGATACAAGTTCGCTGTCCAGGAAAACAGCACGGTCGCCCGAGGGAATTGTTGGCGTTGAGCCCCGGGCTCATCGGATGATTCCTCCAGGATCTTGATAGAGATCGGAGCTGATGTTGATGAAGGCCCTCATCCGAACATGACGATCGGAGATAGGGCGCAGTCCTTGGTCGAACCAAGGTGACCAGTCGAGCTGGTGACGAATATGCCAAAGTCGTAGTTGATCTACGGGCAAGCCATCGACCTTTTGCCGAACACACAGAGGAACTCTCAATGAAAGCACCAATGTCAGTGTCGAAACCGGCGGATCTCGGGTAGGGGGTCCCGAACTGTGCGTCTAGGCAGATGGTAACAGGAGACAAGGGACACGATGTTTTACCCAGGTTCGGGCCCTCTCCATGGAGGTAAAACCCTACGTCCTGCTAGATTAATATTGATGATGTGTGTTACAAGAGTAGATGTACCACGAGATCAAAGAGGCTAAACCCTAGAAGCTAGCCTATGGTATGATTGTTGTTCTTGTGTCTCTATCGACTAGCCTGGCCTCGGTTTATATAATGCACCAGAGGCCTAGGATAACAAGAGTCCTAGCCGAATACGCCGGTGGGGGAGGAGTCCTTATCTTGATCGCCAAGTCTTGTGGATTCTTTCTTGTATGCGGCAGCTGTTCGGACTGGCCCATGAGTATACGGCCATGGGGATCCTCAGCCCAATCCAACTGATCGGGAGACGACGTGGTGAGTACCCCTTAGTCTAGGACACCGTCAGTCGACCTTGAGCACTTGTGTTCATGCTCACGGAAACAATGTAGAATTTTTTATGGAAGTTTCTCTGTAAATAATTATCCCCTTTTATATATCCATTGTATTATAAAATTAATGTTCCAAGCTTTGGTTTTAGGATGATTAGATTGCTTGTTTACTATGTGCAGAACAAAAATAGAAACTTTGGCTGTAGTGCGTGATTTTACATTTTTTACTGGAAGGTCAAATGGGTCTGAAACTCCTTGCACATTACTTCTGTACAAATTTTTCAAATTTTAAAATTTATTTCATAATTTTGGGAGTTACAGAAGTTTACTAAACTTCCAGATTACTACAGACTGTCATGTTTTTGAGAGATTCTGTTTTTCGCGTGTTGTTCGCTTATTTTGATGAATCTATGGCTAGTATCGGGGGGTATGAACCATAGAGAAGTTGTAATACAGTAGGTTTAACACCAATATAAATAAAGAATGAGTTCATTACGGTACCTTAAAGTGGTAGTTTGCTTTATTACACTAACGGATCTCACAAAGTTTTTGTTAAAGTTTTGTGTGGATGAAGTGTTTGAAGATCGAGGAGATATCAATATTAGAAGAATAAAGAGAGTCAAGAGTTCAATCTTGGGGATGCCCAAGGCACCCCGAGTAAATATTTCAAAGGATACTCAAGCATCTAAGCTTGGGGATGCCCCGGTTGGCATCCCATCTTTCTTCTTCAACAAATATCGGTATACCTCGGTTTTTGTTTTGTTCACATGATTTGTGTCCTTTGTGATTTTATTTTTCTTTAAGAACCAAGATAGTATGAGATAAACCTTCATTGATTTATATAATACTTCATGTGCTTCACTTATATCTTTTAAGTATGATCTTATAGAATTGCTCTTTGTTCTTCACTTAAATCTTTTGAGTATGGTTTTATAGAATGCTTCGTGTTCTTCACTTACATATTTTGATCTTGGATATTTGTTAGTCTATATTAATTGTAGAATGATCCATGAACTTCACTTATATATTTTGGAGAATGAATAATACTATAATCTAAAGTGGGGTTGGAAGAGTGGAAACTTTAGGAATTAGTGATCCCACTATTCCGAATGAGAAGAATTTTGCTTACGTGGAGAGTAGAAAAATTTCTATGCTTGTAGATCATGAAAATAATAATTGATGTGATGGTTATATTGTTGAATTCATTCATGATGCTACTGAAAATTATTATGAGGGAGGAATATATGCTTGTAGGAGTAGCAATAATACCAAGTTTCCTCTCTATGTGCTTAAAGTTTTGAAGTTATACTTGTTTTGCGTTCCTATGCTAGTTGATTCTTGTTCCTATAAATTATGTGCCCGCAAAATCCCTAGGCATAGGAAGTGGGTTATATTTAAATGTGTTAGTCATATTCTCATGATGCTCCCTTTATGTCTGAGTTCTTATCTTTTATGTGAGCATCATTGAAATCATCATGCCTAGCTAAAAGGCATTAAAGAAAAGGGCTTGTTGGGTGACAACCCAATATTTACCCTTACTGTTTTTGTGTGTTTACATGATTAAGCTACTGTAGTAATTATGTTTTATAGCTTTTGTTTCAATAAAGTGCCAAGCAAGACTTTTGGGAAGACTTGGGTGAAAGTTAATGTGATCTTGCTGTAAAAAACAGAAACTTTGCGCTCACGGGATTAGCTACCATTTTTTTACAGAAGAGTGATTTTGAGTTGATTCTTTTTGCAGAAGATTAATAGACAAATCCCTCACGTCCAACAGTTTATTTCATAATTTTTGGAGTAGAAGAAGTATGGTTTATGTTCAGATCATTACAAACTGTTCTATTTCTGACAGAATCTATTTTCATTGCATAGTTTGCTTGTTTTCTAGTTTCTATGGCTTATATTTCTCAATATAAATTGTAGAAATGATATGGTACAGTAGGCATTGTGTGAGAACAATTATGAACCTTGTCTTTGACAGTACCAAAGTGAATGGTTTACTCTTTATCATACTAACCTATCTCACGAAGTCCCGTTAAGTTTTGTGTGATTGAAGTTTTCAAGCTTTGGGTGAGATGTCGATATGAGGAGAATAAGGAGTGGAAAGACCCTAATATTAGGGATTCCCAAGGCACCCAGAGGTAATACTCAAGGAAGACTCAAGCGCCTAAGCTTGGGGATGCCCCGGAAGGCATCCCCTCTTTCGTCTTCAAAACTATCGGTATACCTTACTCGGAGCTATACTTTTATTCATCACATGATATGTGTTTTTCTTGGAGCGTATTTTCAATTCTACTTGATGTTTGAATAAAATCATTGGATCTTAAATCTTGAATGAAAAAGAATCCTCCCATGGCTTGTTAATTATTTGACTACTCAGTGTTCTTCACTTATATCTTTTTGGGGTAGTTTGTCATTTACTCACGTGCTTCAAGTATATCCTATGAGTAAATGGTTGAATGAATTGAATATAATAAATCTGAATTTATATATGTTTCATATGCTTATACCATGGGGAGTAATGACTTCACACAGAATAAGTATAGATAGTAAACTTATTGAAAGTTAGCAAACTCAGAATTGGTCACTTGAACAATTCATGAAAGAATATTGAAGGAAGAGAGATTTCACATATAAATATACTATCTTGGACATCTATTGTAATTGTGAGCACTCATTAAAATATGATATGCTAAAAGGTTGATGTTGGACAAGGAAGACAACGTAATGGGTTATGTTTCTAATATCCGAAATAAAGTATATAGTCATGGATCGTCCAACATGCTGAGCTTGCCTTTCCCTCTCATGCTAGCCAAATTCTTTGCACCAAGTAGAGATACTACTTCTGCTTCTGTCGGGGATATACCCCGCGGTATGACCCGGCCGGAAGTATGACCCGGCCGGACTTGGCGACTCGCCAGAGACCCGGCTGGAGCTGAGCTACTCACTGGCGATCCGCCCAGACATGGCGGTTTATATGTAACCCGCCTAGACTTGTGACTCACTGGAGTCCCGGGGGGCGGATCAAACGGGAGACAAGGCTCAAGGCCCAGCAGGCCGGCTTATACTCTGGTTGGCCGGCTTAAGAGGAAAGGGATGACGAATATTTCCTTTAAGAGGAAGCAAGACCCGGACTTGTATTCAACTTGTAAGAAAAGATAGACTAGTCCTAGTCCTACTAGGACTCCACATGTAACCCGCCCCTCTAACTTATATATGGAGGGGCAGGGCTCCCCAAAGAGGGACAGGCAACAAGAACAATATCTAGGGCTAGACACAAAGAGCCGGCTTACCAGCGACTCTCTCATGATCATAATGAGACCTAGCCACAAACAGCATGTAGGGTTATTACCGGATGATATTTCCCGGGGCCCGAAGCTGTCTAAATCCTTGTCTTGCGTGTTGCGTCTCTCGTCCCGATCAACCCCTCTCAAGCTACCATATATATGCGTTGGCCTCACGACTAAGTCCTGACACTAAGGACATCTGCCGTGACAATGCACGACAGTTGGCGCCCACTGTGGGGCTCGCGCACGGTGGTATTGAGTTCTTGAAGGGTGCTATCTCAGGGATCGAGAAGCTCCGCCCAGCTTATTGAAGAAGTTCCGGTCGACTTGTTGGAGCGTTCCAGCTGGCTCACCGAAAATGTTCCGACCGCCTGTACGAAAGGATCCGTCTAAATCTCTGAAAAAGTTCCGACCGCCTTGACGAAAGATTCCGTCTAAATCACCGAAAAGGTTCCTACCGCCTCGACGAAAGGTTCCGTCTGAATCGTCGAAAAGTTCCGACCGCCTCGACGAGATGTTCCGTCTGAATCGGCGAAAGGTTCCGACCGCCTCGACGAAAGGTTCCGTCTGAATCACCAAAGAGTTCCGATTGCCTCGACGAAAAATTCGGTCCGAATCGCTGAAGGGTTCCAGTCGAATCGCCGAAAGGTTCCGTCCGAGTCATCAAAGCGTTCCGACTTAGGCTACAGAAAAGTTCCGAATTATCAAGAGGTTCCGGTTCAAAAGTTCCGGCCGGATTATCAAGAGGTTCCTGTTCAAAAGTTCCGGATTATCAGAAGTTCCGGCCGGATTATCAAGAGGTTCCGATAAAAAGTTCCGGGTTATCAAAGGTTCCGACCGGATTATCAAGAAGTTCTGGTTCCAAAAATTCCGGCTCAAAAAGTGCCGGTCGGGTTATGTGGAGAGCTCAGGCACTAGAAGACACAGAACCAATTAATTCTTTTGTCAAAAAACAAAAGTAGCACTATGCATTATCCAGCGCCAACATCCGGAAAAAAATTACCAGGTGATATCCATCCAGTTTACTTTTATCAATATTTATTAATTTTTTGAAAACAACCACTCTGCCTATAGTGTTGTTATATACAGCCATCGCCCCTACGGTCTGGTTTACATCAACGCTACCGACCGCTCGCCTGTCGCCACCACCTTACAACGCCACGGACGACTCACCCGTCCGCCCTCGCGGCCGGCACACGCGTCCTCACCGGCTTACAACGTGGAGGACAACTTGCTCGTCCGCACCGGCTTAAAACGCCATGGCCATTTTATCTGTTTGTTCCCGCGGCCGATTCACCTGTGAGGGATTTCAGTTTCACCTAGGGATCATCAACTTCATGGCGGATTATTTTCGGCCTAAACAAATCAGGTGATACCCATCCAAGTTTGTTTTATTATCACATGTTGTTTTTGTCAAAAGAACAAGTTTATCTTTGCCTTGGTCTGCAATATTATTTATGCAGGGCAATTATTTATGAAAAAAAGTAATATTATACCGCGGAGGTGGAGGCACGCCAACATCTTTTGGCACAGGTGGTCGTCATTACTCTACGGACTCCCGCACCGGCTTACAACGCCGTGGCTGTCTCTTGCAACCACGCCGGCTTACAATGCCGTGGCCGTCTCTCGCGACCGCACCGGCTTACAATGTCGTGGCCATCTATCGCGACCGCACCGGCTTACAACGTCGTGGCCGTCTCTTATGACCACACCGGCTCACAACAAGGAGGACAACTTACCCGCCCGCACCGGTTTACAGCACCACGGTTGATTCATCTGTCTGAGCCGCCTTTGATGTTGCGGTCGTTTTTACGGTCCGTCTCTCGCGGCCTGGTCTACATCAACATACCGAGCCGCATTTTCCTGGATGATCTGTTTATTGAGTATGAGCAAGTCACTACTTGGGAAGCCCGGTTTCTCTTCTAACAAATTGGAGGCAAATTATCATATGTTATCAACTGCTGTCGGGGAGGCTGATCGGACCCACGAACACCTATGGGACCGGCTGACCGAGTCCCTTTTGGTTCGGAGGGGGGCGGAGATCGCACGAAGAGCGGATCGAGGCGAGGCACACGAGCAGTTTTACCCAGCTTCGGAGCTCTCCGGAGAGATAAAACTCCTACTGCTGCCTGTCTGGTTTGTATTGTGTTCTTGCTAGGGAGCGATGGGAGCTACAAGACCTAGCGCGGGTGTTCTCTGGTTACGTCGGGATCGAACCCCCTCTACGTTGCACATGGGCCTCCTTTTATATGCTCAAGGGGTCTCCGACAGGTGGCAACATAGATGAGGGTACAAATGGAAAAACAGTAGTTGGTACACCTACTTGAACAGTGCAATATACCTAACTCTGACGGCAAGGGACAAAAGCATTAAATGCCCATCCCTGTCGCCTAAACAGTGCAACAGGGACCGTCAGGAGCGCCACCGTTTGCCACGATGGTAGGCTTGTCAGCGCCGCTTATCGCTGCTCCCCGCTGGCTGCACAGCCTCTTGACACGCGCGCATGGAATGGTCCCATGGCGACACGTTGATGGATGAGCTGGAGCGGAGATGAAGAGAGGTTGCCTGCCGCGGCAAGTGCCTTGCCGCGGCTGAATCCTTGTCGCGTCCGGAGGCTTGTCGCGCTCCGAGCCTTCCCGGCAAGCTCCTCTTGCCGGGGTCTTGTCTTCTGCGTGCCTTGAGTGGCCTTCCCGGCAAGCTCCTCTTGCCGGGGCCTTGTCTTCTTGGTTAAATACTTTGTTCTTGAATGGCCCCAAAGGAACCATGGAGGATCTTGGCGGTGACCAGGCAAGCCCTGCCGCGGGGTGCTGCAACTGCCCGTGCACGAGTTCGGGATACTAGGGTACCTCTACTCTAGTACACCGACAGGAGCCCCCGGGCCTGGGCCGCACACGGTGCCGAGCGCTGTCGGGCCAGGCCCAAAAACAATGCACGGTCACACGCGGCCTTGATCACGCCGTAACTCACCCCGGACCCACCACGTCCCCCACTAACGGCACGCACCGAACGTGGCGTCGTGTGAGAGATCATGGGCGAGGTCGTGGGGTTTCTTTATTAGGAAAAGCGGAACGTCCGCCTCTCTCCTCCTTATAAACAGGGGAAATCGGGCAGGTCGCCCACCTCGCCATTGCTGTCTTGTCTCGAAAACCACCGGCGCTCCCCTTCTTCTCTAGTGCGAAGAGAGCAGCGCTCCGCCCCCTTCGACACAAGGCCACCAACGCCGCCGGTCTCCTCCACCGCCTCCGCCATGGCTCAAAGCCGACAAGGGAAGGGCGTGAAGTCGGCCGAGGCGCAGCGGCTCGCTGCGCCGCGAAAGGAGCGGGCCATCTTCTCCCCCAGCTCGACGCAGTGAGCCGAGGAGGGCTTCTACCTCTTCTGGTCAACGGAGACGCGTGCGCATCCGCGCACGAAGGTACTCCCCGCCACCGCTTCGGAATTAGCCCCAACTGGGTATCCTTTCTTTTCCCTTTTCTTCTATTGCGGGCTCTGCCCCGCCCTTTTCTGAATTCTTCTGCGACATTATGAACACCTACGGGTTCCGCCTCCTTGATTTCACCCCCAACGCCATTCTGACCATGGCAGTTTTCGCACACCTTTGCGAAAACTTTGTCGGGATCCACCCCAACGTAGCCCTCTTCCGCCACTTCTTCATGCCCCGCTACCGAGAGAGGGGAGCCGCTTGGGAGGGATTGGTTGGGTCTGTGGTCGGCAAGAAGGAGGCCTATCTGGAAGGAGAGTTCCGCAGCAAGTGGGAGGAGTGGAGAGCCAATTGGTGTTGGATCGTAGAGGAGAACCCGCAGCCCTTCACTGTCGTGCGCCAAGCCCCAATAGTGCGCGACAACGATTGGAGCAACTTGGCGCCGGAGGATGCTAGGTTGAAGATAGTCAGTGACCCATTTTTGCGCCTCGGGCTTGCCCGGACTCACCGTAGGCGCGGTTGGCACAGATTTCCTTCGCGCCGCGCCAGCTTCCCTTGCAGGAGAGGAGGAGGCCTGCTTGGGAGTTCCAAAACGCAGCGGACATCATGAGGCTGCGCCCGGGCCTTAACTGGAATTTCACCGTCTTGGAGCTGGATGCGATGCTGCTAGAGCTGTTCAAGAACGACCCCGATCACCCCGAGTGGTTTAGGTTGCCGAGGGGGGTCGTCCCATTGTGCAACAACTCTGTGCTCGACCGCATCCGCGCCATGATGCCGTTGTGCAATTCCCATGGGATCGTTCCAACCTGGCAAGAGCCTTCCGACGACATCGTGCGGCAATTCTTCGACAGCTTGGAAGAAATGCCGATCCGCCCCGACGAGCAAAAGAAGCTCACCCGCGACACCACCGACGAAGAGATGGTGTGCATTGCCACCAGGCTGGAGGAGGCGGCAGCAGCTGCTGCCGCTGGCGTCTTCGGGTACACCGTGGAGGAGGCAGACGCAGCAGAGGCGGCAAGCCTTGCCGAGCGAAGGGAGTTCGCCGGTGAGGACGAGCTTGCCGAACCCGAGGCCGAGTCGGGCGAACCAGCCGAGGGCGCTTCTTCTCCACCATTCGGCGGCTTGCCGCAAACGGAGCCCCGGCTCCGCCAAAGAGGCGCCTCCGCAAGGCCAGAGACGAGACGGGGCGGCAGACGGGCCCACAGCCGCAGCGCCGCGTGACGCGCTCTACCGCGGCAAGCGTTGTTGCCGCGGGAGCACCCCACACTGCTGCGACAACTGGGGCGGGATCTTCCCAGGCCACCGCCGACACCTCCGCCAAGCGGCCAAGAGAGCCCACTCCTCCGCCTCGTCGCACTGGAGGCGAGCCGGAGTTTGATTTCTCCGCGCTCAGCTCCGAGGAGGAAGAAGAGTAAGCTTCAATATTGTGCTTGTATTTCTTCAATTTTGTTGCTTCATCTTGAATCTGATTTGCTTCGTTCTGAACTCTTTCCTTTCTGTGACACCGCCCGTAGAGCGTCGAAGAGAGCCAAGACCCCGGTGGTCGCCGCCGTTGAGGACGATCCACCCGGGCAACAGGAGGCGCTGTCGAGACCCCCTTGCCGGATCCGCAACCCTTCCTCGTAGTAGCCCCCAAAGACAAAGACCTGAGTAAGTATGCGGTTTTCTTCTTACTGTTAGGTGTGCATGGGTGCTTCTTCTTCATTGATATCTGACTGTTGGTTTGTGTAGGAGCAGAGCAGCCTCATCAGAAGGGCCCGGAGGCCGCCCTCGAAATTCTGTCTGCTTCGACTACGCCGCCAAGGGAGGATTCTCCGGCAAGGGAGCGTCCTCCGGCAAGGGAGGCTACTCCGGCAAGGGACAGCACCAGTGACCCTCCAGTGGTCGAGACCATGGCTGCAGATCCCATTGCAGGTAATCCTCTTGCGCGAAAATTTCCCTTGGGCTTGTTTTCTTCTGTTTTTCTTTGAATATTTCCTTGACTTTTCTTTGTTTGTCCGCCAGAGAGCCGATGGAGACTGAGGTCGCCGGGCGAGGAGGACGCTAAGGCAACACCGACAAAGCCGCCGTCAGGAAGAAGAGGCCGGCCGACGAGCTCACGGGCGAGGAGGCCACCGAGGCTGCCGCCAGAGAAGCCGGGCGAGGGTCTGGCGATCGACCGACGGCCCTGGGCCGCAGGAGCGCCAGCGCCATAATCGACCGCCGACTTCGCCGCCGCAGCTGCCAGCCCCGAAGAGCCCCAGCCCGCGCCTACTTGAAGGCCGGGCGGCGGCGTCTTCATCAAGCTCCCACAGACGCCGAGCTCAGGCGCCGGTCGAAGGAGAGACCTTCGACGGAGAGCTACTCGCCTCCGCCGGCTGACGCTGGTGGACGCGCCAAGCAGCAGCAGCTGAAGTTCGAGGAGGAGCAATGCCGAAGAAGCTGCTGTCGCTCTACCGCGCCCGTAAGCCAAGTTGGAGTCCCGGAAGCACTTGTTGCGAGGGCGGAGCAGACATGGAGAAACGCGGAGGAGCTCCGGGGCCGCAACCAGAAGCTCTCCGGTCCTTGGCGGAGGAGCGGAAGCAACTTCGCCGAGGAGCGCACGGCCTTCATCCTCGAGAAGGCCGCAATGAGGAGGAGCAGCGGCTTGCCGCCGAGAAGCTATCCGCAGGAAAGCGAGCCGGGCGCAGCGGAAGGTCAACTGGACAGCCACGAGGAAGAGCTTGTCGCGCGAGGAGTCACTTGGCGGGGCGCTTAAGGAAGCGAAGGATGCTGCCGCAGCCGCCGAGGCCGCCAAGGAAGAGTTGAAGACGAAGGTGGCGCAGCCGAGGCCAGCCTGTAAGAGCGGCGAGGAGCTTGCTGCGCTCAAGCACGAGCGCGAGAAGGACGCCTACACTCTTGGCGAGCTGCAGGGCCGTCTCGCCGATAGGAGCAAGGAGCTCGACGCCACCAAGGATTCCAAGGCAGATCTTCAGCTGAAGCTGACCACTCTGACGCAGACGCTGGACGGCGCCAAGGAGCGGGAGGTGGGCCTGTTGGAGCCGATCAAGGCCAAAGAGGAGCTGCTGGCGGATGTTGTTGCCACCAGGCGCCTTGAGGAGAGTGTGGAGCATTGGACCGAAGGTCTTGTGGATACTGCCGACATCCACAACGAGCTGATGGAGCTGGGGATGGTGGATCTTGCATACTCTGCGACGAGCACCTCCAACCCAGCGCCAAGCTGAGCTTATTCTGCCCGGGCGTGGGGACGGGTCTCCAGCGACTCCGGGAAGAGGTCCCAAAGCAGCTGGCCGAGGAATCACGCCAGATCTGTGCCGGAGCCCTCCAGAAGGTGTTGATGAAGGTGGCCTTCCGCAATCCGGGCCTCAACCTCAACGGCGTCCTCAGATCCTTGCCGCCAGATGCCGACGTGGATGCGCTCAAAGCCCTTGTCGCACCCATTGTGGACAAGGTGAACAAGATCAAGAAGTTGATGGCGACCCGCGTAGACTAGGCCGCCAATTTTATCTTTCCCTTGTCGCTGCTGATCATGTTTAGAACAATTTATTAGATCTGCGACAAGCTTATTTTGTAATATAACTCTATCTTAGGCGATGATTGCAATGCTATTTCCTTTACTTGATTCCTTCCTTTGTACGTTTTTACCCTATGCTTTTAGGGAACTTGTCGGTGCAGGCACCTTTGTCGCGAGCGCTGAGTGCGGAACGTTAGCAGCCTGCTGGCGGTGCCGCCTCCGACAAGCAACCTTGTCGTGACTAGCTGCAGCCCACTTAAGTTGTTGAGCGGACTCGAAACAAAGTAAGGGCGCGACTAGCCTGCGAGTTGGTTCCTCTGCGCACAGGTTTTCCATACAAAGTACTATCGTTCGAGGAAGATAACTTAAAAATTTAAGAACTAATTGCTCAAGCTTGGGCAACTTAGCTTTTCTGTCATTTGCTTCCCGATAAGGCGAAACTTCCTCGAGCAACGCTTGGTCCATAGTATTATCTTCTCCTTCCCCCCTGGTTAACTTGTGCGCGAGGGAACCTTCCTTTCTTTGAGAAAAGAGAAAGGAGAGAAAATAAAGTTATGGAGCCCAGCTGACTCGATGTTGCTTACCGGGTGTGGTTGCTGCACAAAGTGTTAGCCAAAACATGCAATAAAATGATGAAAGCATGAATTTGACAAGTTGTGCACAACACATGAGCTTTAATGATGCACGGGGTCTGCGCCCGGCTTTGTACAAAGAATTACATGCAACACCGGCAAGACTTGTACAAAAGGTGGTTGCCGGAACATTCCGGCAACCGCGCCCTACGGGTAAAACTTACGAAGATGCTCAATGTTCCAGGAGTTGCTCACCGGAACTCCATCTTTGGTCTCAAGGCGGACAGCGCCAGGCCTAGTGACTCGTTTTACCCGATAAGGGCCTTCCCACTTCGGTGTCAACTTGTTTGAATTCTTGGCGGACTGAACGCGCCGAAGAACAAGGTCGCCTTCCTCGAGGCTTCTGGCACTAACCTTGCGGCTATGGTAGCGACGCAAAGCTTGCTGGTAACGAGCAGCTCGTCTGCCGCCCGAAGACGATCTTCCTCAAGGAGTAGCGTCATCTTGTCGCAGCCTGCTCTTGCTCAAGCTCATCATAAGCGAGCACTCGAGGCGATCCATATACGAAGTTCCGTGGGGAGAACCGCCTCTGCTCCATAGACTAGAGCAAAAGGTGTCCGCCGCTGGCTCGATTTGGCGTTGTCCCGATCGACCAAAGAACCACCGGCAGCTCCTCAATCCAGCTTTCTTCCGCACTTGTGCAGCCGTCGAAAGTTCTGGTCTTGAGCCCGCGCAGCACTTCAAAGATTTGCCCTCTCTCGCTTGACCGTTGCTTCTCGGATGAGCAACAGAAGCAATGCAGACCTTGGCGCCAAGATCTTGGACGTACTGCATGAAGGTGCGACTCGTAACTTGTGTGTCGTTGTCGGTGATGATCCTGTTAGGGATTCCGAAACGGCAAACAATCGACCAAGAACTTGATCACGATCAGGTTGTCACCTTCCTCACTGCTTCCACTTCCGGCCACTTTGGGAACTTGTCGATGGCAACGCATAAGTACTCAAAGCCCCGACAGCTTAGGGAAGGGGCCGAGGATGTCGAGCCCCTGCACCGAAAATGGCCGTGATAAAGGGATCGCCCGAGAGCTTGAGCTGGCTGGTGTATCTGTTTGGAATGGAACTAGCACGCTTCACACTTGGTTACTTGTGCAGTTGCATCCTGGAGGGCTGTCGGCCAGAAGAAACCTTGCCGGAAAGCTTTGCCGGCAAGTGCTCTTGCGCCAATGTGATGACCACATATGCCTCCATGTATCTCTGCCAACAGCTTTTGTCCATCTTCCCGGCAAATACACTTCAATTTCACACCGTTGAGTCTTCTTCTGTACAGTGTGCTGTCGACAAACTGGTACATACTTGACTGTCGGGCTACTCTTTCCGCTTCTTCTTGCTCTTCGGGAAGTTCTCCTGTCTGAAGGAAATGGACAATCTGTTGCGCCCATGCTGGAGCTTGTGGCTCGACAACAAGGACTAAAGGCGCATCTGCTGCTGCGGGAACATTAGCTTCCACGGCATGAACCTGCGGCTCAGCCGGAGCTTGACGTTCCTCGGCAAGCTTGCCGGAGCAAAACTTGTCGGGAGCGTCTGCTTCAACCAAACAAACCCTAGGGCTTGTCGGAGCAGACTGCCCTCAGCACTGTTGGTGTCGATCTTGGGGACCTTCTGACGGCGGCTTCGGAAGCTCACGAAAGTGGTCACCAGAGATCAACTTCCTCTTCTTGCTCTGTCCGCTTGATGGCGTTATAGCTTGGTTGAGTTAGCTTGAGCACAAAATCCCTGGTTCCATTGTGCAACTTAAGTGCAGCGCACTTTGACAGGCCATCAGCAATATCATTTTGAGTTCTTGGAACATGTTCCATTTGTAGGCCGTCAAAGTGCTCTTCTAGCTTCCTCACTTCATCAACGTAGGCTTCCATCAATGGACTCTGATAATCTTTGTTCACTTGGCGGACGACAAGCTGCGAGTCACCCCTGACAATAAGCTTCTTGATCCCAAGGTCCATCATGATCTCGAGACCGCAAGCAAACCTTCATACTCTGCAGTATTGTTTGTTGCTTGCTCCTTGGGAAAGTGCATCCGACTACGTACTTGAGGTGTTCTCCGGTGGGTGCGACAAGCAGCATGCCGGCACCGGCGCCTTGCAGCGAGAAGGCACCATCAAAGTACATCAGCCACTCTTTGCTCGCTTCCTTGACGGGGATGCTCGTCTCCGGAATTTCTTCATCTGGTGTTGGCGTCCATTCTGCTATGAATTCTGCCAATGCTCTGCTTTGGATAGTTGAAGTGCTTTCAAAATTGAGGCCAAAGCTTGACAGTTCCAAAGGCCCACTCGACAATCCTGCATGTCGCTTCGGATTCTCGCAGATCCTCTTCAGCGGAAAGCGAGTGACAACTGCGATCTCATGTGCCTGAAAGTAATGGCGCAGCTTTCTCGAGGCCATGAGAAGGCCGAAAAGCAATTTCTGCACACCAGATTACCTTGATCTAGCCCCCTGCAGAAGGGAACTTACAAAGTAAACTGGGCGCTGCACCATCCTTTTCTGCATCTGCTCATGCGTCACAAGCAGATCCGTCCTTGTCGGGACCAGAGCTTGTCGGCGAAGCCCCCTGCTTGTCGCTGGATGTGTCTGCCATGGTTGCTAGCTCATCATCCGCCTCGCTCTCCGCTACTAACGCAGCACTAACCACTTGATTGGTTGCCGCTATATATAGCAGCAACTTCTCTTGTGGCTTAGGTGCGACAAGTGTTGGAGTGGAGGACAGGTATCTCTTCAAGTCCTGCAGCGCAGCCTCCGCTTTGGGAGTCCATTTCATTGGACCTGCCTTTTCAAAATCTTGAAAAATGGCAGTATGCTGCTCAATGACCTAGAGATAAACTTGCCGAGAGCGCCACGCAACCGCAAGTCTTCGTACATCCTTGACGCCGCTTTGGTGCTTCAATCTGCTCAATGGCCTTGATCTTGTCGGGATTGGCTTCAATCCCCGAGACACGAAGAACCCGAGAAGCTTGCCGGAAGGGACTCCAAACACGCACTTCTCGGGGTTGAGCTTGAGGTTGATCTTGCGCAGATTTGCAAAGGTCTCATCCAAATCTTGAACCAGAGTTGCTTTGTCCTTGCTCTTGACCACTATGTCATCCATGTAGGCTTCTACATTTACGTGCATTTGCGGCTCAAAAGTGTCATGGACTACTCTTGCAAACGTTGAACCAAAGCATTCTTCAAACCGAAAGGCATCCGTATGAAACAAAGATGTGCCACATGGAGTAATGAATGCGGTCTTCTCCTCATCTTCTCGGGAGCTTCAGCAAGTGGCTTGCGATGTCATGCCGGTGCATCCCGGTAGATCTTGTCGGCACAGATAAGAGCATCTTGTCGCCATGGACAGAGATGATGCTTATCGGGCCTGGCATCTTGAGTAAGTTGTATGCATAGTGAGAGGCTGCCATGTACTTGGCGAGTGCTGGACGGCCAAGTATCCCATTGTAAGGTAATGGGAAATCAGCAACGTCGAATGTGACCCTCTCAGTCCTGAAGTTCAGCTCGCTGCCAAATGTTACCGGCAACGTGATCTTCCCCTTCGGCTTGCTCCTTCCTGCATTGATTCCTTGAATGTGCCGCCTTCTTCGAGCTCGTTGTCGTGGATCCAAGCTTCGAGCACCGCGGAGGAGATCAGGTTTAAGCCGCCCCGCCGCCAACTAGCATCTTGGTGACCTTGAGGTTGCGGATGGTTGGTGAGACCAACATCGGCAAGCACCCGACCGCAGCTTATGCGATCGTGGTGGTCCTCAATATCAAAGATGATAGGCGTCTTTGGACCACTTCGCAGGCTTGCGTGACTCTACGGATGGTTCAGCTGCATTAACTTCCCGCATCCACTGCTTGAGTTGGCGGTGGGAAGTATGCAGGGAAGCACCTCCGTCAACGCAAAGGACCTCTGTAGCTTTCTGAAACTCCTGCTCATCGGCATCGTCGTCTTCCATATCTTCATCGTCGTCATCATCTTCATCCTTGTCGCGGCCGCGGGGAGGCCTGTCTCCTTGCCGCTGCTTGGTTTGCCGCGCGCCCTCGCCGGGCCGGACGCTTTTTGCTGGCTCCTCCAAAGCACCTTCTTGAGCCTTCTCCTTGTCGCGCCGCTCATACTCAGCCTTCTGGCTGCTCAACAAGCTGCTCGACCTTCTTGCAACTCAGTAGGTCATGGCCCTTGGTGCGGTGGATCTTGCAAGATCGCTGTCGGAGCCGCCTCGCTTGTCGGCCGCCACAGATCGGTGGTTGGCGTCGGCGCAACCTCCTTGCCGGGCCACCAGCCTTGGCGTTCTTGTCGCCACCTCCGCTATCGGACTGCTCAACAGCTAGCACTTCTCTGCTTTTCTTCTTCTGTTGCCCGCCGCCGCTTTTCTTTGCCGGAGCGGTTTCCTCACCGTCCGATCCTACTTACGCATTCTCTCCCGAGTCTCCTCCTTCCTCAAAGACGCGTGCACACTTGTCGGCCAAGGCATACAGCTCATCGACGTCCTTGACTTTGCACATCGCCATCTCCTCCCTCATCTCGCGGTTCCGCACGCTCGATGAAACGCTACCGATCACCACGGCAGGGTGGACATCCGATGTTGTAGTGCACACGGCTGAATCTTTGAATGAACTTGCGCAGGGACTCTCCTTCCTTCTGGGCGAGCAGATGAAGGTCACTTTCTTGGCCATGAGGCTTGTGGCCACCTGTGAAGGCGCCAACAAACTGATGGCATAAATCTGCCCAAGAGGATATTGAGCTATCCGGCAAGTGCATGAGCCAAGATCTGACGTTGGGCTTGAGTACCAGCGGGAAGTAGTTGGCAAGGATCTTGTCGTCTCGTCCCCCTGCAGCTTGCACCGCGATGGTGTAGATGCGGAGGAACTCCGACGGATGTGTCCTGCCATCGTACTTCTCTGGCACGTCTGGCTTGAAGTTCTTCTTGCTGGGCCACTGGACTTGCCGCAGCTCACGAGTGAACGCAGGGCAACCTACCGCCAGACGGCAAGTCACCTGGTTCTTCGGGCGCATGCATATCGACAGAAGGCCCAGCGCGCTGGTCTGACTGATGCCGCGCTTCTCTTCGGCGCTCGATGCGAGTTCGAGCGTCTTCTTGTTGTCGTTCATGAAGAACTTGGCGGTGATCGCGGCGAGCTCATGGATCCGACGACGCAGTGGAGTCGCTGTCGAGGTGGATCCGGCGAGTCAGCGACCTTGGCCTTCGAGGCGGAGAGTGCATGGTGGTTGCACCCCCACCGGTCTCGTCGCCACCGGCTCGCGTTTAAGTTCCTGCCGTGGCAGCGACGCACTCGGTTGCCGCGGAGCGTCGCCGTTGGCGAAGCCGATGAGACTCTGTATAGTGGCCCTCCACTCGTCGACCTTGTCGGCCGTTGGAGGGTAGTCGAGGAGCAGTTGAGCTCTCGCCAAGGCTTCTGCTGGAGTAGTGGGTGGCAATGGTGAACGGTGCGAGGAGCGGGATATGCTCGGACTTCTAACTATGTTAGAAGGAGCAGCATCCCGTCCAGGCGACCGTATCTCGCTCGTGCCAGCGTGTTGGCGTGCACGCTGGTCTTGAGGGTCTCGATCCAACGAGCGTATGGTATTGTGAATACCATGACGCTGTTGGTCCCGCGTCTCCTGAGATGGGCGCGGGGCATGTGCGGACGCAGAGGTTTGCGCGGCCTTGTCCTTGGACTTGGCAGCGTCGCGAACTCCTTCGCCGGCGCCCGTTCTTCCGCCAGCGTCTGCTCCACTACCCGTTTGCTCCGGTGATGGTGGGTACGACGCAGACGGTTCCGCTGCCGCCGAAGCCTTCTTCTTCGGTGGCATGTTCATGAAGATGTTGAAGATGTTGAAGATGCTGCTCGTGTGAACGCTGGATCAGGTTCACACAGCCTCGACGCCCCCTACCTGGCGCGCCAAAGATGTCGGGGAGGCTGATCGGACCCACGAACACCTATGGGACCGGCTGACCGAGTCCCTTTTGGTTCGGAGGGGGGCAGAGATCGCACGAAGAGCGGATCGAGGCGAGGCACACGAGCAGTTTTACCCAGCTTGGGAGCTCTCCGGAGAGATAAAACTCCTACTGCTGCCTGTCTGGTTTGTATTGTGTTCTTGCTAGGGAGCGATGGGAGCTACAAGACCTAGCGCGGGTGTTCTCTGGTTACGTCGGGATCGAACCCCCTCTACGTTGCGCATGGGCCTTCTTTTATATGCTCAAGGGGTCTCCGACAGGTGGCAACGTAGATGAGGGTACAAATGGAAAAACAGTAGTTGGTACACCTACTTGAACAAAGGCAATATACCTAACTCGACGGCAAGGGACAAAAGCATTAAATGCCCGCCCCTCGCCGCCTAAACAAAGGCAACAGGGACCGTCAGAGCGCCACCGCTTTTCCACGATGGTAGGCTTGTCAGCCGCTTATCGCTCCTCCCCGCTGGCTGCACACAGCCTCTTGACACGCCGCATGGAATGGTCCCATGGCGACATCGCTGATGGATGAGCTGGAGCGGAGATGAAGAGAGGTTGCCTGCCGCGGCAAGTGCCTTGCCGCGGCTGAATCCTTGTCGCGTCCGGAGGCTTGTCGCGCTCCGAGCCTTCCCGGCAAGCTCCTCTTGCCAGGGTCTTGTCTTCTGCGTGCCTTGAGTGGCCTTCCCGGAAAGCTCCTCTTGCCGGGGCCTTGTCTTCTTGGTTAAATACTTTGTTCTTGAATGGCCCCAAAGGACCTATGGAGGATCTTGGCGGTGACCAGGCAAGCCCTGCCGCGGGGTGCTACAACTGCCCGTGCACGAGTTCGGGATACTAGGGTACCTCTACTCTAGTACACCGACAACCGCCGTCTGCACTGGCTGGCTCAATGGATAGGTGCACAAATCGCCGGCACTACGATTTGGTTAACTTCAAACTACCAGTTGGAAGGAACCATTGGCCGAGTTGCTGACACCGTTCATATGGGATCATTTATAACCCGCCGCAATCACCTCAACCTTCTGTGGATAATCACTAGCCTAACATATCAGGTGAAATCCATCCAATATATTTTATATTACATATTATTTTCTTCAAAAGAGCAATTACTTTGGTTTGCAAGTTTTGCCATGCAGGATTCAAACTGGTCTATATCACGGTTAATTATGGAGAATCTCAAGCCAACTCCTCAAGTCGTCTTGAGACTCGGGGGCTACAATGATATGACTCGGCAAAATTAGACGGTTTCAATGAATTCAAGAACTCTGGGTCATTAAAGGGAAAAATAACCCGGGCCCCGGAGATTACTGCTAGATCGATGAAAATTTAAAAGTTGTCAGAAGATTTCCGGATCAAAATAAGGACTCGGTTTTAAAATCCGGTTCAAGAGACATCTTTCTCCCACAAAGCACTGAAGCTCTTAAATCCGGTTCAAAAGCAGGCCCAGGGTAAATTTGTCCCTCACAAATTTTTGAAGCTCTTAAATCCGGTTCAAAATCCGGCCCAGGGTAAATTTGTCCCTCACAAATTTTTGAAGCTCTCAAATCCGGTTCAAAATCCGGCTCAAGGTAAATTTGTCTTTCACAAATCTTTAAAGCTTTCAAATCCGGTTTAAAGTTTCGGTTCAAAAAGCATTAATCTCTCGCAAGTTCGAGTTCTTAGAAAAATTAAAGGTTGCCAAAAGAACTTGCTGCCATGATGCGCGGTTCAAACTTGGGTATCCTGCCTTATGGCTTATCTTATTATGATCACTTGGGTGCTTCTTGCTCATCGAGCATAGCTATCAGTACCCTCTTGATCGGCGCAATGCCAAAACTTATATGATCACTTGGGGGCTTCCTGTTCAAACATAGGTCGTATTCGAACCAAAGAGAACATAGCTGTCGATACCCTCTTGATCGGCATACTGCCAAACCCACTAGGGGGCTTCTTGATCATATCTGAATCATAGCTTAACCCCTTTGGGTCTGACGTGGGTCGTATTCGAACTGGCGTCATTGAAAAACTCTTATGGTCAATTGGGGGCTTCCTGTTCAAACATAGGTCGGATTCGAACCAAAGAGAACATAGCTATCGATACCCACTTGATCGGCATCGCCAAAGCCACTGGGGGCTATATGATCGTATTCGAATCTTAGCTTAACCCCTTTGGAACGGTTTACTCATCATATCTGAATCAAGCCTCAAAAGTTTTATTCTATCTCTGGTAAAGTTTATTGTAGCCACAATTACTTAACTTGAGACCTTTTGGGCATTATATCTCAAATGTATATAAGTGTTTTATGATTAACCCGCTTGACTTTTTGACTATAAGTCGCCAAATTATGACAACCATCATTTATATGGAAGCATTGGCTTCTAAGGATTGGGTTATCACCCTTACTACACAGGTCATATAAACCGGCGGTACAAATTCAATATCACAAAGGTTATATGTGAGGTATTATGACCATACCTCATGTAAACCGCCAAGGTTTCTTGTGATCTACTTGTGGGCAGGATAAGACTACATTTGGGTGGTTACCCGCCCTGGTTTTTGATGATAAGTCGCTAGGGCATATGTTGTTTACACTCTTTGCGGGATTTGCAGAAATATGACATATACATGATTAAGTTCAACCTCATTACCAAAGTCGATGCTTCAAAATGATGATCCGTTCTGGATTTTTCTCAAAGGCTAGAAGCCGCCTGATTATAAAAATTCCGGCCATAATGGAGGCGTATTAAATCACCATCGGCCAAGAGCCGCCGAGTATTTAAACTACGGATTTATTTGTCAACCGATGAGGTATTCAAATCTTTAATAGCCAAAACTGGCTGGATTTTCATGATGATATTGAATGATTGAGGTTTTCATACCGGATTATATTATTCAAATCTCGAATAGCCAACATGGCTAGATTTCTATTGTGATTATCAATAACCAGTGCTATGATTGAGGTTTTCAAAGTCGCTTTAGCTTAACGGCTATTATTTTTATCAATGGATATGATTTATTCTACAATGGAAGGAATAGTCCCGAGTCGCCGCAGCTTACGACCCGGCACTTGGGGACTATATTATTCAGATTGGGATTATATCAAATATGCAAGTCCCATGTCACTGCCAGCATGCACCATGGCACTTGGGGGCTAATGTAAAGTCATTTTTTGATCAACTTATTGAAGACCTGACTCATCCCATTATAATGAGCCGGCCCTTGGGGGCTACCAATTGCTCCTGTCAAAATTCAAGGTACACAAGCATTAATCCATTATATTGAATGGTCCACTATTTAGTTGGTGGAGTACAAAGCTCTTAACCTAGTGGACATGGGTTCAAGCCCCATGGTGGATACTATATTATATGATGTTATTATCAATTATATACAAAGTCCCGGCTCAAGATATCTTACTAAGCCGCCCTTGGGGGCTACACATTGCTGTTCAAATTTACATGGTTATATCTACAAAGTCCCTGCTCATTATTTGCATAATGACCCGACCCTTGGGGGCTACACTGCTTGAAGTTTTCATGAGCATAGCAATTACAAGTCCCTGTGTTGCTGCAAGCATGACAACCCGCACTTGGGGGCTACATGTGTGGAATATTCAGTTTATATGATTGAGATGAATAAACCGGATTTCTTCAAGGTTGCAACATTTATTGGAGCAAGTCTTAAACCATCACTTTGTTCTGCTCAAGACATGGGGGCTACAGGTAATATGGATATAAGGGAGAAAAAATCTTCAAATTATCAGTTTTGAGAAAATCAGGAGGATCAATTACATAAACCGGTGTCAACAGCAATTATGACCCAACATCGTCTGTTTTATAATCAGGCAGTTTTTGGTAATGATAAACCGCCAAGTTTTTACATCTTCAAGACGGCTGAATATCAGATGAGTATTTGAAGACCAAAATTATTTAACCCGGCGCCTTGGAAGACGACTGAGGGAGTCTTGGACTAGGGGGTGTCCAGACAGCCGAACTATCATCACGGTCGGACTCCAAGACTATGAAGATACAAGATTGAAGACTTCGTCCAGTGTCCGGATGGGACTTTCCTTGGCGTGGAAGGCAAGCTTGGCGATACGGATATGTAGATCTCCTACCATTGTAACCGACTGCGTGTAACCCTAACCTATTCGGTGTCTATATAAACCGAAGGGTTTATTCCAGAGGATCTAACAACAATCATACCATAGGCTAGCTTCTAGGGTTTAGCCTCCTTGATCTCGTGGTAGATCTACTCTTGTACTATCCATATCATCAATATTAATCAAGCAGGAGTAGGGTATTACCTCCATCGAGAGGGCCCGAACCTGGGTAAAAACATCGTGTCCCTTGTCTCCTGTTACCATCCGCCTAGACGCATAGCTCGGGACCCCCTACCCGAGATCCGCCGGTTTTGACACCGACATTGGTGCTTTCATTGAGAGTTCCTCCGTGTCGCCACCGATAGGCCCGATGGCTCCTTCCGATCATCAACAATGACGCGGTCCGTGGTGAGACTTTTCTCCCGGACAGATCTTCAGATTCGGGCGGCTTTGCATCGCGGGCCAATTCACTTGGCCATCTGGAGCAGATTGAAAGCTACGCCCCTGGCCATCAGGTCAGATTTGGAAGTTTGAACTATACGACCGATATCCGCGGAGACTTGATCTTTGACGGATTCGCTCCGCAGCCATGTGTGCCGCACTGTCTCGATGGGCATGATCTAACTCTGCAGCCAAACAGTTCCCTGGAGGCCGCACCAGCATCCGCTCCGACCCTTAATCCGGAGCCGGATTCCCCGATCGAGGACGGGTGGTTGGACACCGCCTCGGGGGCTGCAATCTCTACGACGATTGAGCCGAACTCCATCCCTGTCCTTTGCGAAGACCTTGACTCCAGGGTGCCGGGCTCCTCTCTGGACTCCGAACCCTCCGCGCCCCTGCCAATCGAATCCGTTTGGGCGCCGGTCCTGGAGTTCATCGCCATGACATCTTTCAAAGACTCGCCCTTTGGCGACATCCTGAATTCACTAAAGTCTCTCTCTTTATCCGGAGAGCCCTGGTCGGACTACGGACAGGAAGGTTGGGATACAGACGACGAAGAAATTCAACGCCCACCCACCACCCACTTTGTACCCACTGTCGATGATTTAACCGACATGCTCGACTTTGACTCCGAAGACATCGATGGCATGGACGACGACGCCGGAGACGACCAAGACCCAGCGCCATGTGGCAATCGAAGGCCACCTCGCTCACGACATATACATGGTGGACATCCCAAAAGATGGGACCGGCGATTGAACAACCGAGGATGACCCCTCCAATAAGCAACTGAAGCGCCGACGTCACCGGTGCCGCTCTAAATCCCGCCACAAAAAACGGTGATTCCGCACGGAGATAATAACACCCGGACAAAGGTTGAAGACAACCCCTCCAGCAGGACTCAGCGCAGAGGAGGGAGAAGAAAGTCCGCACGACAAGGCGGGCAGAAAGAGAGGTCGAGGACGACAATTATGCGCCTCCCTTCAAGATGAGGCAAGCCTCGACGACGCATTTAATTTGTCGTGCTCGAGGATCCCGCCGAACAGAGCTGTTTGACGCAGCTTATAGCCACGACAAGCAGCCTCAAGAAAGAGCAGCAACAGCTTAAAGCTGACCAAGACCTGCTAGTCGGCAGATGGATCAAGTCCTTGCAGCCGAAGAGTATGAACTCGAACGCCCTCCAAAAGCTACCTCAACGCAGGCCGTTGCCTTGATCAGAGGAGGAAGCACCCAAGTCACCAGTGCACGACATGGCAGACCGGCCACCCCGTGGCCGTGACAGAGAAGCCTCTCGGCCCTCCGCTCAAGCCACACCCCGACGCCGCTCAAAAAGTAACAAGGCACGGGAAAACACGCCGGACTTGCGAGATATATTGGAGGATAAGGCAAAACATACAAGATCGATCTATGGATCGAGTGGGCACCCAACGACGCGGGATGATTACCGTCGCGCCGGATACAGCAAACCCGGCCGGGCCGAACACAGTAGACAAAGCTCATATGAGCTACGTCGTGATATAGCCCAATACAGAGGCGCCGCACACCCACTATGCTTCACAGATGAAGTAATGGATCATCAAATCCCCGAGGGCTTTAAACCCGTAAACATCGAATCATACGATTGTACCACAGATCCCGCGGTCTGGATCGAGGACTATCTCCTCCATATCCACATGGCCCGTGGTGATGATCTACATGCCATCAAATACCTCCCACTCAAGCTTAAAGGACCAGCTCGGCATTGGCTCAACAGCTTGCCAGCAGAATCAATTGGTTGTTGGGAGGACCTGGAAGCCACATTCCTTGATAACTTCCAGGGCACATATGTGCGACCACCAGACGCCGATGACCTTAGCCACATAATTCAGCAGCCAGAAGAATCGGCCGCACAATTACGGACACGGTTCCTAACAAAGAAAAATCAAATCGTTGATCGTCCGGATGCAGAGGCCCTTGCAGCCTTCAAACATAACATCCGCGACGAATGGCTTGCCCGGCACCTAGGACAGGAAAAGCCGAAATCCATGGCAGCCCTCACAACACTCATGACCCGCTTTTGTGCGGGAGAGGACAGCTAGCTAACTCGAAGCAACAACTTGGCCAAACACCCTGATAGTTCGGATACCAAGGACAGCAATGGCAGGTTGCGTCGCAACAAGAACAAGCATCGCATTAACGGCGATAATGCTGAAGATACGGCCGTCAATGCCGGATTCAGAGGCTCTAAACCCGGTCAGCGAAAGAAGCCATTCAAAAGAAATACCCAGGGCCCGTCCAACTTGGACCGAATACTCGATCGCTTGTGCCAGATACATGGCACCCCCGAAAAACCAGCCAATCACACCAACAGAGATTGTTGGGTGTTCAAGCAAGCATGCAAGTTAAGTGCCGAACTCAATGACAAGGGGCTGCAGAGCGATGACGAGGAAGAGCCCCGGCCGCCGAACAATAGAGGATAGAACGGTTTTCCCACACAAGTGCGGACGGTGAACATGATATACTCAACCCATATACCCAAAAGGGAGCGGAAGCATGCACTAAGGGACGTATTTGCGATGGAGCCAGTCGCCCCGAAGTTCAACCCATGGTCTTCCTGCCCGATCACCTTCGATCAAAGGGACCACCCCACTAGCATCCGTCACGGCGGTTTCGCCGCATTGGTTCTTGACCCAATTATTGATGGATTTCACCTCACCAGAGTCCTGATGGACGGCGGTAGCAGCCTGAACCTGCTTTATCAGGATACAGCGCGCAAAATGGGCATAGACCCTCAAGGATTAAACCTACAAAGACGACCTTTAAAGGCGTCATACCGGGTGTAGAGGCCAGTTCTACGGGCTCATTTACACTCGAAGTGGTCTTCGGATCCCCGGATAACTTCCGAATCGAAGAGTTAATCTTCGACATCGCCCTGCTCCGTTCAGCGGCTATCATGCACTGCTCGGACGAACCGCATTTGCAAAGTTCAATGCGGTGCCGCACTACGCATACCTCAAGCTCAAGATGCCAGGCCCTCGAGGAGTAATCACGGTCAACGGAAACACCGAACGATCTCTCCGAACGGAGGAGCACACGGCGGCCCTCGCGGCGGAGGTACAAAGTAGCCTCTCACAGCAACTCTCGAGTCCGGCCACTAAGCGTCCGGACACCGCAAGCGCCCGAGTAACCTACAACAAGACCGCTGGCACGATTCAAGCATCGCCAGTAGTAATCCGCCCCAACCCCAGCCCTCGCGAAATTGCAAAGCCAAGATTACGCTGCACATAATTACGCCGGGAGATACCATGGGCATAAAGGGAGGGCACGACCACGGCACGCCGAATGCGGCTCAACCGCACTGTGGGCTCCCGATTGTGTCATTCTTTTTCTTTTTTCTTTTTTTCCTTTTTCTTACTTTCAGGACTCCGTTTCCCAGAAGTCCTGTCCGGCACTATAATCGCCGAACTCACGATGCAACAGCCAGGGAAGCAGAAAGCTACGTCGAGTGTTCAGGTGGTCTCTACTACGAGCATTGTAACTGTTTTACATACCATCCCGCAGCTTACCCCTGGAGGGGGACATGTTAGATAGTCCCATCCCTTGCTTATCGCACTATTTGTATCGTTCTGCCTTCATTGCAATACCTTTTCAAATAAACAATACATAGCTTTTGCCTATTATTGCACTCCTTTCTTTATCTATATATATGTTCATTTCATGACATGTTGCACCCGTACACTTTGGTACGGCCAATACACCAGGGGCTTCAAGACCCCAAAATTATGGTGTGATAAGTTCAACACTTTCACAAGTGCGGCACCCGAACTTATAGCATTATATGAATCGGCTCCGAATCATGTCCTGGGTCAATAGTTGGGTTTGCCCGGCTCCCGTGTTTTGGTACCTTACGCTCATTATATCGGCTAAGGTAGCACCAGAGAACCATCGCGATTGTGCCCCAGCTTGAGCTGGGTCGAGCACCTCAGTGGAGAAAGCTAAAACTGACCGTCATGATAGGGCGAGAGCCGGTCGCTGTTCGAGAGGTTTTTCGGGTCCCTAAAGACTTATGCCGCTTAGAGCGAGGAACCGGAGTTGTCCGGCCAAGGCGTGGATAGCGCCCCGAACTCGGTCTTCCGAATACTAGGGGCTTCGCCGAAATTTAAAATTATAGAATTCTATGGCTAAGTGAGAGTGTTCAAGCACTATAAGTCCAGTTGCCTGGTTCATTGCGTTGAGCACCTCCCTAGATGGACCCAAGAATGGGAACAAGAGTGCTCAAGTTTATCCCGAACACCCCAAAGACTTCGTGGCATGGGGCTGAAGCCAACGCCTTGCCATCTCTCAAATTTGATAAACGGCCGCCTGTAAGGTAATATTTTAAATTAACAAGCGTTGCTTAGCGCATATGAACAAGTTTTCAGCGTATAGAATAACAAATGCGAGTCTATTCAAAAATTACATCTTTGGAGCACTCATCTGCTATTCGGCGGGCACCCTTCAGGAGGCCCTCATAGTACATTTCAGGTGTGCGATGCTCCTTGCCCTTAGGTGGCCCGTCCATCACAAGCTTCTCCACATCCAGCTTGCCCCAGTGCACTTTAGCACGGGCAAGGGCCCGACGGACACCTTCAATGCAGACGGAGCGCTTGATGACTTCAATCCATGGACAGGCGTCCACCAGCCGCTGCACTAAGCCGAAGTAGCTCCCAGGCATGGCCTCCAATGGCCACAGCCGAACTATAAGGCCCTTCATGGCCTGTTCGGCGACCTTGTGGAGCTCGACCAACTGCTTCAGTTGGTCGCTCAGGGGCACTGGATGTCCGGACTCAGCATACTGAGACCAGAACACCTTCTCCGTTGAGCTCCCCTCCTTGGCACGGTAGAATGTGGCAGCATCAGACACACTACGCGGCAGATCTGTGAATGCTCCTGGAGAGCTCCGAATCCGGGTAAGTAATAGGTAATTCACTTTCACATGCTTGCTTTGCATAAAGAATGCCTTACCCGCCGCTATCTTCTTTAGCGATTCTATTTCTTGGAGGGATTTTTGGGCCTCGGCCTTAGCAGCTGGCATTCTCAAGAGCCGAAGCAAGCTCGGACTCTCGGGTCTTCGAGTCATACTCCAAACTCTCGTGTTTTTCCATGAGAGACTGGAGCTCTTGCCGCACCTCCGCCAGCTGCGCCTCCCCTTTCTCTCGCTCGGTGTGTTCCGCAGCCGCTTTGTTTTCGGCCACGGACACCGCCTCCTTCAGGGTCGCCACCTCGTTTGTGGCCCCTGTAGTACGCATGTTATTCCTGTTATTTTTTGCAACCAAAACCTTTTCCATAAGGTATTTCTTTCGTAAGGTATTACTTACCTTCCTTGTCCTCGAGCTGCTTCTTGGCAAGGCCGAGCTCGTTCTCGGACTGCTCGAGGCTTTGCTTCAATGCATCGACCTCCGCAGTCAGTGCGGCAGAGGTCAGCAGCGTAGCCTGCATTTCCATATTGACATACTTATGTTAGACTCCTACGGATATCTTTTTAGATCCTCAGTCCGGCTTTTCTTTCCGAACACCGAACTAAGCATCAGGGGCTACTGTCTATGCGGTGATATTTTTACATATTCTAAAACTTGCCTCAAAGCCTGTTAGAAGGCTGGTACAGGCTTCGGTCAGCCCGCTCTTGGCGGATTGAACTGTCCGGATCACCGCACTCATAACAGTGCAGTGCTCCTCCTTGATGGAAGCACTGTTAAGCGCCTCCAGTAAGCTATCCGGTGCCTCCTGTTGGACGAAGGACACCGGCGTCTTACCCTTCTTGCGGAGGGACCGCTTGCCGGACTCCGGAACGGCTGAAGGTTCCGGCATGGAGTCCGGACGAGGGTCGGGCTTAGAGCCCCTGGGGGTCTCGCCCCCCACGCGCCTGGAGTCCGGGAGGTTGCCTTGCGGCGCCTCCTGCGCCACTTCCTCTTGACCAAGCCCCTCTTGGGGCCCCACCGCGGCGTCGTCCGCGGCGTGAGGTGAGGAGGCGGTCGGAAGTGAAGTATTGTCCATTTCCGACGAACTCAGGGACCCGCTATGGGTATCCGGACACTTACGATCTCGCCAGGGGCTTGGCCCTTGTTGGCCAATCCCCCTCGTCGTCGTCGATGTTGGTGGAGAAGTCCGGAGGAAGGGTTCTTCCCTTCTTGGACCCTCCGGCCTCCCCGGTTGGGGCGGCCTTCCTTTTCCTCTCCTCCCTGCTGGGGAGAAGCTTCTTCTTCCTCCTCCTCGTCCTCGGGAGAAGATTACGCCCAGAATCGACAGCACTCGCATCGGGAGCTCCTTCGAGTTCCCGTGGCCTCCTTCTTGGCCTACTTCTCCGGCACCACATGGTGTACCGGAGCCAGCAGCCCCGTCAATCGGGCGTCCGCTGGGTCTTCTGGCAAAGGAGCCGGACAGTTAATCTGTCCGAACGTCTTCAGCCAATCCTGTCAAAGATTTGGGAGTTTTTAGATCCCACATAGAGTCAATCTATGAAAAAAGAGTCCCATAAAGGGTAAAATAACTTACCTCGCCGGCTTGATGTCATGAAATGTATCCGCGATCTTTGTTAGCGGATGCGGGGGCTTCGGCGCCCTTGAACAGCACCTTCCAGGCATCTTCGTACGTAGTGTCGAAGAGTCAGCTCAAGGTTCGGTGTTGTGCCGGATCGAACTCCCACAAATTTTAGGCCCGTCGTTGGCATGGGAGAATCCGGCGGATGAGCATCACCTGGATCACGTCGACAAGCCTGAGATTCTTGTCCACCAGGTTTCAGATGCATGTTTGGAGACCGGGTAGCTCGTCCGAATCCCCCTACGTCAGGCCCGTCTCTTTCCATGATGAGAGCCGTGTGGGGAAGCCAGATCTGAATTCGGGGGCCGCCGCCCATTTGGGGTCGCGCGGCTCGGTGAGATAAAACCACCCCGAGTGCCACCCCTTTATTGTATCCACAAAGGAGCCCTCGAGCCATAGGGCTTTGGTCATCTTGCCAACCATGGCGCCTCCGCACTCCGCTTGACGGCCGCCCACAACCTTCGGCCTGACATTGAAGGTCTTCAGCCATAGGCCGAAGTGGGGCTGGATGCAGAGGAAGGCCTCGCACAGGACAATAAACGCCGAGATATTGAGGATGAAATTCGGGACCAGGTCGTGGAAGTCCAGGCCGTAGTAGAACATGAGCCCCCGGACAAATGGGTGAAGTGGAAAACCTAGTCCGCGGAGGATGTGGGGGAGAAACACCACCCTCTCATGGGGCCTGGGGGTTGGAATGAGTTGCCCCGCATCGGGTAGCCTTTGTCTTGCGATGTTGCCTGGACAAGTATCCGCCTCCCGCAGTCTTGTGATGTGCCCCTCCATGACGGAGGAGGCCATCCACCGCCTCCCGCTCCGGACATGGTTGGAGAAGGTTGAGGTGGGATGTGCGGACTTGGGCGCTGGAGCTCGAGTGCGCGAGAATGGATGAGCAAAGGAGGAAGAAGGCGTAGGTGAAAAGGTGGATCCTTATCCCCTTATATGGACGGACGAAGTTATGCGTCCCCAACCAGCCTGGTAGAACTCGCTTATCTCCCAAGCGTCGTAATCAATGGCGCGGATGGGTTACCCACGTCCATATTGATGGGAATCCCGGAATAAGGGGGCACGATCTATGCTTTGATAAGACGTGCCAAGGAAACTGCCTCGCTAAACGCGCTAAGGTGGAACGGCAAAAAACAATTTATATAAAGGCCTGGTCGTGGTGTGATGTCACGCCACGGAATACATCAGCAGATCTGTGCAAAAATTATTCTCTCTATGGTGGTATGTGGAACTTGTTTTGCAGAGCCGGACACTATCCTGGTGTTCAAAACCTTCTATGAAGTATTCGGAGAAGGAACCCGCCTTGCAATGTCGAAGTCAATATGCGCGCCGGACTCGTCGTCATTGAAGCCTGGTTCAGGGGCTACTGAGGGAGTCCTGGACTAGGGGGTGTCCGGACAGCCGAACTATCATCACGGCCGGACTTACAAGAATATTTAACCCGGAGCGCAACCTGACAAAGTTGTTCTTGAGTTATTTTGCAGGATCAGTTTAACATGGATAAATTCAAATTAAACTGGGGGCTAATGTCGGGGATGTACCCCGCGGTATAACCCGGCCGGAAGTATGACCCGGCTGGACTTGGCGACTCACCAGAGACCCGGCTGGAGCTGAGCTACTCACTGGCGATCCGCCCAGACATGGCGGTTTATATGTAACCCGCCTAGACTTGTGACCTTTGGAGACCCGGCGGGCGGATCAGACGGGCGACAAGGCTCAAGGCCCAGCAGGCCGGCTTATACTCTGGCGGGCCGGCTTAAGAGGAAAGGGATGACGAATATTTCCTTTAAGAGGAAGCAAGACCCGGACTTGTATTCGACTTGTAAGAAAAGATAGACTAGTCCTAATCCTACTAGGACTCCACATGTAACCCGCCCCTCTAACTTATATAAGGAGGGACAGGGCTCCCCAGAGAGGGACAGGCAACAAGAACAATCTCTAGGGCTAGACACAAAGAGCTGGCTTACCGGCGACTCTCTCATGATCATAATGAAACCTAGACACAAACAGCACGTAGGGTTATTACGGGATGATGTTTCCCGGGGACCGAAGCTGTCTAAATCCTTATCTTGCATGTTGCGTCTCTCGTCCCGATCAACCCCTCTCAAGCTACCATATAGATGCGTTGGCCTCGCGACTAAGTCCTGGCACTAAGGACATCTGCCGTGACAATTGCACGACAGCTTCCGAACATCCCTTAAACCAGTTTTGCCATGAGAATCCACCATACCTACCTATGGATTGAGTAAGATCCTTCAAGTAAGGTGTCATCGGTGCATGCAACAAAATTTTCTCTCTAAATATGTATGATCTATTAGTGCGAAGAAAATAAGCTTTATACGAACTTGTGATAGGGAAGAAATAAAAGCGACGGACTGCATAATAAAGGTCTTTATCACAAGAGGTAATATAAAGTGACGTTCTTTTGCATTAAGATTTTGTGCATCCAACCATAAAAGCGCATGACAACCTCTGCTTCCCTCTGCGAAGGGCCTATCTTTTACTTTTATCTTCTACCTTATGCAAGAGTCATGGTGATCATCACCTTTCTTTTTTACACTTTTTCCTTTGGCAAGCACTTTGTGTTGGAGCGATCCTGGTATATATATCTACTTGGATGTAGGTTTTCATGAGTTATTATTGTTGACATTACCCTTGAGGTAAGAGGTTGGGAGGCGAAATTATAAGCCCCTATCTTTCTCTGTGTCCGATTAAAACCATGAACCCATAAATATCACATGAGTGTTAGCAATTGTGAAAGATTAAATGATAGTTGAGTATGTGGAGTTTGCTAAATCAAAGCTCTGACATAGGCCTTTCCTGGAAAAAAGATGAATTGCAATTGTTTGATGACTAAGAATATAGTTTGTTAGTTTCAAGAAAGTTTATGATCTATACTTTAGCACGTGAATAGCTTGTTACTTGATCATGAAAAGTTTTATGTAGATGAGCTACTGATACGACATATAATGATGCTAGAAAAACTGATTGGAACTATAACTGATAAAACTTGTGCACTTGCTAGCATTCACACTTCATAAATTATTTCTTTTATCATTTACCTACTCGAGGACGAGTAGGAATTAAGCTTGGGGATGCTGATACGTCTCCAACGTATCTATAATTTATGAAGTATTCATGCTATTATATTATCAACCTTGGATGTTTTATATGCATTTATATGCTATTTTATATGGTTTTTGGGACTAACCTATTAACCTAGAGCCTAGTGCCAGTTTCTGTTTTTTCCTTGTTTTAGAATATCACAGAAAAGGAAAACCAAACGGAGTCCAATTGACCTGAAACTTGACGGAGCTTATTTTTGGACTAAAAGAAGGCCACGGAGTCAAAGAGTTGGGCCAGAAGAGTCCCGGGCAGCCCACGAGGGTGGGGCGCGCCCACCCCCTGGGCGCGCCTCCCTGCCTCGTGGACAACCCGGATACCCCCCTGACTTGTTCTCGACGCCAACACCTCTCATATATACCCAAACTTCCAGAAAGAAACCTAGATTGGAAGTTCCGCTGCCGCAAGCCTCTATAGCCACGAGAAATCAATCTAGGCCCTCTCCGGCACCCTGCCAGAGGGGGCCATCATCACCGGAGGCCATGGAGGAGGCGAATCATCACCGCGGTGATAGTCTTCATCAACATCACCATCATCAACACCATCCTCATCTCCTGTAAGCGGTCCACTCTCCCGCACCCCGTTGTAATCCCTACTTGAACATGGTGCTTTATGCCACATATAATGATCTAATGATTTGTTGCCATCCTATGATGTTTTGAGTAGATATCCTTTGTCTTTGGGTTGATTGATGATCTAGATTGGTACGAGTTGTATGTTTTATTTTGGTGCTGTCCTATGGTTCCCTCCGTGTCGTGCAAGCGTGAGGGATTCCCGCTGTAGGGTGTTGCAATAAGTTCATGATTCGCTTATAGTGGGTTGGTGAGTGACTGAAACACAAACCCGAGTAAGGGGGTTGTTGCGTATGGGAATAAAGAGGACTTGATGCTTTAATGCTATGGTTGGGTTTTACCTTAATGATGTTTAGTGATTGCAGATGCTTGCTAGAGTTCCAATCATAAGTGCATATGATCCAAGTAGAGAAAGTATGTTAGCTTATGCCTCTCCCTCATATGAAATTGCAATGACGACTACTGGTCTTGTTAACAATTGCCTAGGACAATTCCGCACACTGATCCACCATTATTCCACACTTGCTATTTATAATACTTAGTATTATATTCTAACTTTATGATAACAACACCTACTTTTGTATTTTAGCTCTCTGATACCATGCAAAGTTATCCTCTTCATACCCACAAGGTAGTTTTATTTCTCGTTTCTAGTTGGAAGCAAATGTTCGGTGCACGTAGAGTCGTATCAGTGGCAGATAGGGCTTGAGAGAATTCTGATCTTACCTTTAGCTCCTTGTGGGTTCAAAACTCCATACTTATCACTTCCACCTTTGGAAATTGCTACGATGATTCCCTGCACTTGGGGATTATCAATCAACATTAGTTCTCTGAGAATCTTGCTCAATTCTCTTAGGGTGGCCCTCAGGATACAAAGGTTCCTGAGTCATTTTACCCCCTCTAGTCACAACTCTAATAGCATTATCATTCTTATTATTATTTAATTCATTGAGCAAATCATTTTGAGCTTTAAGCACTTGTTGTACTTGAGTGGTAACCATAGAAGCATGTTTACTAATGAGTTTACGTTCACCTTTAACTCTAGACATATAATCACTCAAGTGTTCAATCATATAAGCATTACGTTTCAATTGTCTACCAACATAAGCATTAAAGTTTTCTTGTTTGACAATAAAATTATCAAACTCATCTAAGCATTGGCTAGCAGACTTATAACGAGGAATATCACCTTCATGAAATCTATAGAGAGAATTTACCTTTACTACCTGTGTCGGGTTATCAAGACCATGTATTTCTTCCACAGGAGGCAAATTAAGACCATGTATTTCTTCAATAGGAGGTAAATTATTAACATCGTCTGCTTTAATACCTTTTTCTTTCATAGATTTCTTTGCCTCTTGCATATCATCAGGACTGAGAAATAGAATACCCCTTTTCTTTGGAGTTGGCTTAGGAGTTGGTTCAGGAAGTGTCCAATTATTTTCATTAGTCAACATATTATTCAATAGCAATTCTGCTTGATCAACTGTTCTTTCCCTGAAAACACAACCAGCACAACTATCCAGGTGTTCTCTGGAAGCATCGGTTAGTCCATTATAGAAGATATCAAGTACCTCATTTTTCTTGAGAGGATGATCAGGCAAAGCATTAAGTAATTGGAGAAGCCTCCGCCAAGCTTGTGGGAGACTCTCTTCTTCAATTTGCACAAAATTATATATTTGCCTTAAAGCAGGTTGTTTCTTATGAGCGGGGAAATAATTAGCAGAGAAGTAATAAATCATATCCTGGGGACTACGCACACAACCAGGATCAAGAGAATTAAACCATGTTTTAGAATCACCCTTTAACGAGAACGGAAATAACTTAAGGATATAGTAGTAGCGAGTTTTCTCATCATCAGTGAATTGGGTGGCTATATCAATTAGTTTAGTAAGATGTGCCACAACAGTTTCAGATTCATAGCCATAAAAAGGATCAGATTCAACCAAAGTAATTATCTCAGGATCAACAGAGAAATCATAAACCTTATCAGTAACAGAGATAGGTGAAGTAGCAAAAGCAGGGTCATATTTCACTCTAGCATTCAAAGACTTTTCTTTCAGCTTAGCTAATAATTTCTTAAGATCATTCCTATCATTGCAAGCAACAAAGTCTCTAGCAGTTTCTTCATCCATAACATAACCCTCAGGCACAACAGTAATTCATATCTAGGGGAGAATCTTCATCATCACTTTCATCAATATTATCAGTTTCAATAATTTCATTCTCTCTAGCCCTAGCAAGTTGTTCATCAAGAAATTCACCTAGTGGCACAAGTATTATCAAGCATAGAAGTAGTTTCATCATAAGTATCATGCATAGCGAAGTGGCATCATCAATAACATGCGACATATCGTAATTAATAGCGAAGCAGGTTTAGGTGTCGCGAGCTTGCTCAAAACAGAAGGTGAATCAAGTGCAGAGCTAGATGGCAGTTCCTTACCTCCCCTCGTAGTTGAGGGATAAATCTTGGTTTCCTCGTCTTTCAAGTTCCACATAGTGATCAACAGATATAAATACCAAGTGACTCAAAGAATAGAGCTATGCTACTCGGCAACGGCACCAGAAAATAGTCTTGATAACCCACATGTATTGGGGATCGCAACAGTTTTCGAGGGTAGTGTATTCAGCCCAAATTTATTGATTTGACACAAGGGGAGCCAAAGAATATTCTCAAGTATTAGCAGTTGAGTTGTCAATTCAACCACACCTGGATAACTTAATATCTGCAGCAAAGTATTTAGTAGCAAAGTAGTATGGAAGTAACGGTAACGGTGGCAAAAGTAACAGTAGCAGTTTTGTAGTAATTGTAACAGTGGCAACGGTAAAGTAACTAAGCAAAGAGCAATATGTGAAAAGCTCATAGGTATTGGATCGGTGATGGATAATTATGTCGGATGCGATTATTCATGCAACAGTTATAACATAGGGTGATACAGAACTAGCTCCAATTCATCAATGTAATACAGGCATGTATTCCGAATATAGTAATACATGCTTATGGGAAAGAACTTGCATGACATCTTTTGTCCTACCCTCCCGTGGCAGCGGGGTCCTATTGGAAACTAAGGGATATTAAGGCCTCCTTTTAGTAGAGTACCAGACCAAAGCATTAACATATAGTGAATACATGAACTCCTCAAAGTACGGTCATCACCGGGAGTGGTCCCGATTATTGTCACTTCGGGGTTACCGGATCATAACACATAGTAGGTGACTATTGACTTGCAAGATAGAATCAAGAACTCACATATATTCATGAAAACATAATAGGTTCAGATCTGAAATCATGGCACTCGGGCCCTAGTGACAAGCATTAAGCATAGCAAAGTCATAGCAACATCAATCTCAGAACATAATGGATACTAGGGATCAAACCCTAACAAAACTAACTCGATTACATGATAAATATCATCCAACCCATCACCGTCCAGCAAACCTACGATGGAATTACTCACGCATGGCGGTGAGCATCATGAAATTGGTGATGGAGGAAGGTTGATGATGACAACGGCGACGGATTCCCCTCTCCGGAGCCCCGAACGGACTCCAGATCAGCCCTACCGAGAGAGTTTAGGGCTTGGCGGCGACTCCATATCGTAAAACGTGATGAATCCTTCTCTCCAGTTTTTTTATCCCCGAACGTGAATATATGGAGTTGGAGTTGAGGTCGGTGGAGCACCAGGGGGCCCACAGGCAGGGGGGCATGCCCAGGGGGATAGGCGCGCCCCCGCCCTCGTGGACAGGGTGTGGCCCCCCTGGCCTTGATTCTTTCGCCAGTATTTTTATTAATTCCAAAAATAATCTCCGCGATGTTTCAGGTCATTCCGAGAACTTTTATTTCTGCACAAAAATAACACCATGGCAATTCTGCTGAAAACAACGTCATTCCGGGTTAGTTCCATCTAAATCATGCAAGTTAGAGTCCAAAACAAGGGCAAAAGTGTTTGGAAAAGTAGATACCATGGAGACGTATCACCAGTACCTCCACCCTTTGCTCACTCTTGCACGGTCGTGGTGATTTTACAGCGCACTTGCATCACACATGGTTGAGCCAGTACCTCCACCTTTGCTCGCGCTTGTGCAGGCGTGGTGATTCACAGCGCATTTGTATCGCACACGGTTAAGATATTATACCCGTGTCCGTTGAGCGTCATCTGAGTCTTTGCAGCAAAAAAAACATTAGAGAGGGTGAGAAGACAACCACACCAACATCTGGCCTAAATATATATGAGTGAAAAGGCTGGTCTGTGATGTTCAAAATTCCAATGCACAACTTTGACCGCGCGGGCCCACGGTTGGGCGCGTCGTCGAAGATCGATGAGAGGGGCCAGAAGTCAAGAACCACCTGGAAGTGGCCAAATATATGTAGGAATATTGGGGATGTTTAAAACTTTAAATACACTATGCATAACTTTGGTGGCACCTGCCTCACAAACCCCAAAGCACCCTTGGATATATCTATAATGACATAATGGCGTACCTAGCTAGGATGCTTGGCCCACCACCTCCCACTTCGTGTCAGCGGGGCGTATGCAGGTAATGATCGATACTTTGGTCATACATGCATGTCGCCATGACCTACCATAAGAAGGGCCAATGAATCTATCGTTTGGTCAAACGACAGCTATTATTGTCGATAAACCGCTTGGGCCAATAGATTGAACCATGACCACAAAATCAGCACCTCTTGCATGCGGCCCAAAATGATGTACGTTGGGAAGGGGTGATGTGTGTTTTCAATATAGAATAATGTGCAATTTAGATGTGGTGCCTACCTCCCGATACAGACAACAACCATGAAGGCAAGGTAGTTAAGGATGAGATACGTAGGGTATGATGTAGGTCGAACCCAGCAATCCGAGCATGTGGGAGGGAATCCTGACAACGCATGAGCTCGAGGTTTGGCTGAGCGACATGTGACGTGATACGTCCATTTTGCATCATGTTTTCTTACTGTTATTTATGATGTTTTTATCCATAATAATGCTTTTTGGAGTAATTCTAATGCCTTTTCTCTCATAATTTGCAAGGTACACACCAAGAGGGAGAATTCCGGTAGCTGGAAATCTGGACCTAAAAAAGCTACGTCAGGCTACCTATTCTGCACAACTCCAAATGAGCTGAAACTTCACGGAGAATTTTTATGGAATATTTAAGAAATATTGGAGAAAATAACTATCAGAGGGGCCCACCAGGTGGACACAACCCACCTGGGTGCGCCAGGGAGCCCAGGCGCGCCCTGGTGGGTTGTGCCCTCCTTGGCCCACCTCCGGTGCCCATCTTCTGGTATATAAGTCATTTTGACCTACAAAAAATAAGGAGAAGGCTTCCGAGAGGGAGCACCGCCGTCTCAAGGCGGAACTTGGGCAGGAGCACTTTTGCCCTCCGGCGGAGCGATTCCGCCGGGGGGACTTCACTCCTGGAGGGGGAAATCATCGTCGTCATCATCACCAAGAACTCTCCCATAATGGGGAGGGTAATCTCCATCAACATCTTCAACAGCACCATCTCATCTCTAACACTAGTTCATCTCTTGTGTTCAGTCTTGTTACCGAAACTACAGATTGGTGCTTGTGGGTGACTAGTAGTGTTGATTACATCTTGTAGTTGATTACTATATGGTTTATTTGATGGAAGATTATATGTTCAGATCCATTATGCTATTTAATACTCCTCTGATCATGAGCATGTTTATCATTTGTGATTAGTTAATTTTGTTCTTGAGGTCACGGGAGAAATCATGTTGCAAGTAATCATGTGAATTTGATATGTGTTCGATATTTTGATAGTATGTATGTTGTGATTCCCTTAGTGGTGTCATGTGAACATCGACTACATGACACTTCACCATATTTTGGGCCTAAGGGAATGCATTGTGGAGTAGCAATTAGATGGTGGGTTGCGAGAGTGACAGAAACTTAAACCCCAGTTTATGTGTTGTTCCGTAAGGGACCGATTGGATCCTAGAGTTTAATGCTATGGTTAGAATTTATTCTTAATACTTTTCTCGTAGTTGCGGATGCTTGTGGGAGGGTTAATCATAAGTAGGAGGTTTGTTCAAGTAAGAACAACACCTAAGCACCGGTCCACCCACATATCAAATTATCAAAGTAGCGAATACAAATCAAACCAACATGATGAAAGTGACTAGATGATATTCCCGTGTACCCTCAAGAATGCTTTGCTTATCATAAGAGACCATTTTGGCATGTCCTTTGCCTCAAAAGGATTGGGCTACCTTGCTGCACTTTTGTTACTACTATCTTTACTTGCTCGTTACAAATTATCTTGCTATCAAACTGTTACGCTACTTACAATTTCACACTTGCAGACATTGCCTTACTGAAAACTACTTGTCATTTCCTTCTGCTCCTCGTTGGGTTCGACACTCTTACTTATCAAAAAGAGCTAAAATTGACCCTCTATACTTGTGGGTCATTGAGGCTATTTTCTAGCGCCGTGCCGGGTTGTGAAGCGCCTTTGGTAAGTGGAATTCGGTAAGGAAACATTTATATAGTGTGCTGAAATTTATTGTCACTTGTTACTATGGAAAACAATCCTTTGAGGGGTTTGTTCGGGGTATCTTCACCTCATCCGGAACCACAATAAACTACCCCTCATCCTACTGCACCTACTGAAAATATTGAATAAGAAATTCCTTCGGGTATGATAGAACAACTGCTAGCTAATCCTTATGCAGGAGATGGAACAGAACATCCTGATATGCACTTGATATATGTGGAACAAATTTGTGGATTGTTTAAGCTGGCAGGTCTACCCCGAGATGAGGTGATGAAAAAGGTTTTCCCTTTATCTTTGAAGGGAAAAGCATTGACATGGTACAGGCTATGCGATGATATTGGATCATGGAATTGGAATCGCTTGAAATTGGAATTTCACCAAAAAATATATCCTATGCATCTAGTTCATCATGATCAGAATTATATATATAATTTTTGGCCTCATGAAGGATAAAGTATCGCTCTAGCTTGGGGGAGGCTTAAGTTAATGTTATATTCATGCCCCAATCATGAGCTCTCAAGTGAAATTATCATCCAGAACTTTTATGCTCGGCTTTCTCGTAATGATCTAACAATGCTTGATACTTCGTGTGCTGGTTCTTTTATGAAGAAGACTATTGAATTCCGGTGGCATATTTTGGAAAGAATTAAACGCAACTCTGAAGATTGGGAACTCGACGAAGGTAAAGAGTCAGGTATTAAACTTAAGTATGATTGTGTTAAATCTTTTATGGATACCGATGCTTTTCAGAAGTTTAGCACTAAATATGGACTTGACTCTGAGATAGTAGCCTCCTTTTGTGAATCATTTACTACTCATGTTGGACTCCCTAAAGAGAAGTGGTTTAAATATCACCCACCTATTAAAGAAGAAATTAAAAAACCAGTACCAGTTAAGGAAGAAACTATACATTATAATGTTGATCTAGTTGTCCCTTCTGCTTATATTCAGAAACCACCTTTCCCTGTTAGGATAAAGGAACATGCTAAAGTTTCAACTATGGTTAAAAAAAGCTTTGTTAGAACATCTAAACATGATTAACAAATTAAAGTAGAACCTAGCATTACTATGGTTAAAGATCTCTTAGAGGAAGTTATGGATGGGCATGTTATTTACTTCTGTGATGAAGCTGCTAGAATTGCTAAACCTGGTAAAAAAAAGATAATCATAGACATGTTGTTGGCATGCCTGTCATCTCAGTTAAAATAGGAGATCACTGTTATCATGGTTTATGTTACATGGGTGCTAGTGTAAGTGTTATTCCTTACACTTTATATCAAGAAATTATGAAAGACATAGCACCTGCTGAGATAGAAGAAATAGATGTTACTATTAAACTTGCTAATAGAGACACCATATCACCAATTGGGATTGTTAGAGATGTTGAAGTCTTGTGTGGGAAAGTAAAATATCCTACTGATTTTCTTGTTCTTGGCTCCCCACAAAATGACTTTTGTCCCATTATTTTTGGTAGACCTTTCTTGAACACAGTTAATGCTAAGATATATTGTAAGAAACAAACTGTTGGTGTTAGCTTTGGTGGTGAGTCTCATGAGTTTAATTTTTCCAAGTTTAGTAGAAATCTTCATGAAAAGGAATTGCCTAGTAAGGATGAATTAATTGGTCTTGCTTCTATTGATGTGCCACCTACTGATCCTTTAGAACAATATTTGCTAGACCATGAAAATGATTTACATATGCATGAAAGAAATGAAATAGATAAGATTTTCTTTGAACAACGTCCTCTACTTAAACACAATTTGCCTATTGAAACTCTAGGAGGTCCTCCTCCACCTAAAGGTGATCCTGTGTTTGAATTAAAACAATTGCCAGACACTTTGAAATATGCTTATCTTGATGAAAGGAAGATATATCCTGTTATTATTAGTTCTAACCTTTCAGAACATGAAGGAGAAAGATTATTGAAAGTTCTAAGGAAGCACCGAGCTGCTATTGGGTATACTCTTGATGATTTAAAGGTCATTAGTCCCACTCTATGTTAGCACAAAATTAATATGGAACCTGATGCTAAACCCTTTGTTGATCACCAACGTTGGTTAAATCCGAAGATGAAAGAGGTGGCAAGAACGGAAATATTAAAACTTCTGGAAGCACGTATAATTTATCCTATAGCTGATAGTAGAAGGGTAAGTCTTGTTCATTGTGTCCCTAAGAAAGGAGGTATTACTGTTGTTCCTAATGATAAGAATGAGCTTATTCCACAAAGAATTGTTATAGGCTATAAAATGGTAACTGATTTTAGAAAACTAAATAAATCAACTAGAAATGATCATTACCCTTTGCCTTTTATTGATCAAATGCTTGAAAGATTATCTAAGCACACACACTTTTGCTTCCTTGATGGATACCCTGGCTTTTGACAAATATATGTTTCTCAACCTGATCAAGAAAAGACCACTTTTACTTGTCCTTTTGGAACCTATGCTTATAGACTATGCCTTTTGGTTTATGTAATGCACCTGCTACCTTTCAAAGGTGTATGACTACTATATTCCCTGACTTTTGTGAAAAGATTGTTGAAGTTTTCATGGATGACTTTTCTGTTTATGAGAAGTCTTTTGATGATTGTTTAAGCAATCTTGATCAAGTTTTGCAGAGATGTGAACAAACAAATCTTGTCTTGAATTGGTAGAAGTGCCACTTTATGGTTAATTAAGGCATTGTCTTGGGTCATAAGATTTTTTAGAAGGGTATTGAAGTGGATAAAGCTAAGGTTGATGCAATTGAGAAAATGCCATGTCCTAAGGACATGAAAGGTATTTGTAGTTTCCTTGGTCATGCTGGTTTCTATACGAGATTTATCAAAGACTTCTCTAAAATTTCAAGGCCTCTTACTAATCTTTTGCAAAAGGATATTCCTTTTGTTTTTGATGATGATTGTCTTGAAGCCTTTGAAACACTCAAGAAAGCCTTAATTTCTGCACCTATTGTTCAACCACCCTGTTGGAACTTGCCTTTTGAAATTATGTGTGATGCTAGTGATTATGCTGTTGGTGCTCTTCTAGGACAAAGAGTTGATAAGAAACTGAATGTTATTCATTATGCTAGTAAAACTCTAGACAGTGCTCAACGATATTATGCTACTACTGAAAAAGAATTCTTAGCAGTGGTGTTTTCTTGTGATAAATTTAGATCTTACATTGTTGATTCTAAAGTAACTGTTCACACAGACCATGCTGCTATTAAATATCTTATGGAAAAGAAAGATGCTAAACCTAGACTTATTTGTTGTGTTCTCTTGTTACAAGAATTTGATTTACATATCATTGATAGAAAAGGAGCTGAGAACCCCGTAGTTGATAACTTGTCTAGGCTTGAAAATGTGCTTGATGACCCACTACCTTTTGATGATATTTTTCCCGATGAGCAGCTAGCTGTAATAAATGTTGCTAATAGTACTCCTTGGTATGCTGATTATGCTAATTGCATTGTTGCTAAATATTTACCACATAACTTTACATACCAACAAAAGAAAAAATTCTTCTATGATTTAAGAAATTACTTTTGGGACGACCCACATCTTTATAAAGAAGGAGTAGATGGTATTATTAGATGTTGTGTACCTGAGCATGAACAGGGACAAATCCTAGGAAATGTCACTCTGAGGCTTATGGAGGGCATCATGCTGGAGATAGAACTGCTCACAAGGTACTTCAGTCTAGATTTTATTGGCCTACTCTCTTCAAGGATGCCCGTAAGTACGTCTCATCTTGTGATGAATGCCAAAGAATAGGTAATATCGGTAAGCATCAGGAAATGCCTAGGAATTATTCACTTGCTGTTGTACCATTTGATGTTTGGGGATTTGATTACATGGGACCTATTCCTTCCTCTAATGGGTATACACATATTTTGGTTGTTGTTGATTATGTTACTAAATGGGTAGAAGCTATTCCAACCAGTAGTGCTAATCACAACACCTCTATCAAAATGCTTAAGGAAGTTATTTCCCAAGGTTTGGAGTCCCTAGATATTTGATGACTGATGGTGGTTCACACTTTATTCATGGTGCTTTTCGTAAAATGCTTGCCAAGTATGATGTTAACCATATAATTGCATCACCCTATCATCCTCAGTCTAGTGGTCAAGTTGAACTTAGCAATAGAGAAATAAAATTAATTTTGCAAAAGACTGTTAATAGGTCCAGGAAAATTTGGTCTAAGAAATTAGATGATGCACTTTGGGCTTATAGAATAGCATACAAAAATCCTATGGGTATGTCTCCTTATAAAATGGTTTATGGAAAAGCTTGTCATTTGCCTCTCAAGTTAGAACATAAAGCTTATTGGGCAGTCAAAGAACTCAGTTATGATTTCAAACTTGCTGGGGAAAAGGGGTTATTTGATATAAGCTCATTAGATGAATGGAGAACCCAAGCTTATGAAAATGGAAAATTATTCAAAGAAAAAGTTAAAAGATGGCATGACAGGAGAATCCAAAAGCGTGAGTTTAAAGTTGGAGAATATGTTCTTTTGTACAACTCTCGTTTCAGATTCTTTGTAGGAAAGCTCCTCTCGAAATGGGAAGGCCCATATGTCATCGAGGAGGTTTACCGGTCTGGAGCCATCAAAATAAATAATTCCGAAGGTACTAACCCGAGGGTTGTCAATGGGCAACAAATAAAGCATTATATCTCAGGTGCGCCCATTAATGTTGAAAGTAATATTATCCAAACTTTGACACCGGAAGAACACATAAAAGAGTCCTTCCGGAACACTCCAGAATCGTGGAAATAAGGAAGTATGTGATACGGTAAGTAAACGGACTCCAAAAAAATCCGCAAAAATATATTTTGTCAGTTTTAGAATATTTTAAAATTTTGGAAATAAAGAAACTACCAGGAAGCGTCCCCTGGTGGGCACAAAACACCAAGGCGCGTCCAGGTGGGTTGTGCCCACCTGGGACACCTCATGTACTCCGTTTTTCTCCCGTATACTTGTCCTCCAAGATAAAAAAATCTATATATACTCCCTGAACCTGTTCACCGTACCGCGGAGAAATCCTCTGTTCCCTTTTCTTGCTGTTTTCGGTCAGATTTATCAAGCCAGGCATCATGGATTCCTCCTCCTCCAACAACATGGAAGAAGATGCTTGTCTTATGAAGATCGAGACAAAGAGGGAGGAGCCTACGGATGCCGTCAAGGGAGACAAGGGCAAGGAAGCTACCGTAGATCCATCCCCGGTGGTAGCACAAGCACTGCTGACCGAGGAGGAGGAAGAAGATACCCTTAAGCCCTACCTTACTCACCTTACTCCTGCTGAGATTGAAGCTTTTCGCGTCATTGAAATAGTTTGCATACAAAATAAGTATCTCAGTCGCGAAAATATTTTGCATCAAGAGCATATCATCTATCTCCGAAGCGTCATCCATCGGTTGGAGAATCTCTTGATCCTTAAGGATAGGATCGCTACATCAGCACCACCATCTTCTTCACCACCAAAGGAGAACTGAGTATCGGGTATGGGCACTCCCCTTGGCTTCCGCCAAGCTTGGGGGAGGTGCCCCGGTATCGTATCATCTCACTATCTTTTTGCTTTTACTTATCTTAGTTTGATCCTTTTTGCTTTATATGAAATAAAGTTTAGTTCGATCCTTTCCTTTTGAGAGTTTTCTTAGTGATCTATCATTGTAATCGTGTGCAAGCTATATAATAAAGTTAGTTTGAGTTCTTGCTTTCTTTACTTTCTTGTTGCAAATAAAGAAAAGAAATAAGAAAGAAAAGGTGAATGAATGAAAGAAAGGAAACAAATAAATAGATCATATACTAATCCTATGGTAGGTGATGGCACCACATAAGGAAAAGTATGAGTAGAAAATTTTATTAGAGATTGACAAACATAGCATTAGTCAATGATGCAACTCATGAAAGAATTAATCAGGGAAGAGAAGATTCACATATAAATATACTATCCTAGAAATCTTTTGTGATTGTGAGCCCTCATCAAAATATTATATGCCAAAATTGTTGTCGTTGGACAAGTAAGACAACTTAATGATTTATGTTTTTTTATATTCACATAGAAGTCATATTGTCATAGATCCTTCAGTATGTGGTGCTTGCCCCTATCTTTGCTAGCCAAAACTTCCGCACTAAGTAGATATACTTCTTGTGCATCCAAAAACCCTTAAACTCAAATCTTTTTCAAGTGTCCACCATACCTACTAGGGATTGAGCAAGATCCCTCAAGTAAGTTGTCATCGGTGCAAAAAGGCAATAAAAATTGCTTCTAAGTATGTGAGATCATTTAGGGTAAGAGAAAATTGAGCGTTGTACGAATTTGGATGACAAAGAATAAAAGCGACAGACTTCATAAAAAAGGTTGTCATCTTAAGGGGCAATACAACGCGACGTTCTCTTGCACTAAGGGATTGAGCATGCAAACATGCTTCCCTCTACGAAGGGCCTATAATTTACTTCCATGTATTTACTTTTATGCAAAGAGTCAAAGTTTACCTTCTATTCCCTCTTATTTTTCTTTTTTGGCAAGCATCATGTGGTGAGGAAAGATCGAGGCACATACATCTAGTTGAAAATAGATAGCATGATTTATTATTGTTGACATCACCCTTGAGGTGAGTATGTTGGGAGGCGAAATTACAAGCCACTATCTTTCTATGCGTCCGGTTGAAACGTTTTGATCATATGTACAAGGTGAATGTTAGCAATCATAGAAGAGTATATGATGGTTGAGTATGTGGACTTTCCTAAAGGCTCCGACACACGACTCTTCCAGAAAAGATGATGAATTGTAGTTGCAAAGTTGACTAAGAACATAGTTTGTTGGTTTCTAATAGAGTTTTTTGCTTTATACTTCGATTATGTGATGAACCGTTACTTATTCATGAGAAGTGTATGATAAGTTCTATGATAAAAGTCCTATGTTTAATTTTGTTGCTATTATAATAATCAACATGATGCTTCTATGTCCATATTTTGTTTTTATCGACACCTCTGTCTCAAATCATGTCGACGTGTTTTTCGATTTCGGTTTTCGCTTGATGACAAGCGAGGTCTAAGCTTGGGGGTGTTGATACGTCCATTTTGCATCTTGTTTTCTTACTGTTATTTATGATGTTTTTATCCATAATAATGTTTTTTGGAGTAATTCTAATGCCTTTTCTCATAATTTGCAAGGTACACACCAAGAGGGAGAATTCTGGCAGCTGAAAATCTGGACCTGAAAAAGCTACATCAGGCTACCTATTCTGCACAATTCCAAATGAGCTGAAACTTCACGGAGAATTTTTATGGAATATTTAAGAAATATTGGAGCAAATAGCTACCAGAGGGGGCCCACCAGGTGGGCACAACCCACCTGGGCATGCCAGGGAGCCCAGGCACGCCCTGGTGGGTTGTGCCCTCCTTGGCCCACCTCCGGTGCCCATCTTCTGGTATATAAGTCATTTTGACCTAGAAAAAAAATAAGGAGAAGGCTTCCGGGACGGAGCACCGCCGTCTCAAGGCGGAACTTGGGCAGGAGCACTTTTGCCCTCCGGTGGAGCGATTCCGCCGGGGGGACTTCCCTCCCGGAGGGGGAAATCGTCGTTGTCATCATCACCAACAACTCTCCCACCTTGGGGAGGGCAATCTCCATCAACATCTTCAACAGCACCATCTCATCTCTAACCCTAGTTCATCTCTTGTGTTCAATCTTGTTACCGGAACTATAGATTGGTGCTTGTGGGTGACTAGTAGTGTTGATTACATCTTGTAGTTGATTACTATATGGTTTATTTGGTGGAAGGTTATATGTTTAGATCCATTATGCTATTTAATACTCCTCTGATCATGGGCATGTTTATCATTTTTCAGTAGTTACTTTCGTTCTTGAGGTCACGGGATAAATCATGTTGCAAGTAATCATGTGAATTTGATATGTGTTCGATATTTTGATATGATGTATGTTGTGATTCCCTTAGTGGTGTCATGGGAACGTCGACTACATGACACTTCACCATATTTTGGGCCTAAGGGAATGCATTGTGGAGTAGCAATTAGATGGTGGGTTGCGAGAGCGACAGAAACTTAAACCCCAGTTTATGCAATGTTCCGTAAGGGACCGATTGGATCCTAGAGTTTAATGCTATGGTTAGAATTTATGCTTAACACTTTTCTTGTAGTTGCGGATGCTTGCGGGAGGGTTAATCATAAGTAGGAGGTTTATTCAAGTAAGAACAGCACCTAAGCACCGGTCCACCCACATATCAAATTATCAAAGTAGCGAACACAAATCAGACCAACATGATGAAAGTGACTAGATGAAATTCCCGTGTACCCTCAAGAACGCTTTACTTATCATAAGAGACCGTTTTGGCATGTCCTTTGCGTCAAAAGGATTGGGCTACCTTGCTGCACTTTTGTTACTACTATCGTTACTTGATCATTTCAAATTATCTTGCTATCAAACTGCTAAGCTACTTACAATTTCAGCACTTGCAGACATTACCTTACTGAAAACTACTTGTCATTACCTTCTGCTCCTCATTGGGTTCGACACTCTTACTTATCGAAAAGAGCTACAATTTATCCCCTATACTTGTGGGTCATCATGACGGTGACCAGCCCTAACACGAACTAGGAGGAATACATTCATGGCCAACACATACCCCTCATTATCGGTCAAAGGGATGATATATATACACTCGAGGAGCCCATAGATATGCGTGTCATCACAAAAAACCACACAAGGGAGACGTGGTCAATCAGAAGACCTCGTATACACTGCATGCAGCCCGAAAATATGTATGGGTACGGTGGTGTGTGATGTGTTTAAATCCCGAATGCACAACTTCGACGGGCCACCAACTACATTACAAACCGAACACCGTACCCAATTCCAAGCCTGATTCAATATGTACGATGTCGGTTTCCCAACTTCGAGGTGGAGGCAGGGGGGTCCTCCCACGCATGTGCTCAAACTTTATTTGGTCTAGCATGGGACACATCTATATCTATACCCCTATATAGTGTGCGAATAACTTTGAAAGTTGGTTGTTGGATAAAGCCAATACGACGGTACAGAGAAGGCAAATCCGGGCACTACTGGCCATTGGATATCATCTACATTCCACCAAATTCTGCTACATGTACAATCTAAAAGATTCCATGGTTGAACTTAAGCATAATGCACAAACTTCAAAACACAAGCACTTCTCCCTTGTTCAAGAATCTTCTATATCTTAATTGCCCAAACTTTTTTATTCTAAATGAATTGTCACTTTTTGTTTTTACTTTATGCTTTACAATGCACAATTCCATGAATCTTAAAATAATTTTTTTATAAAACTAATTGAGTTTGGATGAGATGAACTATAAGAATTAAACGAGCATCTACATCATGCATATATGACTCAAAGCTTACATGCTATAGTGTGGTATTTATTCATGATTTGGTTACCGAATCTCATGCGTGCAATGCACGTGTACCTTACTAGTATCAATAGGAAACCATCATGTTCAAACCCTTCTCATTGTTGGGTCAAAGGGATAGATTGTGTGGGCCCCCCTAATTGTCGGTAAAGGATAGTATATATACCTCGGAGAGCCCACATATATGTGTCGCGTCTATAAGCCACACAAGGGAGACATGCTCGAGAAGAACACCCTCCCCCTATACCCTACATGCAACCTGAAAAAGGTTTATATAATCGCCATGACAGGTCAAGTTAATCATTCTTTAATTTTTTAGAGAAAAATAACCCATAAAAACATAGTAGGTTTATATAATCGCCATGACTGAAGGAAATATGCCCTAGAGGCAATAATAAAGTTATTATTTATTTCCTTATATCATGATAAATGTTTATTATTCATGCTAGAATTGTATTAACTGGAAACATAATACATGTGTGAATACATAGACAAACATATTGTCACTAGTATGCCTCTACTTGACTAGCTCGTTGATCAAAGATGGTTGAGTTTCCTAGCCATGGACATGAGTTGTTATTTGATTAACGGGATCACATCATTAGGAGAATGATGTGATTGACTGGACCCATTCCGTTAGCTTAGCACTTGATCATTTAGTATGTTGCTATTGCTTTCTTCATTATACATGTTCCTATGACAATGAGATTATGCAACTCCCGTTTACCGTAGGAACACTTTGTGTGCTACCAAACGTCACAACGTAACTGGGTGACTATAAAGGTGCTCTACAGGTGTCTCCGAAGGTACTTGTTGAGTTAGTGTATTTAGAGATTAGGATTTGTCACTCCGATTGTCGGAGAGGTATCTCTGGGCCCTCTCGGTAATGCACATCACTATAAGCCTTGCAAGCAATGTGATTAATGAGTTAGTTGCGGGATGATGCATTACGTAACGAGTAAAGAGACTTGCTGGTAACGAGATTGAACTAGGTATTCAGATACCGATGATCGAATCTCGGGCAAGTAACATACCGATGACAAAGGGAACAATGTATGTTGTTATGCGGTTTGACCGATAAAGATCTTCGTAGAATATGTGGGAGCCAATATGAGCATCCTGGTTCCGCTATTGGTTATTGACCGGAGACGTGTCTCGTTCATGTCTACATAGTTCTCGAACCCGTAGGGTCTGCACGCTTAAAGTTTGGTGACGATCGGTATTATGAGTTTATGTGTTTTGATGTACCGAAGGTAGTTTGGAGTCCCGGATGAGATCGGGGACATGACTAGGAGTCTCGAAATGGTCGAGACGTAAAGATCGATATATTGAACGACTATATTTGGACATCGAAAGGTTCCGAGTGATTCGGGTATTTTTTGGAGTACCGGAGAGTTACGGGAATTCGCCGGGGAGTATATGGGCCTTATTGGGCTTTAGGGGAAAGAGAGAGGGGAGGCTGCACGCCCCCCGAGGCTTAGTCTGAATTGGACTAGGAGGAGGGGCGGTGCCCCCTCCTTCCTTCTCTTCTCTTTTCCCTTTCCTTCTCTCCTACTCCTACTACTTGGAAGGGCTCCTAGTTCTACTAGGAAAAGGGGAATCCTATTCCCGGTGGGAGTAGGACTCCCCTAGGGCGCGCCATAGAGAGGGCCGGCCCTCCCTCTCCTCCACTTATTTATATACGGGGGAGGGGGGCACCCCATAGACACAACAATTGATCTCTTGATCTCTTAGCCGTGTGCGGTGCCCCCTCCACCATATTCCACATTGATCATATCGTAGCAGTGCTTAGGCGAAGCCCTGCGTCGGTAGCAACATCATCGCCGTCATCATGCCGTCGTGCTGACAGAACTCTCCCGTGAAGCTCTACTGGATCGGAGTTCGAGGGACGTCATCAAGTTGAACATGTGCTGAACTCGGAGGTGTCGCACGTTCGGTACTTGATCGGTCGGATCGTGAAGACGTACGACTACATCAACCGCGGTGTGCTAACGCTTCCGCTTTCGGTCTACGAGGGTACCTGGACACACTCTCCCCTCTCGTTGCTATGCATCACCATGATCCTGTGTGTGCGTAGATATTTTTTTTGAAATTACTACGTTCCCCAACAGTGGCATCCGAGCCAGGTTTTATGCGTTGATGTTATATGCACGAGTAGAACACAAGTGAGTTGTGGGCGATACAAGTCATACTGCTTACCAGCATGTCACACTTTGGCTCGGCGGTATTGTTGGATGAAGCGGCCCGGACCGACATTACGCGTACACTTACACGAGACTGGTTCTACCGACGTGCTTTGCACACAGGTGGTTGGCAGGTGTCAGTTTCTCCAACTTTAGTTCAACCAAGTGTGGCTATGCCCGGTCCTTGAGAAGGTTAAAACAACACTAACTTGACGAACTATCGTTGTGGTTTTGATGCGTAGATAAGAACGGTTCTTGCTCAGCCCGTAGAAGCCAAATACGTCCAGTTGAATATAGATAGCATGATTTATTATTGTTGACATCACCCTTGAGGTGAGTATGTTGGGAGGCAAAATTACAAGCCCCTATCTTTCTATGCGTCCGGTTGAAACGCTTTGATCATGTGTACAAGGTGAATGTTAGCAATCATAGAAGACTATATGATGGTTGAGTATGTGGACTTTCCTAAAGGCTCCGAACACGACTCTTCCAGAAAAGATGATGAATTGTAGTAGCAAAGTTGACTAAGAACATAGTTTGTTGGTTTCTAATAGTGTTTTTTGCTTTATACTTTGATTATGTGATGAACCGTTACTTATTCATGAGAAGTGTATGATAAGTTCTATGATAAAAGTCCGATGCTTAATTTTGTTGCTATTATAATAATCAACATGATGCTTCTATGTCCGTATTTTGTTTTTATCGACACCTCTCTCTCAAAGCATGTCGACGTGATTTTCGATTTCGGTTTTCGCCTGATGACAAGCGAGGTCTAAGCTTGGGGGAGTTGATACGTCCATTTTGCATCTTGTTTTCTTACTGTTATTTATGATGTTTTTATCAATAATAATGCTTTTTGGAGTAATTCTAATGCCTTTTCTCATAATTTGCAAGGTACACACCAAGAGGGAGAATTCTGGCAGCTAAAAATCTGGACCTGAAAAAGCTACGTCAGGCTACCTATTCTGCACAACTCCAAATGAGCTGAAACTTCACGGAGAATTTTTATGGAATATTTAAGAAATATTGGAGCAAATAGCTACCAGAGGGTGCCCACCAGGTGGGCACAACCCACCTGGGCACGCCAGGGAGCCCAGGCACGCCCTGGTGGGTTGTGCTCTCCTTGGCCCACCTCCGGCGCCCATCTTCTAGTATATAAGTCATTTTGACCTAGAAAAAATAAGGAGAAGGCTTCCGGGACGGAGCATCGCCGTCTCAAGGCGGAACTTGTGCAGGAGCACTTTTGCCCTCCGGCGGAGCAATTCCGTCGGGGGACTTCCCTCCCGGAGGGGGAAATCATCGTCGTCATCATCACCAACAACTCTCCCATCTTGGGGAGGGCAATCTCCATCAACATATTAAACAGCACCATCTCATCTCTAACCCTAGTTCATCTCTTGTGTTCAATCTTGTTACCGGAACTATAGATTGGTGCTTGTGGGTGACTAGTAGTGTTGATTACATCTTGTAGTTGATTACTATATGGTTTATTTGGTGGAAGATTATATGTTTAGATCCATTATGCTATTTAAAATTCCTATGATCATGAGCATGTTTATCATTTTTCAGTAGTTGCTTTTGTTCTTGAGGTCACGGGATAAATCATGTTGCAAGTAATCATGTGAATTTGATATGTGTTCGATATTTTGATAGGATGTATGTTGTGATTCCCTTAGTGGTGTCATGTGAACGTCGACTACATGACACTTCACCGTATGTTGGGCCTAAGGGAATGCATTGTGGAGTAGCAATTAGATGGTGGGTTGCGAGAGTGAGAGAAACTTAAACTCCAGTTTATGCGTTGTTCCGTAAGGTACCGATTGGATCCTAGAGTTTAATGCTATGGTTAGAATTTATGCTTAATACTTTTATCGTAGTTGCGGATGCTTGCGGGAGGGTTAATCATAAGTAGGAGGTTTATTCAATTAAGAACAACACCTAAGCACCGGTCCACCCACATATCAAATTACCAAAGTAGCAAACACAAATCAAACCAAGATGATGAAAGTGACTACATGAAATTCCCGTGTACCCTCAAGAACGCTTTGCTTATCATAAGAGACCGTTTTGGCGTATCCTTTGCCTCAAAAGGATTGGGCTACCTTGCTGCACTTTTGTTACTTCTATCGTTACTTGATCATTTCAAATTATCTTGCTATCAAACTGCTACGGTACTTACAATTTCAGCACTTGCAGACATTACCTTACTGAAAACTACTTGTCATTACCTTCTGCTCCTCGTTGGGTTCGACACTCTTACTTATCAAAAAGAGCTTAAATTTATCCCCTATACTTGTGGGTCATCATGACGGTGACCCGCCCTAACACGAACTAGTAGGAATACATTCATGGCCAACACATACCCCTCATTATCGGTCAAAGGGATGATATATATACACTCGGGGAGCCCACAGATATGCGTGTCATCACAAAAAACCACACAAGGGAGACGTGGACAATCAGAAGACCTCGTATACACTGCATGCAGCCCGAAAATATGTATGGGTACGGTGGTGTGTGATGTGTTTAAATCCCGAATGCACAACTTCGATGGGCCACCAACTACATTACAAACTGAACACCGTACCCAATTCCAAGCCTGATTCAATATGTACGATGTCGGTTTCCCATCTTCGAGGTGGAGGCAGGGGGGTCGTCCCACGCATGTGCTCAAACTTTATTTGGTCTAGCATGGGACACATCTATATCTACACCCCTATATAGTGTGCGAATAACTTCGAAAGTTGGTCGTTGGATGAAGCCAATACGACGGTACAGAGATGGCAAATCCGAGCACTACTGGCCGTTGGATATCATCTACATTCCACCAGATTCCGCTACATGTACAATCTAAAAGATTCCATGGTTGAACTTAAGCATAATGCACAAACCTCAAAACACAAGCACTTCTCCCTTGTTCAAGAATCTTCTATATCCTAATTGCCCAAACTTTTTTATTCTAAATGAATTGTCACTTTTTTTTACTTTATGCTTTACAATGCACAATTCCATGAATCTTAAAATAATTTTTTTTATAAAACTAATTGAGTTTGTATGAGATGAACTATAAGAATTAAACGAACATCTTCATCATGCATATATGACTCAAAGCTTACATGCTATAGTGTGGTATTTATTCATGATTTGGTTACCGAATCTCATGCGTGCAATGCACATGTACCTTACTAGTATCAATAGGAAACCATCATGTTCAAACCTGTCGGTGTACTAGAGTAGGGGTACCCTAGTATCCCGAACTTGTGCACGGGCAGTTGCAGCCCTCCGCGGCAAGGCTTGCTGGGTGACCGCCAAGGCCCTCCGTGGTTCCTTTGGAGCCATTCAAGAACAAAGTATTTAAGCCAAGGAGACAAGGCCCCGGCAAGAGGAGCTTGCCGAGAAGGCCACCCAAGGCACCTAGGAGACAAGGCCCCGGCAAGAGGAGCTTGCCGGGAAGGCCACCCAGGGCACATAGAAGACAAGGCCCCGACAAGAGGAGCTTGCCGGGAAGGCCCGGTGAGCGACAAGCTTCCGGACGTGACAAGACAACAACTGCGGCAAGGCGCTTGCCGCGGCAGACCACCACTCTGTACCTGCGCTCCAGCACATCCACCAACGTGTCGCCCAGAGGCCTTTCCAGGCACGTGTGGCGAGAGGCTGTGCGGCCAGCAGAGCGCGGTGGCAAGCAGCGCTGACAAGATTGCCATCGTGGCAAGCGGTGGCGCCCCTGACGGTCCCTGTTTGCACTGTTTGGGCGACGTAGAAGGGCATTTAATGCCTTTGTCCCCGCCGTCGTGGTTAGGTATGATACACTGTACAAGTAGCTGTACCAACCACTCCTTTTCCATTTTTACCCGTGTCTACGTTGCCACCTGTCGGAGACCCCTTGAGCATATAAAAGGAGGCCCATGCGCAACGTGGAGGGGGGTTCGAAAAGGTCAAAGCCAGAAACACTCACGCTCGGTCTAGTTAGCACCTTGTGTGTACTGTAGCACTCAAGCGCTCCCGAGCAAGAACTCAATACATTCAGACATGCAGCAGTAGGAATGTTATCTCTCCGGAGAGCTCCGAAGCTGGGTAAAACCGCTCATGTGCTTCGCCTCGATCCGCTCTTCATGCGACCTCCGCCCCCGCCGAACCGAAAGGGGCTCGGTCTGCCGGTCCCATAGGTGTTCGTGGGTCAGATCAGCCTCCCCGACATCTTTGGCGCGCCAGGTAGGGGGCGTCGAGATTGAGTGAACCTAATCCGGCATCCACACGAGCTAGATCTTCATCATCTTTATCGACATGCCACCGAAGAAGAAGGCTTCGGCGGCAGATGTTCCGTCCGCGTCGAACCCACCACCACCGGAGCAAACGAGTGGTGGGGTAGAAGCCGGCGGAAGAACGAGCGTCAACGAGGGAGCCCACGGTGCTGCCAAGTCCAAGGACAAGGCAGCGCAGACCTCGGCGTCCGTACATGCATCGCGCCCGTCTCAGGAGGCGCGGGACCGACAGCGTCATGGTATTCACAATGCCATACGCTCGTTGGACCAAGATCGAGCTGGTGGATCTCGGGATGCTCAAGACCAGCATGCACGCCAACATGTTGGCGCAAGCAAGGCACGGTCGCCTGGACAGGATACTGCTCCTTCTAACATAGTTAGAAGTCCGAGCATATCCCGCTCCTCGCGCCGTTCGCCACTGCCACCCACCACTCCAGCAGAAGCCTTGGCGAGAGCTCAACTGCTCCTGGATTACCCTCCAACAGCCGACAAGGTCGATGAATGGAGGGCCACCATTCAGAGTCTCATCGGCTTTGCCAACGGCGACGCTCCGCGGCAGCCGAGTGCATCGCTGCCGCGGCAAGACTGCAAGGCACGAGCCGGTGGCGACGAAACCGGTGGGGGTGCAACCACCATGCACTCTCCGCCCCGAAGGCCAAGATCGCCGACTCGCCGGATCCACCTCGACAGCGACTCCACCGCGTCATCGGATCCACGAGCTCGTCGCGATCAGCGCCAAGTTCTTCACGAACGACAGCAAGAAGACGCTCGAACTCGCATCGAGCGCCGAAGAGAAGCGCGGCGTCAATCCGACCAGCTACCGGGCCCTCTGCTGACATGCATGCGCCGGGAACCAGCGACTTGCCGTGACGCGTGGGTTGCCCTGCGTTCACTCGTGAGTTGCGGCAAGTCCAAAGGGCCCAAAGAAGAAGAATTTCAAGCCGACGCGTGCGTAGAAGTACGACGGCAAGACACATCCGTCGGAGTTCCTCAAAGCATCTACACCATCGTGGTGCAAGCTGCCGGGGCGAGACGACAAGATCCCGCCAACTACTTCACCGGTGCTCAAGCCCAATGTCGATCTGGCTCATGCACTTGCCGGACAACTCCATATCCTCTTGGCAGATCTATGCCATCAGTTTGTCGGCGCTTTACAGCGCCACAAGCCCCATGGCCAAGAAAGCGACCTTCATCCGCCGCCTGAAGGAAGGAGAGCCCTAGCAAGTACATTCAGAGATTCAGCACAGACAAAGACAACATCTCAGATGTCCACCTGCCAAGGTAATCAGCGCTGCTCCATCAGAACGTGCGAAACCGCAGGATGCGGGAGGAGATGGCGATGTGCAAGATCAGAGACGTCAGTGAGCTATATGCCCTGGCCGACAAGTGTGCACCTGCTGAGGAAGGGAGAAGACTCCCCGGAGAGAATACTGAAGCAGGAGGATCGGATAGTGAGGAGACAGCCCCGGCAAAGAAAAACCGGCGGCGGAATAACAGGAAGAAGAAAGGCAAAGATGTGCTAGTTGTTGAGCAGTCCGGCAACGGAGGTGGCGCCAAGAAAGCCAAAGCTGTTAGCTCCGGCAAGGAGGTTGCTACCGCACCAACTGCCGCCCGTTGTGGTGGTCGCCGACAAGGTGACGGCTCCAACAAATAGTATCTTGCAAGATCCACCGCACCAAGGGCCTTGACCTCCGTGAGCTGCAAAAGGTCGAGCAGCTTGTCGAGCAGCGTAGAAGGCTGAATACGAGCGACCACGACAAGGAGAAGGCCCAGAAGGTGCCGGGAGGAGCTAGCAAGAAATGTCCCGGCCGAGGAGGACGCCGCGGCAAGGCCAAGCAGCGGCAAGGAGACAGACCTCCCCGCGGCCGCGACAAGGATGAAGATGACGACGACGATGAAGAGATGGATGATGATGAGACCGATGAGCAGAAGTTCCAGAAAGCCACAGAGGTCTTGTGCGTTGACGGCGGTGCTTCTCTGCATACTTCACACCGCCAGCTCAAGCAGTGGATGCGGGAAGTCAATGCGGCAGAACCATCCGTCGAGTCACGCAAGCCTCTGAAATGGTCCACCACGCCGATCATCTTTGATATTGAGGACCACCCTGATCGCGTAACTGCGGTCAGGTGCTTGCCGATGTTGGTTTCACCAACTATCCGCAACCTCAAAGTCACTAAGATGCTAGTTGATGGCGGGGCCGGCTTGAACCTGATCTCCTCCGCGGTGCTCCAGAAACTCAAGATCCCTGATGGCGAGCTCGAAGAGACCGGCACATTCCAAGGAATCAATCCGGGAAGGAGCAAGCGAAGGGAAAGATCACGTTGTCGGTGACATTTGGCAGCGAAGTTGAACTTCAGGATCGAGAGGGTCACTTTTGACGTTGCTGACTTTCCATTGCCTTACAATGGGATACTTGGTCGCCCAAAGACTCGCCAAATTCATGGCAGCCTCTCACTATGCATACAACATCTTTGAAGATGCCAGCCCGATAAGTGTCATCTCTGTCCCCTGGCGACAAGAAGGATGCTCTTATCTGCGCCGACAAGATCTACCGGGAAGCAGCTGCTGCAGCAGATTGCAAGCCACTTGCCGCTGAAGCTCCCGGGGCGAAGAAGAAGACCAAGTCCGGCGAGAGCTCTGATGCCCACTCCGGCAAACGCACCTCTTCGGAGTGCTGCGCTACCGTTGAGGACGCACCATCGAGCTCCACCGGCAAGTGTAAGAAGACGATGGCAGCTCCACGAGAGACCAAGAAGGTGTCCACCAAGGAGGACGGCATGGTGGTACCTTCACCATCGCTGCCACTCTCGACCCTAAATAGGAAGGCGCGCCGTTGCTTTCCTGCTGGCGAACGTCGACGTGTTTATGCGTGGCAACCGTCGACATCCCCGTGTTCCCAAGAAAGTAATTGAGCACCATCTTGCCGCTTGTCCTCATGCGCGCCCGTCAAGCGTAAAGTCGAAGCGGTGCAAGTGAGCGCCAAGAATTCATTGCAGAAGAAATCAAGAAATTGGAAGCAGCAGGCCTTGTCAGAGGAGTGCTCCATCCTACGTGGTTGGATAATCCTGTAGTCGTGCGCAAGGCAAACGGGAAATGGAGACTTTGTATCGACTTTGCCGATGTCAATAAAGCTTGTCCCAAAGACCCATTTCCCTTGCCGCGCATCGACCAGATTGTTGACTCCACGGCCAGATGTGATTTGCTTTCATTTCTGGATGCATACTCAGGATATCATCAGATCTTCATGGCAGAAGAGGATGAGGAGAAGACCGCATTCATCAGATGCATACTGTTTCGTACGGATGCCTTTCGGATTAAAGAATGCTGGTTCAACATTTGTAAGAGTAGTCCATGACGCTTTTGAGCCGAAATACACAGAAATGTGGAAGCCTACATGGATGACATAGTGGTCAAAAGCAAGGACAGGGCGAATCTGATTCAAGATTTAGACGAAACCTTTGCAAATCTGCGCAAGATCAACCTCAAGCTCAACCCTGAGAAGTGCGTGTTTGGAGTCCCCTCCGGCAAGCTTCTCGGGTTCTTCGTGTCTCAGCGGGGAATTGAAGCCAATCCCGACAAGATCAAGGCCATGGAGCAGATTGAAGCACCAAAGCGCGTCAAGGATGTACGAAGACTTGCCGGTTGCGTAGCTGCTCTCAGCAGGTTTATCTCTAGATCTGCTGAAGGCCTCGCCATTTTTCAAAATTTTGAAAAAGGCAGGTCCAATGAAATGGACTCCGAAGCGGAGGCTGTATTGCGAGACTTAAAGAGATACCTGTCCTCCACTCCAACGCTTGTCGCACCTAAGCCACAAGAGAAGTTGCAGCTATATATAGCGGCAACCAATCAAGTGGTTAGTGTTGCATTAGTAGCGGAGAGGGAGGCGGATGATGAGCAAGCAACCATGGCAGATGCATCCAGCGACAAGCAGGGGGCTTCACCGACAAGCTCTGGTCCCGACAAGGATGGATCTGCGCAGACGCATGAGAAGATGCAGAAAAGAATGGTGCAGCGCCCAGTTTACTTTGTCAGTTCCCTTCTGCAGGGGGCTAGGTCAAGGTATTCTGGTGTGCAGAAATTGCTTTTCAGCCTCCTCATGGCCTCGAGAAAGCTGCGCCATTACTTCCAGGCACATGAGATCACGATCGTCACTCGCTTTTCCGTCAAGAGGATCGCAAAATCCAGAGGCAAAGGCAGGATTGTCGAGTGGGCACTGGAACTGCTAAGCTTTGGCCTCAAGTTTGAGAGCACTTCAACTATCCAAAGCGAGCATTGGCGAGTTCATAGCGTAATGGACGCCAACACAAGATGAAGAAATTCCAGAAACGAGCATCCCCGTCAAGGAAGCAAGCAAAGAGTGGCTGATGTACTTTGATGGTGCCTTCTCGCTACAAGGCGCCGGTGCGGGCGTACTACTTGTTGCACCCACCGGAGAGCACCTCAAGTACGGAGTCCAGATGCACTTTCCCAAGGAGCAAGCAACAAACAATACTGCAGAGTATGAAGGTTTTCTTGCCGGTCTCAGGATCGCAATAGACCTTGGGATCAAAAAGCTCATCGTCAGGGGTGACTCACAGCTTGTCATCCGCCAAGTGAACAAGAGTTATCAGAGTCCATTGATGGAAGCTTATGTTGATGAAGTGAGAAAGCTAGAAGAGAACTTTGACGGCCTACAAATGGAACATGTTCCAAGAGCTCAGAACAACATTGCCGATGGCCTATCGAAGTACGCTGCACTTAAGTTACCTGTGGAACCAGGGATCTTTGTGCTCAAGCTGAGTCAACCGTCTGTAACGCCATCAACTGGACAAAGCAAGAAGAGGAAGTTGATTTCTGGTGACTATTTTCCGGCAGAGCTCCCCGAAGCCGCCGCCAAAAAGGTCCCCAGGATCAACACCAGCAGGCTTGAGGAGCGATCTGCTCGACAAGCCCTAGGGTTTGTTTCGTTGAAGCAGACGCCCCGACAAGTTTTGCTCCGGCAAGCTTGCCGGGAACGCCAAGCTCCGGGCTGAGCCGCAGGTTCTCGCCAGGAAGCAGATGTTCCCGCAGCAGCAGATATGCCTTTAGTCCTTGTTGTCGAGCCGCAAGCTCCGGCATGGGCACAAAGATTGTCCGCTTCCTTCAGACAGGAGAACTTCCCAAGAGCAAGAAGAAGCGGAAAGAGTAGCCCGGCAGTCAAGTATGTACCAGTTTGTCGACAACACACTGTACAGAAGAAGACTCAACGGTGTGAAATTGAAGTGTATTCACCGAGAAGACGGACAAAAGCTGTTGGCAGAGATACATGGAGGCATATGTGGTCACCACATTGGCGCCAGAGCACTTGCCGGCAAAGCGTTCCGGCAAGGTTTCTTCTGGCCGACAGCCCTCCGTGATGCAATCGCACAAGTAACCAAGTGTGAAGCGTGCTGGCCCATTCCAAGCAGATACACCAGCCAGCTCAAGCTCTCCAGACGATCCCTTTATCCTGGCCATTTTCGGTCTGGGCTCGACATCCTCGGCCCCTTTCCCCGAGCTGTCGGGGCTTTGAGTACTTGTAACGCTATGATCGACAAGTTCACAAAGTGGCCGAAGTGGAAGCAGTGAGGAAGGTGACAAGATAGTCAGCAGTCAAGTTCTTCAGTCGATTGTTTGTTGCTTCGGAATCCCTAACGGGATCATCACCGACAACGCACGCAATTCACGAGCCGCACCTTCATGCAAGACGCCCAAGATCTTGGCTCCAAGGTCTGCTTCGCTTCGCTTGCTCATCCGAGAAGTAACGGTCAAGCGGAGAGGGCAATGTGAAGTCTTGCGCGGCTCAAGACCAGAACTTTCGACAGGCTGCACAAGTGCGATAGGAACTGGATTGAGGAGCTGCCGGTGGTTCTTTGGTCGATCAGGATGACGCCAAATCGAGCCACTGGCCAGACACCTTTCGCTCTAGTCTATGGAGCAGAGGTAGTTCTCCCCACGGAACTCGTATACGGATCACCTCGAGTGCTCGCTTATGATGAGCTTGAGCAAGAGCAGTTGCGACAAGATGACGCGCTGCTCCTTGAGGGGATCGTCTTCGTGCTTGTCAGACGAGAGCTGCTTTCGATACCACAAGCTTTGCACCGCTACCATAGCCGCAGTTAATGCCAGAAGTCTCGAGGAAGGCGACCTTGTTCTTCGGCGTGTTCAGTCCGCCAAGAATTCCAACAAGTTGACGCTTGAAGTGGGAAGGCCTCACCGGTGAAACGAGTCACTAGGCCTGGCGCTGTCTCGCTTTGAGACCGAAGATGGCATTCCGTGAGCAACTCCAGAACATTGAGCATCTTCGTAAGTTTTACTCAGAGGCGCGTTGCCGGAACCTGTTCCGGCAACCACCTTTGTACAAGTCTTGCGCTGTTGCATGTAATCCTTTGTACAAAGCCGGGCGCAGACCCCGTGCATAAGTAAAGCTAATGTGCTTCGCACATCTTGTCAATTTCATGCTTTCTACTTCTATTTTGCATGCGTTATCTGACACTTTGTGCAGCACCTACCCCGGTATGCAATAACGAGCCATAAGGCTCCATATCTTTATTTTCTCTTCTTTCTCTTTCTCAAAGAAAGGAAGGTTCCCTCGCCCACAAGTTTGTCGGGGGGAAAGGAGAAGATAATGGTGTGGACCAAGCATCGCTCAAGGAAGTCTAGCCTTACCGGGAAGCAAACGACAGAAAAGCTAAGTTGTTAAAGTTCGAGCAATCAGTTTTTAAGTTTTTAAGTTATCTTCCTCGAACGACCGTACTTTGTATGGAAAACCTGTGCGCGGAGGAACCAACTCGTAGCTAGTTGCGCCCTCACTTTGTTTCGAGTCCGCTCAACAACTTAAGTGAGTTGCGACTAGTTGCGACAAGGTTGCTTGTCGGAAGCGGCACCGCCAAAGAGGCTGCCGACGTCTCAGACTTCAGTTTCATGCCTAGGTGCTCATGACGAGTTCCCTAAAAGCGTAGGGAAAAAACATACAAAGGAAGGAATCAAGTAAAGGAAATAATATAGCAATCACTACCCGAAATAGAGTTATATTACAAGATAGCTTGTCGCAGCTCTAATAGATTGTTCTCATGACATGATCAGCAGCGACAAGAAAAAGAGAAAGCGGGCGGCCTAATCTACGCGATCGCCCTCAACCCTCTTGATCCTGCTCACCCTGCCCACAATGGGTGCGACAAGGGTCTTGAGCGCCTCCACATCAGCATCCGGCGGCAAGGACTTGAGGACGTTGGTGAGGTTGTGGCCTGGATTGCGGAAGGCCACCTTCATCAGCACCTTTTGAAGAGCTCCCGCGCAGATCTGACGCGACTCCTCGGCCACCCGCTTTGGGATTCCTTCCCGGAGTCGCTGGAGGGCCGTCACCACGCCCTGGAAGAACAAGCTGAGCTTGGCGCTGGGTTGGAGGTGCTCATCGGAGGAGTACCCAAGATCCTCCATCCCCGCCTGCATTCAGCCTCGTCGATGGCTGCAGAAGATCCACGAGACCTCGGTCCAATGCTCCACATTTTCCCTAAAGGTATTCAGGCGGCAAGGCCTGCCGTCGGCCTTGATCTTCTCCTTCAAGGCCACCTCCTGCTCTCGGGCGCCGCCCAGCTGAATCAAGGTGGTCAGCTTCAGCTCAAGATCTGCATTTGAGTCCTTGGCGGCGCTGAGCTCCTTGCTCCTCTCGGCGAGACGGCCCTGCAGCTCGCCAAGAGTGTAGGCGTCCTTCTCGCGCTCATGCTTGAGTGCAGCAAGCTCCTCGCCGCTCTCCTTGAGATTGGCCTCCAGCTGCATCACCTTCGTCTCCAGCTCCTTCTTGGCGGCCTCGGCAGCTGCGGCAGCATCCTTTTCTTCCTTGAGAGCCCCGCCAAATGTTTGCTCGCGCGTGGCTAGATCCTCCTCGTGGCTGTCAAGACTAAACTTCCGCTGCGCCAACTCGCCTTCCTGCGCAGATAGCTTCTCGGCGGCAAGCCGCTGTTGCTCCTCAGCTTCGGCCTTCTCGAGGAGGAAAGCTTTGCGCTCCTCGGCGAGTTGCTCCCGCTCCGCTGCCAAGGTCCGGAGAGCTTCCTGGTTAAGGCCCCGGAGCTCCTCCGCGCGCTTCTCGATGTCTGCTCCCGCCTTCGCGACAAGCGCTTCCCGGGATTCCAGCTTGGCTTGTCGGGCGCGGTAGAGCGACAACAGCTTCCGCAGCAGCTGCTCCTCCTTAGACTCGCCGCTGCTGCCTGGCGCGTCGACCAGCGTCAGTCCAGCGGAGGCGAGCAGCTCTTCATCAAAAGTTTCTCCTTCGGCCGCATACCGAGCTCGACGCCCATGGGAGCTTGATGAAGACGCCATCGCCGCCTTCAAATAGGCGCCGGGCTGGGACACTGAACTGGCGCTGCGGCAGCGGCGGAAGGATCGGCGGTCGGCGAAGCGCCCTGGCGCCTCCTGCGGCCTCGAGCCGTCGGTCGATCGCGGACCTTCGCCCTTTCGGCGGCGGCTTTGGCGGCCTCTTCGCCGGCAGGCTGGTCTGCTCCTGGTTCTTCTTCGATGGCAGCTGCATCGTCAGTATTGCCGCGCGCGTCCTCCTCGCCGGCGACCTCGGTCTCCATTGGCTCTGTGGCGGATGGATCTGACGACCGGAAAATGAAGAAAAGTCAAGCAAATATTCAAAAAGAAAATCGAAGAAGAAGAACACAAGGGAAGTTTTCAAGCAAGAGGATTACCTGCGCTTAGGGTCTGCGGTCATGGTCTCCGCCACTGGGATCGCTGGTGCTGTCCCTGTCAAGAGCTGTCCTTGCCGGAGAACTGCCTTGCCGGAGAAGTCTCCCTTGCCGGAGAACGCTCCCTTGCCGGGAATCCTCCCTTGGCGGTGTAGTCGGCAGATGGCATGTCGAGCGGCTTGTGGCACTCTGGTGAGGCTGCTCTGCTCTACACAAATCAGCAATGATATCAGAAAGAAAGAGCACCCATGCACGCCGAACGGCAGGAAGTAAACCATATACTTACGCTGGGGGCTGCGCTGGGGGCTGCTTTGAGGAAGAGTTGCCGCGTCCGGCAAGGTGGTCTCGGACGCGCATCCTGCTATCGCGGTGGGTTCATCCTCGATGACAATCACCGAGGCCTTGGCTCTCTTCGACGCTCTCTGGGCCAGCGTCCTGAAAAGGAATGGGTTCAGAGTGAAGCAAATCAGATACAAGACAAAGCAACAAATCGAAGAACTACAAGTACATAAGAATCTTACTCTTCTTCTTCCTCGCCGGAGCTGAGCGGAGAGATAAAATTCTGGCTCGCCTCCAGCGGCGTAGCCCAAGAGTAGGTTCCCTTGGCCGCTTGGCGGGAGCAGAAGCGGTGGTCCGAGGGCCCCGCTCCGGTTGCCGCAGCGGCGTTAGGTGCTCCGCTGCAACAGTGCTTGCCGCTGAGCCAAGGCTGCGCGCGGCGGCTGTTGACCCGTCTACCGCCCCGCTACATCCCCGGCCTTGCGAAGACGCCTTCTTGGTGGAGCTGGGGGCTCCGCTCGCGGCAAGCTGTTTGAAGGTGGGGAGGAGGCGCCCTCGGCGGGCTCGCCCGACTCAGCTTCTGGCTCGGCAAGCTCCTCCTCGCCGGCAAACTCCCTTCGCTCGACAAGGCTTGCCGCCTCTGCTGCCTCTGCCTCCTCCACGGTGAATCCGAACTCGCCTGCGGCCACAGTTGCTGCCGCCTCTTCCAGCCTGGAGGCGATGCGCTGCATCTCATCATCGGTGGTGTCGCGGGTGAGGCTCTTCTGCTCGTCGGGGCGGATCGACACTTCTACCAGACTGTCAAAGAACTGCCAAGACGACGTCATCCGCAGGTTTGCCAAGTTGGGACAATTCCATGCGAAGTCGCACGACGGCATCATTGCACGGATCTTTGTCAGCGAGGAATTGTTGCACAGCAATGAACGACGCCTCGGCAACCTAAACATTTCTGGATGATCGTGATCGGGCTTGAACAGCTCCAAGAGCATCGCACAAGTTCCAAGACAAGAAGTTGAAGTTGAGGCCCGGCGCAGCCTCATGATATCCGCCGCTGCTCTGAAATTCCCGAGTGGTCTCCTCCTCTCCCCGCAGGGGGCGCGGCGACGAAGGAAATCTGCGCCAACGGGCGCCTACAAGTGAGTCCGCAAGCCTAAGGCGAGGGATCAGGATGACGGCAATCTTCAGCCTAGCGCCTTCCGGGGCCAGATTGCTCCAATTGTTGCCGCACCATCGGGTTTGGCGCCGAAGCGGTAAACGGCTGCGGGTTCTCCTCGACAATCCAGCACCACCGCTTCTCCACTCATCCCATTTGCTGCGGAGCTCTCCTCCAGATAAGCTTCCTTCTTGCCGGTCCTCGAGATCCAGGCGATCCCGCCGAAAGGTGCTCCTCTCTCAACTCGGGGCATAAAGAAGTGGCGGAAAAGAGCTACGTTTGGATGGACTCCGACAAAGTTTTCGCAGAGATGTGCGAAAACCGCCATGGTCAGAACGGCATTGGGGGCGAAGTCAAGGAGGCGGAACCCGTAGGTGTTCATGATATCGCAGAAAAATTCAGAGAAAGGCGGGCAGAGCCCGCAGTAGAAGAACAGCGCGAAGAAATGGTACCCATTCGGAGCCAGCTCCAAAGCGGCAGCTGGGAGTACCTTCGTGTGCGGATGCGCTCGCGTCTCCGTCGACCAGAAGAGGTAGTAGTACTCCCTCAGCTCCCTCGCGGCGAGCTGAGGGGGGAAGATTGCCCGCTCCTTCCGCAGCGCCGCAAGCCGCTGCGCCTCGGCCGACTTCACGGCCTTCCCCTTGTCGGCTTTCGGAGCCATGGCGGAGGTGGTGAGGGAGGTCGACGGCGTTGGTGATGCTGGTGGTGATGGGGGGCGGAGCGCTGCTCTCTATTCAGCCTTGCGAAGAAGGGGGGAGCAGCGGAGGTTTTTTTTTTTGAGATTGGACAGCAACTGGCGAGATGGGCGAACTGCCCCAGTTTCCCCTTCTTATAAAGAGGGAGGGGACGGACGTTCCGTCTTTCTGAATAAAGAAACCACCCACGATCTCTCCCACGACACCGCATTCGACGCGTGCCGTTCGTGGAGGGCGTGGTGGGTCCGGAGCGAGTTACGGCGTAACCCAGGCCGCTGCGCGTTCTGCAGCCTGTTTTGGGCCCCGCCCAACAGCGCCGCACCTGTATAGCCCAGGCCGGGGCTCCCTGCTGTGTACTAGAGTAGGGGTACCCTAGTATCCCGAACTTGTGCACGGGCCGATTCAGAGCCCTCCGCTGCAAGGCTTGCCGGGTGACCCCAAGGCCCTCCGTGGTTCCTTTGGAGCCATTCAAGAACAAAGTATTTAAGCCAAGGAGACAAGGCCCCGCAAGAGGAGCTTCTTTGGGAAGGCCACCCAAGGCACCTAGGAGACAAGGCCCCGACAAGAGGAGCTTGCCGGAAGGCCACCCAGGCACATAGAAGACAAGGCCCCGCAAGAGGAGCTTGCCGGAAGGCCCGGTGAGCGACAAGCTTCCGGACGCGACAAGACAACAACCGCTGACAAGGCGCTTTGCCGCAGACCACCACTCAGACTGCGCCCAAAGACATCCACCAACGTGTCGCCCTGAGGCCTTTCCAGGCGCGCGTGGCGAGAGGCTGTGCGGCCAGCAGAGCGCGGTGGCAAGCAGCGCTGACAAGATTGCCATCGTGGCAAGCGGTGGCGCCCCTGGCGGTCCCTGTTTGCACTGTTTGGGCGACGTAGACGGGCATTTAATGCCTTTGTCCCCTGCCGTCAGGGTTAGGTATGATACACTGTACAAGTAACTTTACCAACCACTCCTTTTCCGTTTTTACCCTTGTCTACGTTGCCACCTGTCGGAGACCCCTTGAGCATATAAAAGGAGGCCCATGCGCAACGTGGAGGGGGGTTCGAAAAGGTCGAAGCCAGAAACACTCACGCTCGGTCTAGTTAGCAGCTTGTGTGTACTGTAGCACTCAAGCGCTCCCGAACAAGAACTCAATACATTCAGACATGCAGCAGTAGGAGTGTTATCTCTCCGGAGAGCTCCGAAGCTGGGTAAAACCGCTCATGTGCTTCGCCTCGATCCACTCTTCGTGTGACCTCCGCCCCCCGCCGAACCGAAAGGGGCTCGGTCCGCCGGTCCCATAGGAGTTCGTGGGTCAGATCAGCCTCCCCGACAAAACCCTTCTCGTTGTTGGGTCAAAGGGATAGATTGTGTGGGCCCCCCTAATTGTCGGTAAAGGATAGTATATATACCTCGGAGAGCCCACATATATGTGCCGCGTCTATAAGCCACACAAGGGAGACATGCTCGAGAAGAACACCCTCCCCCCTATACCCTGCAATGCACCTGAAAAAGGTTTATATAATCGCCATGATAGGTCAAGTTAATCATTCTTTAATTTTTTAGAGCAAAAATAACCCATAAAAACATAGTAGGTTTATATAATCGCCATGACTGAAGGAAATATGCCCTAGAGGCAATAATAAAGTTATTATTTATTTCCTTATATCATGATAAATGTTTATTATTCATGCTAGAATTGTATTAACCGGAAACATAATACATGTGTGAATACATAGACAAACATAGTGTCACTAGTATGCCTCTACTTGACTAGCTCGTTGATCAAAGATGGTTGAGTTTCCTAGCCATGGACATGAGTTGTTATTTGATTAACGGGATCACATCATTAGGAGAATGATGTGATTGACTGGACCCATTCCATTAGCTTAGCACTTGATCATTTAGTATGTTGCTATTGCTTTCTTCATTATACATGTTCCTATGAGAATGAGATTATGCAACTCCCGTTTACCGGAGGAACACTTAGTGTGCTACCAAACGTCACAACGTAACTGGGTGACTATAAAGGTGCTCTACAGGTGTCTCCGAAGGTACTTGTTGAGTTGGTGTATTTCGAGATTAGGATTTGTCACTCCGATTGTCGGAGAGGTATCTCTGGGCCCTCTCGGTAATGCACATGACTATAAACCTTGCAAGCAATGTGACTAATGAGTTAGTTGCGGGATGATGCATTACGTAACGAGTAAAGAGACTTGCCGGTAACGAGATTGAACGAGGTATTGAGATACCGACGATCGAATCTCGGGCAAGTAACATACCGATGACAAAGGGAACAATGTATGTTGTTATGCGGTTTGACCGATAAAGATCTTCGTAGAATATGTGGGAGCCAATATGAGCATCCAGGTTCCGCTATTGGTTATTGACCGGAGACGTGTCTCGGTCGTGTCTACATAGTTCTCGAACCCGTAGGGTCCGCACGCTTAAAGTTTGGTGACGATCGATATTATGAGTTTATGTGTTTTGATGTACCGAAGGTAGTTTGGAGTCCTGGATGAGATCGGGGACATGACGAGGAGTCTCGAAATGGTCGAGACGTAAAGATCGATATATTGGACGACTATATTCGGACATCGGAAATGGTTCTGAGTGATCGGGTATTTTTCGGAGTACCGGAGAGTTACGGGAATTCATCGGGGAGTATATGGGCCTTATTGGGCTATAGGGGAAAGAGAGAGGCGAGGCTGCGCGCCCCCCGAGGCTTAGTACGAATTGGACTAGGGGGAGGGGCGACGCCCCCTCCTTCCTTCTCTTCTCTTTTCCCTTTCCTTCTCTCCTACTCCTACTACTTGGAAGGGCTCCTAGTTCTACTAGGAAAAAGGAATCCTATTCCCGGTGGGAGTAGGACTCCCCTAGGGCGCGCCATAGAGAGGGCCGGGCCTCCCCCTCCTCCACTCCTTTATATACGGGGGAGGGGGCACCCCATAGACACAACGACTGATCTCTTGATCTCTTAGCCGTGTGCGGTGCCCCCTCCACCATATTCCACATCGTTCATATCGTAGTTGTGCTTAGGCGAAGCCCTGCGTCGGTAGCAACATCATCGCCGTCATCACGCCGTCGTGCTGATGGAACTCTCCCGTGAAGCTCTGCTGGATCGGAGTTCGAGGGACGTCATCAAATTGAACGTGTGCTGAACTCGGAGGTGCCGTGCGTTCGGTACTTGATCGGTCGGATCGTGAAGACGTACGACTACATCAACCGCGGTGTGCTAACGCTTCCGCTTTCGGTCTACGAGGGTACGTGGACACACTCTCCCCTCTCGTTGCTATGCATCACCATCATCCTGTGTGTGCGTAGATTTTTTTTTGAAATTACTACGTTTCCCAACAGTGGCATCCGAGCCAGGTTTTATGCGTTGATGTTATATGCACGAGTAGAACACAAGTGAGTTGTGAGCGATACAAGTCATACTGCTTACCAGCATGTCACACTTTGGCTCGGCGGTATTGTTGGATGAAGCGGCCCGGATCAACATTACGCGTACGCTTACGCGAGACTGGTTCTACCGTCGTGCTTTGCACACAGGTGGCTGGTAGGTGTCAGTTTCTCCAACTTTAGTTGAACCAAGTGTGGCTATGCCCGGTCCTTGAGAAGGTTAAAACAGCACTAACTTGACGAACTATCGTTGTGGTTTTGATGCGTAGATAAGAACGGTTCTTGCTCAGCCCGTAGAAGCCACGTAAAACTTGCAACAACAAAGTAGAGGACGTCTAACTTGTTTTTGCAGAGCATGTTGTGATGTGATATGGTCAAGGCATGATGCTATATTTTATTGTATGAGATGATCATGTTTTGTAACCGAGTTATCGCAATCGGCGAGGAGCCATATGGTTGTCACTTTATTGTATGCAATGCAATCGCCCTGTAATTGCTTTACTTTATCACTAAGCGATAGCGATAGTCGTAGAAGCAATAGTTGGCGAGACGACAACGATGCTACGATGGAGATCAAGATGTCGCACTGGTGACGATGGTGATCATGACGGTGCTACGGAGATGGAGATCACAAGCACAAGATAATGATGGCCATATCATATCACTTATATTGATTGCATGTGATGTTTATCTTTTATGCATCTTATTTTGCTTTGATTGACGGTAGCTAAGGGAGTCCTGGATTAGGGGGTGTCCGGATAGCCGAACTATCACCGTTGGTCGGACTCCTGGACTATGAAGATACAAGATTGAAGACTTCGTCCCGTGTCCGGATGGGACTTTCCTTGGCGTGGAAGGCAAGCTTGGCGATGTCGCTGGACAAGTATCCGGCCTTCCGCAGCTTTTTGATGTGCCCCTTCGTGACGGAGGAGGCCATCCACTTGCCTCCTGCTCCGGACATAGTTGGAGAAGGTTGAGGTGGGATGTGCGGACTTGGGCGTTGGAGCTCGAGTGTTTGGAAATGGGTGAGCAAAGGAGGAAGAAGGCGAGGTGAAAAGGTGGATCCTTATCCCTTATATGGGCGGACGAAGCTATCGCCCCTCGCCAGCCTGGTAAAACTCGCTTATCTCCCAAGTGTCAGAATCAATGGCGTGGTTGGGTTACCCACGCGTATTGATGAAAATCCGGAATAAGGGGGCACGATCTCCGCTTTGATAAGACGTGCTAAGGAAACTGCCTCGCTAAACGCTACCGAGGTGGAACAAGTAAAACGATTCGTGATAAAGGCCTCGGCCATGAATACGCCAGAGATCTGTGCAAAGGTTATTCTCTCTACGGTGGTATGTGGAACTTGGTTTGCAGAGCGGACACTATCCTTGTGTTCAAAATCTTCTATGACGATTCGGTGGAGGAACCCGCCTTGCAATGCGAGAAGACAATATCTTGCGCCGGACTCGTCGTCATTGAAGCCTGGTTCAGGGGCTACTGAGGGAGTCCTGGATTAGGGGGTGTCCGGATAGCCGAACTATCACCGTTGGTCGGACTCCTGGACTATGAAGATACAAGATTGAAGACTTCGTCCCATGTCTGGATGGGACTTTCCTTGGCATGGAAGGCAAGCTTGGCGATACAGATATGTAGATCTCCTACCATTGTGACCGACTCAGGTAACCCTAACCCTCTCCGGGTGTCTATATAAACCGGAGGGTTTTAGTCCGTAGGACGAACAACAATCATACCATAGGCTAGCTTCTAGGGTTTAGCCTCTTTGATCTCGTGGTAGATCTACTCTTGTACTACCCATATCATCAATATTAATCAAGTAGGAGTAGGGTTTTACCTCCATCGAGAGGGCCCGAACCTGGGTAAAAACATCGTGTCCCTTGTCTCCTGTTACCATCCGCCTAGACGCACAGTTCGGGACCCCCTACCCGAGATCCGCCGGTTTTGATACCGACGTTGGAGCTTTCATTGAGAATTCCTCTGTGTCGTCATCTTTAGGCCCTATGGCTCGTTCGATCATCAACAACGACGTGGTCCAAGGTGAGACTTTTCTCCCCGGACAGGTCTTCGTAATCGGCGGCTTTGCACTGCGGGCCAATTCACTTGGCCATCTGGAGCAGATCGAAAGCTACGCCCCTGGCCATCAGGTCAGATTTGGGAGTTTGAACTAAACGGCCGACATCCGTGGAGACTTGATCTTTGACGGGTTCGAACCACAGCCAAGCGCCTCGCACTGTCTCGATGGGCACGATCTAGCTCTGCCGCCAAACAGTTCCCTGGAGGCCGCACTAGCGTCCGCTCCGACCCTTAGCTCGGAGCCGACTCCGTCGTTCGAGGACGAGTGGTTGGACACCGCCTCGGGGGCTACGATCTCTACGGCGATTGAGCCGAACTCCATCCCTGTCATTTGCGAAGACCGTGACTCCAAGGTGCCGGACTCCTCTCCGGGCTTCGAACCTCCCGCGCCCCGGCCAATCAAATCCGATTGGGCGCCGGTCATGGAGTTCACTGCCGTGGACATCTTTCAGCACTCGCCCTTTGGCGAGATCCTGAATTCACTAAAATCTCTCTCTTTATCAGGAGAGCCCTGGCCGGACTACGGTCAGGAAGGTTGGGATGCGGACGACGAAGAAATTCAACGCCCACCCACCACCCACTTTGTAGCCACTGTTGATGATTTAACCGACATGCTCAACTTCGACTCCGAAGACATCGACGGTATGGACGATGATGCTGGAGACGACCAAGAACCAGCGCCTACAGGTCACTGGAAGGCCACCTCGTCATACGACATATACATGGTGGACATCCCAAAAGATGGGAACGGCGATGGAACAGTGGAGGATGACCCTCCAAGAAACAGCCCAAGCGCCGGGCCAAGGCCGCGCCGCTCTAAATCCCGCCACAGCAAAAACGGTGATTCCGCACGGGAGATAATAACACCGCAAGACAAGGTTTCGAATACAACCCCTCCAGCCGGGATTCAGACAGAGAAGGGAGAAGCCAGCCCTCATGATAGAGCGGCAGACAGGAGGTGGAGGACGATAATTATATGCCTCCCTCCAAGATGAGGCAAGCCTCGACGATGACGTAATTTTTCATGCCCGAGGATCCTCCCAACAGGAGCGTTCCAAACGCAGGCTTATGGCCACGGCAAGCAGCCTCAAGAAAAAGCAGCAGCAGCTTAGAGCTGACCAAGACCTGCTAGCTGACAGATGGACCGAAGTCCTTGCAGCCGAAGAGTACGAACTCGAACGCCTGGCCCAAGAGATACCTGAACGCAGGCTGCTACCCCAATTAGAGGAAGCAGCACCCAAACCTACATCACCAGCGCATGATGCGACCAACCGGCCACCCCGTGGTCGCGACAGAGAGGCCTCTAGACCCTCCATTCAAGCCGCACTCCGGCGTCGCTCGAAAAGTACCAAGGCACAGGGAAACGCGCCAGACATGCGAGACATATTGGAGGACAAGGCAAGGCAAACAAGATCGATCTACGGATCGCGTGGGCGCCCCACGATAGGTGATGATAACCGTCACGCTGGATACAGCAATTCTGGCCGAGCCGAACACAGTAGACAAAGCTCATTTGAGCTGCGTCATGATATAGCTCAATACAGAGGCGCCGCACACCCACTATGCTTCACAGATGAAGTGATGGATCATCAAATCCCTGAGGGTTTCAAACCCGTAAACATCGAATCATACGATGGCACAACAGATCCTGCGGTTTGGATCGAGGACTACCTCCTCCATATCCACATGGCCCGCGGTGATGATCTACACGCCATCAAATACCTCCCACTCAAGCTTAAAGGACCAGCTCGGCATTGGCCTAACAGCTTGCCAGCAGAATCAATTGGTTGTTGGGAGGACCTGGAAGCTGCATTCCTTGATAACTTCCAGGGCACATATGTGCGACCACCGCACGCCGATGACCTCGCACACATAATTCAGCAGCCGTAAGAATCGGCCGACAATTACGGACACGGTTCCTAACCAAGAAAAATCAAATCATTGATCGTCTCCGATGCAGGCCCTTGCAGCCTTCAAACATAACATCCACGACGAGTGGCTTGCCCGGCACCTAGGACAGGAAAAGCCAAAATCCATGGCAGCCCTCACAACGCTCATGACCCGCTTTTGCGCGGGAGAGGACAGCTGGCTAGCTCGTAGCAACCACTTGACCAAAAACCATGGTAGTTCAGATACCAAGGACAGTAATGGCAGGTCGCGTCGCAACAAGCACAAGCGCCAGATTAACGGCGATAATGCTGAAGATACGGCAGTCAATGCCGGATTCAGAGGCTCTAAACCCGTCAGCGGAAAAGCCGTTCAAAAGAAATACTCGTGGCCTGTCCAATCTGGACCGAATACTCGATCGCTGTGCCAAATACATGGCACCCCGAAAACTAGCCAACCACACCAACAGGGATTGTTGGGTCTTCAAACAGGCAGGCAAGTTAAATGCCGAACTAAATGACAAGGGGCTGCATAGCGATGACGAGGAGGAGCCCCAGCCGCCAAACAATAGAGGACAGAAGGGCTTCCCCCCACAAGTGCGGACGGTGAACATGATATACGCAACCCACATACCCAAAAGGGAGCGGAAGCGTGCACTAAGGGACGTATGCGATGGAGCCACGCCTGGGTTCAACCCATGGTCCTCCTGCCCGATCACCTTTGATCGAAGGGAGCACCTCACTAGCATCCGCCATGGAGGATTCACCGCATTGGTTCTTGACCCAATCATCGACGGATTTCACCTCACTAGAGTCCTGATGGACGGCGGTAGCAGCCTGAACCTGCTTTATCAGGATACAAAGGCGCAAAATGGGCATAGACCCCTCAAGGATTAAACCCACAAAGACGACCTTTAAAGGTGTCATACCAGGTGTAGAGGCCAATTGTACAGGCTCAGTTACACTCGAAGTGGTCTTCGGATCCCCGGATAACTTCCAAAGTGAAGAGTTAATCTTCGACGTAGTCCCGTTCTGCAGCGGCTATCACGCACTGCTAGGACAAAGCGCATTTGCAAAGTTCAATGCGGTGCCGCACTACGCGTACCTCAAGCTCAAGATGCCAGGCCCTCGAGGAGTAATCACGGTCAATGGAAACACCGAACGCTCTCTCTGAACGGAGGAGCACACGGCGTTCTCGCGCGGAGGTGCAAAGCAGCCTCTCACATCAATTCTCGAGTCCGCTATTAAATGTCCGGACACCGCCAAGCGCTACCGAGTAACCTACAACAAGACCGCTGGCACGATCCGAGCAGCGTAGCAATCCGCCCCAACCCCAGCCCTCGCGAATTGGCGAAGCCAAGATTACACGCATATAACTATGCTCTGGAGATACCATGGGCATAAGGCGAGGGCACGACCACGGCATGCCTGCACGCGCTCAACCGCACTGTGGTCTCCCGATTGTGTCATTATTTTCCTTCTTCTTTTCTCTTACTTTCGTGACTCCGCTTTCCAGAAGCCCCGTCCGCACTAGAATTGCCGAACTCACGATGCAACAGCCAGGAAGCGTAAAGTTACGCCGAGTGTCCAGTGGTCTCTACTACGAGCATTATACCTGTTTTACATACCATCCCGCAGCTTACCCCTGGAGGGGGACATGTTAAATAGTCCCATCCCTTGCTTATCGTAGTATTTGTATCGTTCTGCTTTCATTGCAGTACCTTTTTGAATAAACAATACATATCTTTTGCCTATTATTGCACTCCTTTCTTTATCTATATATATGTTCATTTATGACATGTTGCACCCGTACACATTGGTACGGCCAATACACCAGGGGCTTAAGTACCCCAAAAATATGGTGTGATAAGTCCGAACACTTTCACAAGTGCGGCACCCCGAACTTATAGCATTATATGCATCGGCTCAATCATGTCTTGGGTCAATAGTTTGGTCTCGCCTGCTCCCATGTTTTGGTACCTTACGTTCGTTATATCGGCTAAGGTAGCGCTGGGAGAACCACTGCGATTGTGCCCGGTTGAGCTGGGTTGAGCACCTCAGTGGAGAAAGCTAAAACTGACCGTCATGATAGGGCGAGAGCCGGTCGCTGTTCGAGAGGTTTTTTCGGATCCCTAAAGACTTATGCCGCTTAGAGCGAGGAGTCGGCATTGTCCGGCCAAGGCGTGGATAGCGCCCCGAACTCGGTCTTCCGAATACTAGGGGCTTCGCCAAAATTTAAAATTATAGAAATATATGGCTAAGTGAGAGTGTTCAAGCACTATAGTCCGGTCGCCTTGTTCTTTGCGTTGAGCGCCTCCCTCGAAGGACCCAAGAATGGGAACAAGAGCGCTCAAGTTTATCCCGAACACCCCAGCCCTCGTGGCATGGGGGCTGAAGCCAACGACTTGCCATCTCTCAAATTTGATAAATGGCCGCATGTAAGGTAATATTTTAAATTCACAAGCGTTGCTTAGCGATATGAACAAGTTTTCAGCGACAGGATAACAAATGCGAGTCTATTCAAAAATTACATCTTTGGAGCATTCACCCGCTTATAAGGCGGGCACCCTTCAGACGCCTCATAGTACATTTCGGGCTTGCGATGCTCCTTGCCCTTCGGTGGCCCGTCTGTCACAAGCTTCAAGATCCAGCTTGCCCCAAAGGCACTTTAGCATCGGCAAGGCCCGACGGGCACCTTCAATGCGCATTTGAGCGCTTGATGACTTCAATCCATGGACAGGCGTCCACCAGCCGCCGCACTAGCCCGAAGTAGCTCCCAGGCATGGCTTCCAATGGCCACAGCCGAACTATGAGGCCCTTCATGGACTGTTCGGCGACCTTGTGGAGCTCGACCAGCTGCTTCAGCTGGTCGCTCAGGGGCATCGGATGTCCGCCTCAAAGATATCGAGACCAGAACACCTTTTCCGTCGAAGTTCCCTCCTTGGCGCGGTAGAACGCGGCAAAGATCGTATACACTACGGGCAAATCTGCGAATGCTCCTGGAGAGCTCCGGATCCGAGTAAGTAATAGATAATTCACTTTCACATGCTTGCTTTGCATAAAGAATGCCTTACCCGCCGCTATCTTCTTTAATGATTCAATTCCCTGGAGGGCTTTTTGGGCTTCGGCCTTAGCGGCTTTGGCACTCTCAAGAGCCGAGGCGAGCTCGGGCTCTCGAGTCTTCGAGTGACGCTCCAAACCCTCGTGTTTTTCCACAAGAGCCTGGAGCTCTTGCCGCACCTCCGCCACCCGCGCCTCCTGCTTCTCTCGCTCAGTGCGCTCCATGTCATTTGTGCTGGCCGTGGACACCGCTTCCTTCAGTGGTCGCCACCTCGCTCGTGGGCCCCTACAATACCCACGTTAGTCCTGTCATTTTTGCAACCAACTCCTTTCTATAAGGAATTACTTTAATAAGGTATTACTTACCTTCCTTGTCCTCGAGCTGCTTCTTGGCAAGGCCGAGCTCGTTCTCGGACCGCCGAGGCTCGCTTCAGCATTGACCGCCGCAGTCAAGGTCGGGCAGAGGTCAAGCAGCCTGCATTCCCATATTGACATACTTATGTTAGACTCATGCGTATATCTTTTTAGATCCTCAGTCCGGCTTATCTTTCCGAACACAGAACTAAGCATCAGGGGCTAGTGTCTATGCGGTAATATTTTTACATATTCTAAACTAACCTCAAAGCCTGTTAGAAGGCTGGTACAGCTTCACCAGCCCGCTCTTGGCGGATCGAACTTTCCGGATCACCACACTCATAACAGTGCGGTGCTCCTCGTCGATGGAGGCGCCGTTAAGCGCCTCCAGCAAGCTATCCGGTGCCTCCGGATGGACGGAGGTCACCGACGTCGTAGTCTTACCCTTCTTACGAAGGGGCCGCTTGCCAAACTTTAGAACCACTGAAGGTTCCAGTACAGAGTCCGGCACAGGGCCAGACTTAGAGCCCTCTGGGGTCTTGCCCCCTTTGCGCCCATAGTCCGGGAGGTCGCCTTGCGGCGCCTCCTGGACCACCTCCTCCTGGCTGGGCCTCTTTTGGGACTCCACCGCGGTGTCGTCGGCGACACGAGGAGAGGAGGCGGTCGGAAGTGAAGTGCTATTCACATCCGACGAATCCAGGGAGCCGCTCAACGAAGCAGCGAGCCTGCCCTGGGCGGGCTACATGGTCATATTCGGTGTTAGAAGACACTATGCGACAAATAGAAAGTCATGAACTATTCCGGAGTCCGGACACTTACGATCTCGTCAGGGGCTTGGCCCTTGTTGGCCACTCCTCCTCGTCGTTGTCGGTGTTGGTGGAGAAGTCCGGAGGAAGGGTCCTTCCTTTCTTGGACCCTCCGGCCTCCCCAGTCGGGGCGGCCTTCGTTTTCTTCTCTCCCCACCGGGAGAGGCTTCCTTTCCTCCTCCTCTTCCTCACGGGAGGATTCCGCCAGAGTCGCCGGACGATGAGTCCGACAGACTTGCGCCGGAGCTCCTTCGATTTCCCGTGGCCTTCTTCTTGGCCTTCTTCTCCAGCACCACGTGAGGTGCCGGAGCCAGCAGCCCCGTCAATCGGGCGTCCGCTGGGTCTTCTGGCAAAGGGGCCGGACAGTTAATCTGTCCGGACGTCTTCAGCCAGTCCTGTCAAAGGTTAGGGAGTTTTAGATCCCGCATAAACTCAAACTATGAAAAAAGAGTCCCATAAAGGGTAAAATAAACTCACCTCGCTGGCTTGACGCTGCGAGCTGAATCCGCGATCTTCGTAGCAGATGCGGGAGCTTCGGCGCCCTTGAACAGCACCTTCCAGGCATCTTCGTACGTAGTGTCGAAGAGCCTTTTCAGAGTTTGGTGCTGTGCCGGATCAAACTCCCACAATTTGAAGGCCCATTGTTGGCATGGGAGAATGCGGCGGATGAGCATCACCTGGATTACATTGACAAGCCTGAGATTCTTGTCCACCAGGTTTCGGACGCAGGTTTGGAGTCCGGACAGCTCGTCCGAATCACCCCATGTCAGGCCCGTCTCTTTCCATGATATGAGCCGTGTAGGGAAGCCATATCAGAATTCGGGGGCCGCCGCCCATTGAGAGTCGCGCGGCTCGGTGATGTAGAACCACCCCGATTGCCACCCCTTTACGGTCTCCACAAAGGAGCCCTCGAGCCATAGGACTTTGGCCATCTTGCCAACCATGGCGCCTCCGCACTCCGCTTGGCGGCCGCCCACTACCTTCGGCTTGACATTAAAGGTCTTCAGCCATAAGCCGAAGTGGGGCTGGATGCAGAGGAAGGCCTCGCACATGATGATGAACGCCGAGATGTTGAGGATGAAATTCGGGGTCAGATCATGGAAGTCTAGGCCGTAGTAGAACATGAGCCCCCGAACAAATGAGTGAAGTGGAAAACCTAGTCCGCGGAGGAAGTGGGTGAGGAACACCACCCTCTCATGGGGCCTGGGGGTGGGAATGAGCTGCCCCTCGTCGTGGAGCCCGGTCTTGGCGATGTCATTTGGACAAGTATCCGGCCTTCCGCAGCTTTTTGATGTGCCCCTTCGTGACGGAGGAGGCCATCCACTTGCCTCCTGCTCCGGACATAGTTGGAGAAGGTTGAGGTGGGATGTGCGGACTTGGGCGTTGGAGCTCGAGTGTTTGGAAATGGGTGAGCAAAGGAGGAAGAAGGCGTAGGTGAAAAGGTGGATCCTTATCCCCTTATATGGGCGGACGAAGCTATGCGTCCCTCGCCAGCCTGGTAAAACTCGCTTATCTCCCAAGTGCCGTAATCAATGGCGTGGTTGGGTTACCCACGCCCGTATTGATGAAAATCCCGGAATAAGGGGGCACGATCTCCGCTTTGATAAGACGTGCCAAGGAAACTGCCTCGCTAAACGCGCTGAGGTGGAACAGTAAAAACGATTCGTATAAAGGCCTGGCCGCGGAATACGTCAGCAGATCTGTGCAAAGGTTATTCTCTCTACGGTGGTATGTGGAACTTGGTTTGCAGAGCCGGACACTATCCTTGTGTTCAAAATCTTCTATGACGTATTCGGTGGAGGAACCCGCCTTGCAATGCAGAAGACAATATGCGCGCGGGACTCGTCGTCATTGAAGCCTGGTTCAGGGGCTACTGAGGGAGTCCTGGATTAGGGGGTGTCCGGATAGCCGAACTATCACCGTTGGTCGGACTCTTGGACTATGAAGATACAAGATTGAAGACTTCATCCCATGTCTGGATGGGACTTTCCTTGGCGTGGAAGGCAAGCTTGGCGATACAGATATGTAGATCTCCTACCATTGTGACCGACTCTGTGTAACCCTAACCCTATCCGGTGTCTATATAAACCGGAGGGTTTTAGTCCGTAGGACGAACAACAATCATACCATAGGCTAGCTTCTAGGGTTTAGCCTCTCCGACCTCGTGGTAGATCTACTCTTGTACTACCCATATCATCAATATTAATCAAGTAGGAGTAGGGTTTTACCTCCATCGAGAGGGCCCGAACCTGGGTAAAAACATCGTGTCCCTAGTCTCCTGTTACCATCCGCCTAGACGCACAGTTCGAGACCCCCTATCTGAGATCCGCCGGTTTTGACACCGACAGTAGCATTATAAGATGATCTCTCACTAAATTTCAAGATAAAAGTGTTCTCCCTGAGTATACACCGTTGCCAAAGTTCGTCGTGCCGAGACACCACGTGATGATCGGGTGTGATAAGCTCTACGTTCATCTACAACGGGTGCAAGCCAGTTTTGCACACGCAGAATACTCGGGTTAAACTTGACGAGCCTAGCATATGAAGATATGGCCTCGGAACACTGGAGACCAAAAGGTCGAGCGTGAATCATATAGAAGATACGATCAACATAGTGATGTTCACCATTGGAAACTACTCGATCTCACGTGACGATCGGACATGGTTTAGTTGATTTGGATCACATGGTCACTTAGATGATTAGAGGGATGTCTATCTAAGTGGGAGTTCTTAAGTAATGTGATTAATTGAACTTTAAAATTTATCATGAACTTAGTCCTGGTAGTATTAGCATATCTATGTTGTAGATCAATTGCTTGTGTTTAGCTCCACTATTTTATTTTTGATATGTTCCTAGAGAAAACTAAGTAGAAAGATGTTAGTAGCAATGATACGGATTGGATCTGTGATCTGAGGATTATCCTCATTGCTGCACAGAAGAATTATGTCCTTGATGCACCGCTAGGTGACAGACCTACTGCAGGAGCAGATGCAGACGTTATGAATGTTTGACAAAGCTCGGTATGATAACTACTTGATAGTTTAGTGCACCATGATTTACGGCTTAGAACCGGGACTTCAAAAATGTTTTGAATGCCACGGGGCATATAAGATGTTCCAAGAGTTGAAATTGGTATTTCATACTCATGCCCGTGTCGAGAGGTATGAGACCTCGGCGATTACTTTGCCTACATGATGGAGGAGAATTTCTTAGCTAGTGAGCATGTGCTCAGAATGTCTGAGTACTACAATCACTTGAATCAAGTGGGAGTTAATCTTCCAGATAAGATAGTGATTGACAGAGCTCTCTAGTCACTATCACCAAGTTACTAGAACTTCGTGATGAACTATAATATGCAAGGGATAACGGAAACGGTTCCCAAGCTCTTCATGATGCTGAAATCGACGAAGGTAGAAATCAAGAAAAACATCAAGTGTTGATGGTTGACAAGACCACTATTTTCAAGAAAAGGGCAAAGGGAAGAAGGGGAACTTCAAGAAGAACGGCAAGCGAGTTGCTGCTCAAGTGAAGAAGCCCAAGTCTGGACCTAAACCTGAGACTAAGTGCTTCTACTGCAAAGGGACTGGTCACTAGAAGTGGAACTGCCCTAGATACTTGGCAGATAAGAATTATGGCATAGTGAACAAAGGTATATTTGATATACATGTTATTTATGTGTACTTTACTACTGTTTATAGCAACCCCTTAGTATTTGATACTAGTTCAGTTCTTAAGATTAGTAACTCAAAACGGGAGTTGCAGAACGAACAGAGACTAGTTAAGGGTGAAGTGACGATGTGTGTTGGAAGTAGTTCCAAGATTGATATGATCATCATCGCACACTCCCTATACTTTCGGGATTAGTGTTGAACCTAAATAAGTGTTATTTGGTGTTTGCGTTGAGCATGAATATGCTTTGATCATGTTTATTGCAATACGGTTATTCATTTAAATTAGAAAATAATTGTTGTTCTGTTTACATGAATAAAACCTTCTATGGTCATACACCCAATGAAAATTGTTTGTTGGATCTCGATTGTAGTGATACACATATTCATAATATTGAAGTCAAAAGACGCAAAGTTAATAATGATAGTGCAACTTATTTGTGGCACTGCCGTTTAGGTCATATTGGTGTAAAGCGCTTGAAGAAACTCCATGCTGATGGGCTTTTGGAATCACTTGATTATGAATCACTTGATGCTTTTGAAGCATGCCTCATGGGAAAGATTACTAAGACTCTGTTCTCCGGAACAATGGAGCGAGCCACTGACTTATTGGAAATAATACATACCGATGTAAGCGGTCCAATGAGTGTTGAGGCTCACGACGGGTATCATTGTTTTCTGACCTTCACATATGATTTGAGCAGATATGGGTATATCTACTTGATGAAACACAAGTATGAAACACTTCAAAAGTTCAAAGATTTTCAGAGTGAAGTAGAGAATCATCGTAACAAGAAAATAAAGTTTCTATGATATGATCATAGAGGCAAATATTTGAGTTACGAGTTTGGCCTTCAATTATAACAATGTGGAATAGTTTCACAAACTCATGCCACCTGGAACACCACAGCATAATGGTGTGTCCGAACATGTTACCGATTTACCACTATCGTTTTGGGATTATACATTAGAGACAGCTCCATTCATGTTAAATAGGGCACCATCTAAATCCATTGAGACGACACCTTATGAACTGTGGTTCGGCAAGAAACCCAAGTTGTCGTTTCTTAAAGTTTGGGGTTGCGAAGCTTATGTGAAAAAGTTTCGTCCTGATAAACTCAAACCCAAATCAGAGAAATATGTCTTCATAGGATACCCAAAGGAGACAGTTGGGTACACCTTCTATCACAGATCCGAAGGCAAGACTTTCGTTGCTAAGAATGGATCCTTTCTAGAGAAGGAGTTTCTCTCGAAAGAAGTGAGTGGGAGGAAAGTAGAACTTGATGAGGTAACTGTACCTGCTCCCTTATTGGAAAGTAGTCCGTCACAGAAATCTGTTCCTGTGACTCCTACACCAATTAGTGAGGAAGCTACTGATGATGATCATGTAACTTCAGATCAAGTTACTACCGAACCTCATAGGTCAACCAGAGTGAGACCCGCACCAGAGTGTTACCGTAATCCTATTCTGGAAATCATGTTACTAGACCATGACAAACCTACGAACTATGAGGAAGCGATGATGAGCCCAGATTCCACGAAATGGCTTGAGGCCATGAAATCTGAGATGGGATCCATGTATGAGAACAAAGTGTGGACTTTGGTTGAATTTCCCGATGATTGGCAAGCAATAGAAAATAAATGGATCTTCAAGAGGAAGACGGACGCTGGTAGTAGTGTTACTATCTACAAAGCTAGACTTGCCAAAAAAAGGTTTTTCACAAGTTCAAGGTGTTGACTACGATGAGATTTTCTCACTCGTAGCGATGCTTAAGTCTGTCCGAATCATGTTAGCAATTGCCGCATTTTATGAAATCTGGCAAATGGATAAACAAAACTGCATTCCTTAATGGATTTATTAACGAAGAGTTGTATATGATGCAAACCGTAAGGTTTTGTCAATCCTAAAGGTGCTAACAAAATATGCAAGCTCCAGCGATCCATCTATGGACTGGTGCAAGCATCTCGGAGTTGGAATATACGCCTTGATAAGTTGATCAAAGCATATAGTTTTATACAGACTTGCATTGAAGCCTGTATTTACAATAAAGTGAGTGGGAGCACTACAGCCTTTCTGATAAATATATGTGAATGACATATTGTTGATCGGAAATAATGTAGAATTTTCTGGAAAGCATAAAGGAATATTTGAAAGGAGTTTTTCAGAGAAAGATCTCGGTAAAACTGCTTACATATTGAGCATCAAGATTTATAGAGATATATCAAGTCGCTTGATAAGTTTTTTCAATGAGTACATGCCTTGACAAAATTTTGAAGTAGTTTAAAATGGAACAGTCAAAGAAAGAGTTCTTGCCTGTGTTGCAAGGTGTGAAGTTGAGTAAGACTCAAAACCCGACCACGGCAGAAGATAGAGAGAGAATGAAAGTCATTCCCTATGCCTCAACAATAGGTTCTATAAAGTATGCCATGCTATGTACCAGACCTATTGTATACCCTGCCCAGAGTTTGGCAAGGGAGGACAATAGTGATCTAGGAGTAGATCACTAGACATTGGTCAAAATTATCCTTAGTGGAATAAGGATATGTTTCTCGGTTATGGAGGTGACAAAAAGTTCATCGTAAAGGGTTACGTCGATGCAAGTTTTAGCACTGGTCCGGATGACTCTAAATCTCAATCTGGATACATATTGAAAGTGGGAGCAATTAGCTAGAGTAACTCCGTGCAGAGCATTGTTGACATAGAAATTTGCAAAATACATACGGATATGAATTTGGCAGACCCGTTGACTAAACTTCTCTCACAAGCAAAACATGATCACACCTTTGTACTCTTTGGGAGTTAATCACATAGCGATGTGAACTAGATTGCTGACTCTAGTAAACCCATTGGGTGTTGGTCACATGACGATGTGAAATATGGGTGTTAATCACATGGTGATGTGAACTATTGATGTTAAATCACATGGCGATGTGATCTAGATTATTGACTCTAGTGCAAGTGGGAGACTGAAGGAAATATGCCCTAGAGGCAATAATAAAGTTATTATTTATTTCATTATATCATGATAAATTTTTATTATTCATGCTAGAATTGTATTAACCGGGAACATAATACATGTGTGAATACATAGACAAACATAGTGTCACTAGTATGCCTCTACTTGACTAGCTCGTTGATCAAAGATGGTTGAGTTTCCTAGCCATGGACATGAGTTGTCATTTGATTAACGGGATCACATCATTAGGAGAATGATTTGATTGACTTGACCCATTCTGTTAGCTTAGCACTTGATCGTTTAGTATGTTGCTATTGCTTTCTTCATGACTTATACATGTTCCTATGACTATGAGATTATGCAACTCCCGTTTACCGGAGGAACACTTTGTGTGCTACCAAACATCACAACGTAACTGGGTGATTATAAAGGTGCTCTACAGGTGTCTCCGAAGGTACTTGTTGAGTTGGCGTATTTCGAGATTAGGATTTGTCACTCCGATTGTCAGAGAGGTATCTTTGGGCCCTCTCGGTAATGCACATCACTATTAGCCTCGCAAGCAATGTGACTAATGAGTTAGTTGCGGGATGAAGCATTACGTAACGAGTAAAGAGACTTGCTAGTAACAAGATTGAACTAGGTATTGAGATACCAACGATCGAATCTCGGGCAAGTAACATACCGACAACAAAGGGAACAACGTATGTTGTTATGCGGTTTGACCGATAAAGATCTTTGTAGAATATGTGGGAGCCAATATGAGCATCTAGGTTCCGCTATTGGTTATTGACTGGAGACATGTCTCGGTCATGTCTACATAGTTCTCAAACCCGTATGGTCCGCACACTTAAAGTTTGGTGACGATCGGTATTATGAGTTTATGTGTTTTGATGTACCGAAGGTAGTTCAGAGTCCCGGATGAGATCAGGGACATGACGAGGAGTCTCGAAATTGTCGAGACGTAAAGATCGATATATTGGACGACTATATTCGGACATCGGAAAGGTTCCGAGTGATTCGGGTATCTTTTGGAGTACCTGAGAGTTACGCGAATTCGCCGGGGAGTATATGTGCCTTATTGGGCTTTAGGGGAAAGATAGAGGGGAGGTTGCGCCCCCCTCCCCAAGGCTTAGTCCGAATTGGACTAGGGGGAGGGGCGGCGCCCCCTCCTTCCTTTTCTTCTCTTTTCCCTTTCCTTCTCTCCTACTCCTACTACTTGGAAGGGCTCCTAGTTCTACTAGGAAAAGGGGAATCCTACTCCCGGTGGGAGTAGGACTCCCTTAGGGTGCGCCATAGAGAGGGCCAGCCCTCCCCCTCCTCCACTCCTTTATATACGGGGGAGGGGGCACCCCATAGACACAACAATTGATCTCTTGATCTCTTAGCCGTGTGTGGGCCCCCCTCCACCATATTCCACCTCGATCATATCGTAGCGGTGCTTAGGCGAAGCCCTACATCGGTAGCAACATCATCACCGTCATCACGCCGTCGTGCTGACGGAGCTCTCCCATGAAGCTCTGCTGGATCGGAGTTCAGGTGACTTCATCGAGTTGAACGTGTGCTGAACTCGGAGGTGTCGTGCGTTCGGTACTTGATCGGTCGGATCGTGAAGACGTACGACTGCATCAACCGCGTTGTGCTAACGCTTCCGCTTTCGGTCTACGAGGGTACGTGGGCACACTCTCCCCTCTCGTTGCTATGCATCACCATGATCTTGTGTGTGCGTAGGAATTTTTTTGAAATTACTATGTTCCCCAACAATGACATGTCAAGTCAATCATTCTTTAATTTTTTCGAGCAAAAAATAACCCATAAAAACATAGTCTACAAATTAGCAAAACAAGGATCCCAAGGTTTATATAATTGCCATGATAGGTCACTATAGAGATATAATATATCTCTATAATGACCGTGTCATGGCATTTAAATGAAGCTTGGGATATGCAACTTCCCACCGGGTCACCCATCCTTGGACTACTCCAGCCCGAGCACTCTTAACTTCTGTGTTCTATTCGACTAGGCTAGCGGATGGGAAGACGCCCCTTGCTGATAAGAATTGCCTCCTTGCCATTAAGGCATTTCACACTAGTCACCCTATGGGTCCTACTCCCTCCTATCACACACATTTGTACTTTTAGTAACTGTGTGGGATATTTACATGGCCGGTGTGTCGCCGCTAGCCTTCAATGAGAACTGACACTGGTAGCGGGAAACAATGCGAGAAGAGGTAGGAAATCGATGAGAGGAGTGGCGAGAAACGGTGGCCTGTTTAGAAAACCTAGTAGAGAAGGAAGCGTGAGCTAGCACGACACATGCACACAGTGCTTACCCATGTACTGCATGTGCTGTCGAAAGGGCTCAGGGTTGCAGTTCGATCTGGGAGCATCCAACGGTGCACACGTACGATCCGTGGGGTTTGGGTTCTGGCCAATCAGAACGCACAACTCAGATCGCGCCCGCAGCAAGGGGGAGGGGGGCAGCGGCCACGGTTTGGTAGGCACATGGCTTTCGTGAGTGAACCGTGTGCTATTTGAAAACATTTCATGAGAATAATCTCAGTTTTTAAATCCCCGTAAATCCAAAACTCACACGAAAATCGTGAAACCTGGTATGGTGTCACGACATGGCACATATATGTCGAGGAATTTTTTCGTCCATTTTGGCGCAAGTTTTATTACAAGCCTCTTACAAACCGAAGCTTCTCTCAAAGAAGCCTCATGGTTCCGATAGGGAAACGTGCCCCCCTTGTGGGCGAACCATAATCACTGCCTCTTTCGCCTTGTAATTTCTTCTACGAGCAACATGGGACGACATGATATCTATGCTGAAATTTAAACTTATTCAGGGTTCGTTTGGCCTTTTTATACACTTATTGAGTTTCCTAAGCATTTAATGTCCATAATTCAAATCTGAATTTCAAATACATGCTCCAGTTCACCAAAATGGCAAGAAAATTTATACATATGTCCTTGGGTGCATGTTTAGGTCCCATGCCAGGAATGGGAACGAATTACAACCATACCCGCGTCCTGGCTCATCCTCAAACATTTGGAATCTCGGTTTTTAAATCCTCTTAAATCCTAAACTCAGTAGAAAGTCATCAAAGGTGGCATGGTGTCACGTCATGGCATATATATGTCGTGGTAAAAACATTGTCCAATTTGGGCCAAGCTTTATTACAAACCTCTTACAAACCGGAGCTTCTCTCAAAGAGGCCTCGTGGTTCCGATTGGGAAACGTGTTCCCCTTGTGGGAGAAACGTAATCACTTGCACTTTTCACCTTGTATTTGCTTCTACGGGCAACATGGAACGACGGGATATCCATGCTGAAATTTAAACTTATTCAGGGTTCGTTTGGCCTTTTTACACACTAATTGAGTTTCCTAGGCATTTAATGTCCACAATTCAAATCTGAACTACAAATACATGATCCAGTTCACCAAAATGGCTAGAAATATTATACATGTGTCCTTGGGTGCATGTTTAGGTCCCATGCCAGGAATGGGAATGAATTACAACCGTACCGGTGTCCTGGCTCATCCTCAAACATTTTGAATCTCAGTTTTTAAATCCCCATAAATCCAAAACTCACTAGAAAGTCATCAAAGGTGGCATGGTGTCACGTCATGGCACATATATGTCATGGTAAAAACATTGCCAATTTGGGCCAAGCTTTATTACAAACCTCTTACAAACCGGAGCATGTCGCAAGAACCCTCGTGGTTTTGATAGGGAAATGTGTCCCCTTGTGGGCCAAACGATAATTGCTCCCTCTTCTAGCCTCGTATTTTCTTCTATACGCAACACGGAACAACGGGAGATTCGCGCTGAACTTTGAAATTATTCGGAGTTTGTTTGACCTTTTTTATTCATTAATTGAGTTTTCTAGGTATTTAATGTCCATAATTCAAATCCGAACTACAAATACATGCTCCAGTGCACCAAAATGGCTAGAAAAAACGTACATGTTTCCTTGGGGTGCATGTTTAGGTCCCATGGAACGAATTGGAACGAATTCAGCCGTCTCGTCGTCCTGGCTTGGCCACAAACATTGTGAATGTCGGTTTTTAAATCTCTGTAAATCCAAAACTCACCAGGAAATCATGAAACTTGGCATGGTGTCACTACATGGTACATATAATTGTACAGTTTGGGCGAAGCTATATTACAAGCCTCTTACAAACCGGAGCCTGGTGCAACCCTCGTGGTTCCAGTAGGGAAACATGCCCCTCTTGTGGGCGAAACGATAATCACTGCCTCTTCTCGCCTTGAACTTTGTTTTCTACAGGAAACATTGAATAACAGGAGTGTCGTGCTAGAATTTGAAACTGTTCAGGGTTCATTTGGCCATTGTATATATTACTAATTAAGTTTTCTACGCATTTAATGTAGTCCATAATTCAAATTTGAACTACAAGCACATGCTCCAGTGAAGCAAAATGGGTGGGAAATCGTACTTGTGTCATTGGGTGCATGTTTAGGTTTCAATTAAGGAATGGGAATGAATTACAAACTTGTCGTCATCCTGAAACATTGAGAATCTCAGTTTTTAAATCCCAGTAAATCAAAAACTCACCCCAAAAAATGAAACTTGGCATGGTTTCATGACATGGCACATATATGTTGTGCTAAAAAAATTGTCCAGTTTGAGAAGAGGCGCACGCATTAGTAGCCAACGAAGTCCTTTTTGAAAACAAAAAGCTGACACGTTAATATCGCAAATGGTTGTATTATATTAACTGTGTCGAAATTTAACCATACTGTGTTTGATTAGACGGGACGAGCGCGAGAAGTCTGCCGTGCAGGCTCGACGGGACGCGTGCGAGCAGTCCACCGTGCAGGCTTGACGGAACGCATGCATCCTGTCCACCACGCAGGCTCGACGGGACACGTGCGAGTAGCAAGGTTGCCCATGCTCATCGGGAAGCGAGCTCTTTTACCTCCATGCACTAGCCGCCGCCCGCCTCGCTCACAACTTCCCCATTAATGGGTTAATTAAAGCACCTGGACGGAGGGTGTTTGCTTGTGATCCCATGGCATCATTTGCTTTGTTCGTGTTTCCAACTCATATTCCGGTCTAATTTAAATTTCCACATAGGGCAACGGATAATACGACCACAAATAAAGTGGCAACGGATAATACGATGACAAATTTACAATGGCGCAGATAATAATTGTCTTACATATTACGGATAATTTAAAATGCCACATGCGGCAAAGCCCGGAAGACACGGGGGCAAGAGAAGAAGGAAATTGCAGACAATGATCTGGGTCGCTACTGTCTCTACTCGTCGATGGATCGCCGGGCGGCGAAATCCTCCAGCTCCTTCAATTCCTCACGACTTTGCTTGAAAGCAGCCACGGATTCCTCCACCTCCTACTCGCGCTCGATCCGGAGGTTCCTCAAGTCACCCATCAGTTCCTTGACGACCGCTGTCAGTGTCATCCCCGAGGTAGAGCTCTGCTCATGCAGCATCTTCCAGCCGGCGGCCTCCTCCTCCTTCTCGGCGAGCGCCTTGAGGAGCTTCGCATTGTCGCCCAATAGTTGCTCGACGAGGCTGGTCGCCTTGTCAACCGATGCAATGCTGATCTTGAGCAGCTTCATCAAGTGTCGACCAGCTCCTTCTGCTTAGTGACGCCAGCGAGAATGTCATCGTCACCGGCCAAGGACTTCAGGAACGCCAGCTCGTCGCAATGGCCGACACCGCGAGTGCGCTTGTGAGAGCCCTCGCGTGCCCGTGAGAGCTCGTTCGAGGGCTCCGAGGCGCGCCGGGACATCTCTGCTGCGGCTGCGGCTTCGCGGGGGGGGGGGACCTCTCTAGTGCTTCCACGGCCTTGGTCTTTGCTGCCTGGTTATATGTCCACCCTAAACTCCTCCTACCAGTCATGGCGGAACGACTTGACAGGAAAGACCAGTTTTGTGGGTGATGAGGAGGGGAACTGTGAAGTAATTCTCGAGTGGGTAGTTTTTGTAGCCCGGTGCTAAGTGTGAACACATATTAGTTTGATAGGTGTGAACAGATGTCGGAGTAATGGGCCACGGGTAGGTAAACCCGAGCCCCCGACCTTTCAAGACATCGGGGCAGGCTGCGCCCCTCAAGACCCCAAGACGAAGAGCCGCTTTCTGGGAGTCGGTGGCGAGGCCGCCAACAGCCCCTCACGGCCGAGTCCCAAGGACGACTTCGAGATAAGCCGGCTCCTAACTGGCGGCTTCCAGAGAAGCCGGCTATGGGGAGTCGGCCCGCGACTCCAACCATCTCCTGCCTTCGCGACTATGGATGGGACGGGGTGCGGCCACCGCGCGGCCCATCCCTGCCCTGTTCGCAAAGGGCAGGCATGGCCACAGTGCACCGTACCAACGAAGATCCCCATCCGGCGCGGCACTATTGCCATGTCGGCCCTGACATCAGCCCCGTGGCCAGCGCCCTGTGCCCACGACGGCCTGTCTGTACGACCCAGAGACGGCAGGATTTACCGTCGGCGGGTGCGTAAGACGGCGAGAGCGCCACAAGACGGACCCGTTGGGAGTCGGCCCCTAGGAGTCGGCCGGCCACTCCGACGGGCCCCGCTCGCCATTAACCAGACAAGATGGGGAATGGCTACAGTGATCGCCCGTCAGGCGGCGGCACTGTTGCCATGACCCCATGACCAAGCCAGCGTCATTAGAGGCGCGGCTACAGTAATCCGCAGCCGGCAAGACCCGCCCGCGGACAAGGCCCTGTCGGCCCCATGTCGGCCGTCGGCTGGCGGGCCCCAGAATGGCGGAGAAGACGGCGACCTGAGAGACAGACGGTTGGGACCCGCGCCCAGCCAGATTACCATTGTACCCCCGGGGGGTAGGCCTATATAAAACCCCCGGGGCACCCATGCAACGGGTTGGACCTTAATAGTTTTGGACACACATCGAGGGAAGGGAAGAGCTAGCTGTGCCCTTCTCCTTCCTCACCCTGAACAGCTCAAGGAGCAACCTTGTATCCACTTTGCCATAGTGATCACGCGGAGACCCCGCAGAGCAGCAGTAGGGGTATTATCTCCACGGAGAGCCCTGAAGCTGGGTAAGATCCGCCGGCGTGCATGCCTTCGCCTCATCCCGTTTCCAGACACCGGCGACATTCTACTCGCCCCCACCATGATAAGCCATCCTTTGGCATATGTCGCACCGAACCCCTGACATTTGGCGTCCACCATGGGGCTAGGTGCACCGTCGTCCGGAGACCTGCTCTGGACGGGAATCCTTTTCCTCCCTGGCAAGCGCAGCCAGCCCGGCACGCCAGACGGAGTCCGCACCGACACGCTGCACAGCGCTGAGATCGCCGTGCGGCCAGCTGCCTCGCCGAACTTGTCGGTGAGGTTCGCCTCTCCGACGAGCCTGCATCCGACGCAGGCACGGGCGGCCCCGAGAGCCTCCTCGCGGGCCTCCTTGACCAACTCCATGTCGCCGGCGAGCCTGCCGCGGACTTGGAATCTATAGGCTCCACCGACCCGATGCTGGTCGACTCCGACACCGCGTCGCTCGACGCGTTCCCCACCAACGTGGTGGTCTACGACGAGCCGCTCCCTCGCGGGGAGAGTGGCGGAAGCACCGTCACAGAGGTACTCGTCATCGGTCATGGCGAGCATTCCGGCGAAGGAGCCCATGACCCCCTCGACGCGGCTCTGCAAGACCTGACCGCGCCTATTCCGGAAGACCCTGATGCCGAGATGCTGGAGGCACGCTGCCTTCAGCTCGTCGAAGGCGCGAAGAAGCTGGCAAGCATGAGACGCTTGTCAGAAGCCTACCAGCGTGAGATGGATCGCGCTGGCCTCGCCGCCCCAATCGGGCCTAAGCCGCCTAAGCGCTGGTACAACAGCGGCGTGGCCATCGCCAACCTTTTCGGGGCCAATCGCCCTGTGTACGCCACGCCTGCGGAGAACATCCGCGCCGCCCAGGCGGCGGCGGACGAGCTGGACAACTTCGAGGGTGAAGAGCGCCACCTGATGACGGAGCGAGTCCAGCAGCTCCTCGACGCGGCAGAACGAGGCCGGCTGCCGCACGAAGGCGCCGCAACGACAAAACGACGACCTGCCTCCCCGCCGAGATCAAGGCGCGACGTCTCTGACACCGACTGACGGTGTCCGCGGAAGAAAAAACAAGGATCCGGTTGTCAGCCACAGTCGGACTCACATCTCCATCGAGCGCGACCAAGACGGCCGCCCAAGAGCAGTGGAACGGCGGGACGACTATCTGCCTCCTCCTCCTCGCAGAGAAAGGCGAGTCTCCCCGCCACCCGTCGAGCATCCGACTCGCGGCGACCGCCTTGGACGCCGAGAGGGAGTCGGAGAAAACGATGCCCGCCACCGGATCAACCGACTCCATCGATCCCGGGCGCTGGAAGAAGAAGACGAGTTGGGTCCGCCCTGTTTCGGACCTCGTATCCGAGACGAGCCCTTTCCTAGAGGGTTCACGCTCCCCCGAGATATGCCCAAGTACACCGGCTCCGTAAAGCTGGAAGACTGGCTGGTTGACTACTCCATGGCCGTCAACATAGTGAACGGGAACAAGCGTGTTGTCGTAAAGTATGTTCCACTCATGCTCCAGGGCACGGCCCGGACATGGTTGAACAGCCTGAAGCCCCGCAGCATCAACAGCTGGGTCGACTTCACCGAAGCCTTCGTTCGCAACTTCACAAGCACGTACAAGCGACCTCCCAAGCCTCGCCAGCTTTCCTTGTGCGTGCAAGGCCCCAGCGAGTCAACTCGCGACTACCTCACGCGCTGGGCCGAGCTTCGGAACTCCTGCAAGGGCGTGCACGAGGTGCAAGCTATCGAGTACTTCACCGCTGGGTGCAGAGAAGGCACCCTCCTCAAGCACAAGCTCCTCTGCGACGAGCCGGAGACCCTCGACGAGCTACTGATCATAGCAGATAAGTACGCCACAGCCGACTCCTCCATGAAGGAGGAGATTGAAGTTATTGCGACCGGCAAAGTGGGTCCTCAGGCTCCCAGAACTCCGGCTGGAGACTCCAGTCGGCGACAACAACAGAACGACCACAAGCGCAAAGCCCCACCACCGCTTCCAAAGAGCCGGCAAGGTTCTGCGATCGAAGACCAAAGCCGGAGGGGCAGCCTCCGGCCAAGCGGCAGTAAAGGCGGCAAGTCCAACTGGTTGCCGGCCTTCTTCTACGAAAGGCAGACTCTAGATGGTCCCTCCAAGTTCCATAGCGGCCCGGCCGTCAAACCACACCACCGGAAGTGCCACCGCTCACCAGATCGCCAAGGAGACGGCCTCCTGCCTGCCCGCTTTCTTTGGGTCGCCGCCTCCACCGCCGCCCAAAGAGCCGGGTTGTCATGCCGGTCGGTGCAAAGGCAAGATGAGTACCGTAAGAGCACGGAGCCTATGTGGTCTTCACCAAGGTGGCCGACGATCGACGCAGAAAGGGTCAGAAGAAGAATAGTGAATGCAAGAGCATCGAGATACTCCAATTCATGCACCGTCCGAGAGGCCTATCAGGTGGAGCAGAGCTGATCACTCGAAGGTGATGCGAGTCCGGGCTCCTACGCCCTGGTCTTGGGAGCCACCCTTGCCATGAGATAGGCGGGCGGCTGCTTCTCGCGAGTGCCGATAGACGAGGCGTAGCATCAACATCCTGTACAAGGACACCATGGAGAAGTTAGGAATCAATCAAAGACAGCTTCAGAGCAGCCGGACTGTGTTCCACGGCATTGTACTCCGGCCTTTCCTGCTCACCGATCGGCAAGATCCTGATAGATGTCCTCTTTGGGGACAAAGATCATTTCCGCCGAGAACCAGTTTGGATCGAAGTGGTGGACAAAGAAAGTCCTAACCACGCTCGCCTTGGACAACCCGCTTTGGCCAAGGTCATTGAGGTCCCCCACTACGCCTACCTCAAGATGAAGATGCTCAGTTCCAAGGATTACGACCGTGGCCGGCGACTCTGAGAAAGTCGTCCGCTTGGGCGGCTGAAAGCAGTCGGCTAGCCGAGCCCCTGGTGATCGCAGCTGAGAAGCGGCTTCTTGATCGGGTTGTGGCGATGGCCGGCAAGCAGCCCGAGATATCTCCCAACCCCAAGGAGTCGGAAGCTGAGGGCTCGTTCAAGCCGGCCAAAGAAACAAAGAAGATACCCTTAGACCCGGAGCACCCAGAGAGGTACGCTGTCATAGGTGCAAACCTTGACAGCAAACAGGAAGGCGAGCTCGTCGATTTCCTCCGTGAGAATCGGGACATCTTCGCATGGTCCCCTAAAGACATGCCGGGTGTACCGACGGAATTCGCCGAGCACAAGTTACATGTCCGATCTGATGTGAAGCCCGTCAGGAAGCCCTTGCGCCACCTGTCAGAAGAGAAGAGAAGAGTTGTTGGAGAAGAGATAGCCCGGCTCCTAGCGGCCGGTTTCATTATGGAAGTATTTTTTCCAGAATGGTTAGCAAACCCGGTCCTAGTACTAAAGAAGAACAAGCAGTGGCGGATGTGTATTGACTACACAAGCCTCAACAAAGCTTTCCCCAAGGACCCATTCTCTCTACCGAGAATTGATCAGGTGATAGACTCCACAGCCGGATGCGATCTGTTGAGCTTCTTAGATGCATATTCAGGATATCACCAGATCAAGCTGAACCCGGCTGACCGGCTGAAGACCGCCTTCATCACGCCGTTTGGAGCCTTCTGCTACCTGACCATGACGTTCGGCTTAAGGAATGCCGGCGCCACCTTTCAGCGTTGCATGCAGAAGTGCCTCCTCAAGCAACTCGGCAGAAACGCCCACGTCTACGTAGACGATGTGGTGGTGAACACGGAAAAGCGTGGAACACTGCTGGAAGACCTTAAGGAAACCTTTGAGAACCTGCGTTGATCCCAGATCAAGCTCAACCCTGAGAAGTGCGTCTTCGGAGTACCAGCCGGCCAACTCCTTGGTTTCCTGGTCTCTGAACGCAGCATAGAGTGCAACCCTGTGAAGATCAAGGCCATCGAGAGGATGGAAGTACCCCGCCGACTGCTAGATGTGCAAAATTTCACCGGCTGCTTGGCGTCCATCAGCCGATTCATCACCGGTCAAGCGAGAAAGCTCTCCGCTTATACCAGCTCATGAAGAAGACCACCTTCTTTGAATGGAACCACAAAGGCGGACGAAGCTTTTCTCCGATTGAAGAAAATGCTGACTACTTCCCCTGTCTTTGGCGGCCCCGACTCCTAAAGAGCCCATGCTCCTGTACATTGCCGCCACCACCGGGTAGTCAAGACACCATTGTAGTTGAGCGCAAGGAGGAAGGCAAGGCGCTACCTGTCCGAAGACCGGTATATTACCCGAAAGCGGCATCACGACGTCCAAGCACAAATACCCCCACTACCTGAAGATGGGATACGGCGTGCACTTTGCCGCCAAGAAGTTGAAGCCATACTTTCAAGAGCATCCAATCACTGTGGTTTGCACAGCCCCACTAGCCGAGATCATCGGAAGCCGAGATGCTTCTGGACGAGTGGCCAAATGGGCCATAGAGCTGGCGCCCTACACCATCTATTACCAGCCCTTTACCGCCATCAAGTCGCAAGCACTGGCCGACTTCCTCGTCGACTGGGACGAGAACCAGTACCTGCCGCCAGCGCCCGACTCCACCCATTGGCGGATGCATTTCGATGGCTCCAAGATGCGCACAGGCTTGGGAGCCGGCGTTGTCCTCACTTCCCCCAAAGGTGACAAGCTCAACTATGCGCTACAGATCCATTTTTGCCGCCTCCAATAACGTTGCCGAATACGAGGCGCTCATTCACGGGCTCCGACTTGCCAAAGAACTTGGCATTCGCCGGATCCTGTGTTATGGCGACTCCGATTTGGTGGTCCAACAGTCATCTGGCGATTGGGACGCCAAAGATGCAAACATGGCGAGCTACCGTTTCCTGGTACAGCAACTCAGTGGATATTTCGAGGGGTGCGAGTTCCTTCACGTGCCAAGAAATGACAACGACCAAGCAGACACCCTGGCACGAATCGGCTCCACCCGCCAGGCAATACCATCCGGCGTCGCCCTTCCGTGCCTCCTCAAGCCATCTGTCAAGCCTTCACCAGAATCAGACTCCATTTTTGTGTCGGCTCCCCCTGAAGAAGTCGGATCCGACTCAAGAGCCCCAGCAGACGGCACGAGAATTCTTACAGATGGCCCCAAAAATGCCGCAGTTGAAGCCGGCCCGGGGACTTCAGAACCCAGCCCGGGGACTGCGGCGACCATTGCGAAGACTCCAGAGCTCGGCCCGGGGACTGCACCAGTCGGCCCGGGGACTCCATCAATCCAGCAAGCGGCCGCAGACTCCATCCCGCCGCCTCCTAGCCAAGCCGCCCTCGTCCAAGTAGCAGTACTAGCAGTTGAAGAAATAGCAGCACCCTCATGGGCCCAGCCCATCCTGAAGTTCTTATTGAGCAGAGAGCTACCAACCGACGAAATCTTGGCTCGGCAAGTACAACGCCGAGTGGCAGCCTACACCATAGTCAACAGAGAGCTAGTCAGGCGCAGCGTCACTGGTGTCTACCAGCGCTAAGGCCGAGCCGTAGCAAGGCCAAGCGATTCTCGAAGACATCCATCAAAGGCGAAAAGTCGCCACCATGCGACCTCAAGATCACTCGTCGCCAAAGCCTTCCGACACGGTTTCTTCTGGCCAACTGCCCTAGAATAGGCCAAGGAATTAGTGCAAAAATGCAAGGGGTGCCAGATGTTCCGCTCCAAGCCGTGTCAGCCGGCTTCCGCACTCAAGACTATCCCCATCGCCTGGCCCTTTGCTGTTTGGGGCCTGGACATGGTGGGACCATTCAAAGCAAAGACGAGGTGGCCTAACTCATTTACTTGTCGCGGTGGACAAGTTCACCAAGTGGATAGAAGTAAAGCCCATCAAGAAGTTAAATGGTCCAACTGCAGTGAATTTCATCGCCGACATCACGACTCGGTACGGCGTACCGCACAACATCATCACCGACAATGGCACAAATTTTGCCAAAGGCGCCCTGGCCCGTTTCTGCGCGACACAAGGCATCCGACTGGACTTAGATTCCGTTGCCCATCCGCAGTCAAACGGCCAGGTAGAGCGAGCAAACGGCCTCATCCTGTCTGGCATCAAGCCTCGACTGGTCGAACCACTGGAGCGTTCGGCCGGCTGTTGGCTTGATGAGTTGCCAGCTGTCCTCTGGAGTCTGCGCACGACTCCAAACAAGTCAATCGGCTTCACACCCTTCTTCCTCGTCTACGATGCTGAAACCGTCATCCCAACGGACATAGAGTTCGACTCCCCGCGAGTCACCATGTACACCGAGGAGGAAGCAGAAGAAGCACGTGAAGACGGCGTCGATCTGCTGGAAGACGGCCGGCTGTTGGCACTTAGCCGGTCCAGCATCTGCCAGCAGAGCCTGCGCCGCTACTACAACAGGAAGGTCAGGCCGAGATCTTTCCAAGAGGGCGACCTTGTGCTCCGACTGATCCAGCGAACAGCCGGCCAGCACAAGCTGTCGGCGCCTTGGGAAGGCCCCTTCATTATCAGCAAAGTGTTGGGCAACGACTAATACTATCTGATCGACGCCCAGAATCCGCGAGCACGCAAGAGGGACGACTCCGGCAAAGATACGGAACGGCCATGGAATGCAAATCTTCTCCGAAGATTTTACAGTTGATGCAGTATGTACCATGCTACCTTTTGTATTAAAGTACCAAGACTTCGGGCCCCCCGAGACGAGCTCGGGGACTGCCCTTTTTTGTTATCTGTATGATAAGAATTATGCCTTCGAGTATGTTAATCTTTGTTATGCCGCTTGGCACCGGGTTCGACTAGTCGGCCCGGGGACTCGCCGCCTCGTGCTATGAAATGCTTCCTGCAGTCGGACAAGTAGTGTGCGGTGCCTAAGCCGTCTCCTGTCAGAAGCCGCAGCTCGCAGAGCGATCGCTTGGTGGGCAGGAGTAAGGAAGAATGGGTGCCCACATGAAAACTGGCTAAGGACTCAAAGCAAAACATAGCTTAAGCCGGTTTCAAATCTCTTCGCAAAGCCGACTCTTGAGTAGTCGGCTTGCCGCTTTCTATCCAACTTGTTAAGAAGACTCTAAAAAATGGCCAAGTACTTGCCTTCCCAAGAGTAGCCAAGCACTTGATCCAAACGGGAGTCCGCAGAGCGGTTGTCCGACTGGGAAGGCGGCGACTAAGGGAAGGCGGCAAAGGAAAAAGCCACAGGAGCAATGAGCAAGGAAAGATAGAATTAGGATAAATATTTACATAGCATAGGCCCTTGGCCGAATCTTCAAGCAGAAGTTCAAAATACACCCCGCGGGTGGAATAGTGTGAATTAACAAGTTTTTCAAAGACTATTAAAGAAGATAAAATAAAGGCAAGACGGCAGCCTAGGAAGCGGCAGACGGGTTTCGAGGGTCGGAGGAGACGGTGGTGTCAGGCGCCGGGGCGGCCGGCTGGGCAGTCTCGGCTTGATTATCTCCGTGGCGGCAAGCCCGGGCCGGGCGCGTTCTTTGGAGGTGCGGTCGAGCTGAGGCTGGTCGCCCGCCTCCGTCTTCTGGCGCCTGCCTCGCCTCCATCCTCCGCCTCGCCTTCCTCCTCGGCGCTGGAGCCGATCACCTCCGCCGAGTCCTCGTCATAATCCGGGTTCATCCCGAACCACTCCGGCGGCGCCTCCCCGCCGTCCTCAGCCCGCTCAGGGACGAAGATGCTGGTGTCTGTGTAGTCGGCGATCGCCGCCGCACGCTCAATGAGGGCGTCTTCCGCAGCCAGCAGCTCCGCTTTGGGCCTCGACCTGACGCTGCCAGCCGGTCCAGATCCAGCCACAGATACCACGCCTTGACGAATTCCAAGGCCCGGCGCGCTCGGCTGGGCCGACGAACCTTCCAGCCTCAAGACGGCCAGCCGCGACCTCCAGCCGGTCGGCAGTCCGACCGGGAGTCGCAGAATCGGCATGTCCGCCATAGGGCAGCATCATCGCTGGCGCCGACACGTTGAAGCCGGCGCAGCATCCGATGGGCCGGCCGCAGACGAGCCTCGATGCTCAGAAGCTGCTCGTCAAGGGTCCGGGGGGCGTTGGCAGCAATCTCCGCACCATTTTCCCTCCGCGCCTCGCGATCAGCCTCGATGGCTTGATTGGCCGCCTGCGTGTGGCCGGGGAAGAAGTCTGCCAAGACGAAAAAGAAGCAAGTCAAAAAATCAGGAGTCAGCCCAACCTATAGTCAGCAGCTCAAAGAAAGAAAGTAAAGAAACTCACCGTCGATGATGTCCTCTATTTCGTGGAAGCCAGAGGTCAGCTGTGCCTCCTTGTCGGTCCAGGAGGAGCGCTCGCTTTCAAACTCGGCCAGGAGAGCAGCCTCTTTCTTCTCCGCCTCGTCCTGCGCCTTCTTAAGCAGCTCCCTTTGCTCTGCCAAGCGTAGCCAGCAGGTCGCGCTCTGGGCGAGCTTGCTGCACTAATCCCCCTTTGCCCGCAAGGCGGTGTCGGCCTCCCCCAGGTGACGTCGGTGAGTGGCGTTGGCCTCTGAAGAATAAAAGGAAAAGGACGTTAAGTCGTCAACTAAGAAGGTCGCCGGGAAGATCCGGCCCGACTGCTCAGCAGTCGGCCCGAATCTCGGGGACTACAGCCCGCGGGTGCGCCAGCGTGCCCCCGCGAAGAAGAAAGAAGACTCACCCCGGCTCCTCAACAAGTCGGCGGTCCGCTTGCCCAGCTCCTCAACATTGCAGTTGAAGGCAGTGACACGGAGGTTGTGATACTCCTGTGATAAGCATTTCAGACAAAGGTAAATATTTTGAACTCACCAGATGGAGTTCCGAGCCGCCTGCTCAGCAGCCGGCCCGAAACTCAGGGACTACACCCAGTGGGTGCTTTGGCGCGCCCCCACAGAGAAGAACAAGAAAAAACTCAAAGAAGAAAGCACACCCGAACGGCGGCTCGCGACGCCAGATGCGCCTTGGTGCAGTTCTGGATGGCATCGCCCTCGGCTTGCAGCTTTGCCTGAACATCCAGAAGCGCCTGGATCAGCGGGCCTGTGCCGCCTCCTCGCACCCACCCAACGGGCGCGGCGCTTGTCGCCTCGGCATCTGGGATGGCCGAGCTGGCAGCGCCAGTCTCCAAGGGGCGTGGCGCCGAAATCGCCTTCTCAAGACGGCGGCGCACTGGCGAGGCGACCTGAAGGAGCAACTTCGCCACGGCCTCGTCCTCAGTCGGCGACACCGGCGGGTCCGCCTGCTTTTTACCTCGTGCGCTCCCAGACGGCGGCGGTGGCGGCACGGCCGTGCCCGACATGGAGGCCTTGCCGCCTTCCTTCTCCATGATGGGGTGCTCGCCGCCGGCTCCCTCAGTGTACCCCGTGAACTCCAGGGGCGGCGGCGCGGAGCTCAGCGGGGTGACGAGCAACGCTGGTTGGAGGCGCGCGGCCTCCTCGGCTCGCCGCTTTGCCGCGACGGCGGCTTCGGCCTCATCTAGCTTCCTCTGGGCAGAGGCCGCCGCCTTCTCGGCCTCCGCCTTCTCCAGGCGGGCGGCTTCTTCCTCGTCGCGCTTCTCATGCGCGTTCCGCTCCGTCGCCTCCCGGAGGTCGGCGGCGGGGTCAATCCGCCGAGTAGTGGCGGACGTCTCTACCGACCCCATGACGGAGGCGGCGGCGACCCTCTCTAAAGTAAGGGGAGCCCTGATGCGAGGAAGACATATAAAAGATTTGGACAAGATTCACCGAAAGAAAACAAGACAAAAAGCGAAAGCACTTACGCGGAGACCAGTGGCGGCTTTTTCACTTCCTTGCGGAAGCGGTTGGCCTTTGCGAACGCCTCTTCCCGCTTGGTCGCGGTGGCCGCCCCCTTGAACTTCTTCGACCGGACGCCAAGCAAGCTCGGCCCGGCCCAGCACTTCTTCGCGCCGCCTCGACCACCCAAGCCGGCGGAGGAACTCGCGCTCGGCTTGCCGACCTTCGGTTGGTGGCGCGGGGCGACTTCCCCCTCGCTGTCATCTTCAGGCTAGTCGGCAAAGGTAGCCGAGGGCCTGAAGTCGCCAGCTCCTCCTCCTCCTCCTTCGGCGTCGGCCTCCATCGCCGCCGCCCCCAACTCAGGGTCGTCGACGTCGCTCTCCGCCCGGTCGAGGACGAATTCACGGGCCGGCCCCGTGGTGCCGGCTGAAGGCTGGATGAGGGGGTTCTGACTCGAAAAAATCAAAAAAGATCAGAGGTCGGATTCGGCTGAAAAAGAAAACAGAAGAGGAAGAGAAACGACTTACCACAGGCGGGGGGTTGGCGCGCGAGTACGGCTCCTTGCCGAACTGCCAATCCGCCGTGAGATTGCAGTTCACAATGTAGTTCACCGTGTCCGCCACCTCCGTGTGGGGCATGTCCTTGGAGCACAGCCGACTGGGGTCCCGGTGGCCGCTCATCTAACAGATCAGATGAGGTCGGCCTTGGAGCGGAAGGACTCGGCGCGCCCGCAGGCGGCCAGGTCGGCCCGGTCGAAGCCCTCCGATCGCGTCGGCCAAGACTCGAGTCGCTGACGGTGGCGGCACCAGCAGAGTCAGCGTCTGGCCGGTGGGACCAGGCCGGGAGCCTCCCGCCAAGACGCCCGGCCGTGGCGGCAGATTGACCCAGTCGCCTTCTGGGGCGACGTTCTTCACGTAAAAATAGGACCGCTGCCACATCTTCACCGACTTGATCAGCGGAATGGTGGGAAACGGGTTGTCGGCCACCGATCTCCGCATCACGATAAAGATGCCGCACAGAGCCGGCACGCCGGTGACGTGCGTGCCAAGCTTGGACTGGAAGAACTCCCCTCACAGCTCGATGGTGGGGAGAACGCCGAGGAAGCCTTCGCACAAGGTGGCGGTTACCAAAGCAAGACCACCGTATTCGGAGTAAGGTGGTGCGGCTGGAGCCCGTGGAACTCCAAGAAGGCGCGGAAGAAACCGCTCGCCGGTAGCCCTAGGCCGCGCATGAGGTGTGAGCGAAATACGACCCGCTCGCCCACCTCCGGCGCCGGCGATATTTCTCCCGCCGGCGCGGCGCGGGCCCGCACTAGCCTCTTGCCGGGGAGCCGGCGCGTCTGGCGGAGGAACTCGATATGGTCGTCATCCACCTCGGAGCCGTCCCACACGCCGGAGCGCGCATCATGAGGTGCAGCGGCGGAGGAAGAGCTCATCGCCGCGGCGTGGCGTAGTTCGGCGCGACGGCGGCAGGATGAAGAAGAAAGCAGGAGGAAGCGGGGGGGGGGGGCAGGGAGATGGGCGCGCGTGCATCGCCGGCCCCCTCCTCCCGCCTACTTATAGGCTCATGGGCTGAGAAGCCGATGGGGCGGGCGTGGGATTAACTGCGCGCCAGACCCCACGCCCCATGATTTAACCCACGGGTTATCGCAGCGATTCTGACGTGGGAACCCCAACCGTCCGCACGGCCGCAACGGATCTGTTTGCGTGCCGAGGGGCGGTAGTGACGGGTCTCGCCTGACGGCATGTCCCGTCGCGCGCATGGGTGGGCAGACTAACCCTGCCGCGTGGCACCATGCGACGGGCTCAAGAACGGGCCGCTGCTCGAAACTTATCGTGCACGCACAGTTCCCGCTGCGACTTTCAAACCCCCTAAGGGGCAAGACGGCCTTCTGCGAGTCCGGCACCAGCTAGTCGGCCTAGAGGAAGACGGCGAGCAAGGCCTAGATACCACCACCAGAAGGATGAAACTGTTGAGGCTCCTCGACATGTCACCCTCGGCGCCTCACCAGCTTCGGGGACTACTATCGGAGTAATGGGCCACGGGTAGGCAAACCCGAGCCCCCCGACCTTTCAAGACTTCGGGGCAGGCTGCGCCCCTCAAGACCCCAAGACGAAGAGCCGCTTTCTGGGAGTCCGCGGCGAGGCCGCCGACAGCCCCTCACGACCGAGTCCCAAGGACGACTTCGAGATAAGCCGGCTCCTAACTGGCGGCTTCCAGAGAAGCCGGCTATGGGGAGTCGGCCCGCGACTCCAACCATCTCCTGCCTTCGCGACTATGGATGGGACGGGTGCGCCACCCGCTGCCCATCCTCGCCTGCTCAAGAAGGGCAGGCATGGCCACAAAGGCGCCGTACCAACGAAGATCCCCATCCGGCGCTGCAACCGCTGCCATGTTGGCCTCGACATCAGCCCTCAGGCAGCGCCTGTGCCCACGACGGCCTGTCTGCATTTACCCAGACGGAGGGATTACCGCTGGCGGCGGGGTGCGGACAAATGAGCGCCACAAGACGGACCCGTTGGGAGTCGGCCCCCAGAGTCGGTCGGCCCTCCCACGGGCCCAGCTCACCATTAACTGCACAAGACGGGAATGGCTACGGTGATCGCCCGTCAGCGGCCTTGTTGCCATGACCCCATGACCAAGCCAGCGTCATTAGAGGCGGCTACAGTAATCCGCAGCCGGCAAGACCCGCCACATGGCGGACAAAACTGTCGGCCCCATCATGCGAACCCGTCGGAGCCCGCCAATGGGCGGGCCCCAGCGGTCAGCGGAGAAGACGGCAACTCGAGAGATGACGGCTGACCCTCGCCCAGCTGGATTACCATTGTACCCCCAGGGGGTAGGCCTATATAAACCCCCCGGGGCACCCATGCAACGGGTTGGACCTTAATAGTTTAAGACACACATCGAGGGAAGGGAAGAGCTATCCGTGCCCTTCTCCTTCCTCACCCCGAACAGCTCAAGGAGCAACCTTGTACCCACTTTGCCATAGTGATCATGCGGAGACCCCGCAAAGCAGCAGTAGGGGTATTATCTCCACGGAGAGCCCTGAAGCTGGGTAAGATCCGCCGGCGTGCATGCCTTTGCCTCATCCCGTTTCCAGGCACCGGCGACGTTCTACTCGCCCCCACCATGATAAGCCATCCTTTGGCATATGTCGCACCCAACCCCCGACAACAGATTTGCAATTACTTATTGCGTTGTAATCTGCAATGTGATGAGAAACAAGGTCAAAATTTATTGATGGCAGAAGGTTGACCACATGGTTGCTCACCGTTGAGGCGGCCTCGGCGCACTCTGCTCGCGTCCATCCGAGCGTTTTGCTCACCATTGTGGCGGCCGTGGCGCGCTCCGTTCATTCGACTCGGTTGTTTGCCATGTATCACACACACACCCACACATCTTGTTAAGTTGAACCGTTTTTGTTGTGTTCCCTAATCGAAAACAGTTCGTCTGAGTGAACCGTGTGCCGTATATCACACACACCTTGACCTGGCTAACCGTTTCTGTTGCACTCCCTAATAGGAAATAGTTCATCGGAGCAAACTATATGCCATATATCGCACACACATTGATATTGTTGCCCGTTTCTGTTGTTCTGCCTCATCGCAAACAGTTCGAATGGATTAACTGTGTGCCCTGCATCGCACACGCAACTAAAATATGAACCGTGTTTGATGGCTCCACCATCGCAAACGTTTTGCACCTTTTTTGATGGTTTTTTTTACATCCCCGTTTGCAATTAATGCATCGCGCACAGTTTCGTGAAAGGGTCTCTGATCGTAGTGTTGTGTTAGCAGCATCCTGCAGTAGTGCAAATCCTATATCATACCAATCTCATGGCTCATGTGGTCACAAACTCATAGCTTGCCTAACATCTCAGGCTATACCCAATATATAATTAGACTACAATTACATTGGTTATTACAAACTTAGAAATTGTATAACAACTATACATCAAGATAATAACGGGAAATTTTAGTATTAATTTTTCAGTTAGCTCGTCTAGTTTCGAGAATAGTATTGTTGACCTTTTGATTGGTTTAACGGTGTAGAGTTATATTTAAACTAACAAAAATGCCCCTTTCTTTTGAATCATGAAACCTATGTCACTACAGGTTTATCCTCGTGATATATATAGAAGACTTCTATAGTCACGTTTTATATACTTTATATACATTGCTCAGTTATTGGCTTCTTCGCCCCCCTCATGCTCAAATCCTAGCTCCGCCCTTGCTTTCTCGTGCAATGACAAGCAAACAAACACCTATCATGAGAATAACCAATCTAGCATGGAAAAATATTGGCTGCCCCCTGCCCCATGAGCGGTACGGGCACTGAAAACAGAAAATTATTTTGAAAAAATAGAGTTGACACATACAAATTTACTTGGAACGGCATGTAAATACCGCATATAGGTAGGTATGGTGGACTCATTTGGCACAACTATAGGTTTAAGGGGTTGGATGCACAAGCAACATTCCCTCTTAGTACAAATGGAGGCTAGCAAATAGATTGAGAAGAGTCCAACCAAAAAAATTAAAATGGTCATAAACATGCATTGAACATAACTAACACTAAATAATGTACCATAAGAAGGACATCCATATTTCCTAGGAGTTCTAGCATACATGTTTTTAACAACCACATATTGGGTAACGTAGCATGCAATTTCAAAAAAATTCCTACGATCACGCAAGATCTATCTAGGAGATGCATAGCAACGAGAGGGGGAGAGTGTGTCCATGTACCCTTGTAGACCGCAAGCGGAAGCCTTAGTTTAACGCGGTTGATGTAGTCGAACGTCTTCACGATCCAACAGATCAAGTACCGAACGTACGGCACCTCCGAGTTTAGCACGCGTTCAGCTCGATGACGTCCCTTGAACTCTTGATCCAGTAGAGGGTCGAGGGAGAGTTTCGTCAGCACGATGCCATGGTGATGGTGATGGTTATCTGATCCACGCAGGGCTTCGCCTAAGCAGTACGACGCTATGACCGGAGGAGTAAACTGTGGAGGGTTCACCGCACACGGCTAAGAGAACAATTGATGTGCTTTGGGGTGCCCCCTGCCCCCGTATATAAAGGAGGAGGGGAGGAGGCCGGCCACCAGGGGCGCGCCAGGGAGAGGGGAGTCCTACTAGGACTCCAGCCTTAGTAGGATTCGCCCCCCCCCCCTTTTTTTCCTTCTTCCAAAGGGGGGAAAGGGGGAAAGGAGAGGGAGGAGGGGAAGGAAAGGGGGCGCCATCCCTCCCCTTGTCCAATTCATACTTCCATGGGGGGCACCCCTTGTGGGCTGCCTCCTCTCTCCCCTATGGCCCATGAGGCCCATTACTTTCCCCGCGGGGTTCCGGTAACCTCCCGGTACTCCGAAAAATACCCGAAACATTCCTGAACTATTCCGATGTCCGAATACTACCATCCAATATATCAATCTTTACCTCTCGACCATTTAGAGACTCCTCGTCATGTCTGTGATCTCATCCTGGACTCCGAACAAACTTCGGTCACCAAAACACATTACTCATAATACAAATCATCATCGAACATTAAGCGTGCGGACCCTATAGGTTCGAGAACTATGTACACATGACCGAGACACTTCTTCGGTCAATAACCAATAGTGTAACCTGGATGCTCATATTGGCTCCCACATATTCTACGAAGATCTTTATTGGTCGAACCGTTATGACAACATACGTTATTCCCTTTGTCATCGGTATGTTACTTGCCCGAGATTCGGTCGTCGGTATCCACATACCTAGTTCAATCTCATTACCGGCAAGTCTCTTTACTCGTTCGTAATGCATCATCCTACAACTAACTCATTAGTCACATTGCTTGCAAGGCTTATTATGATGTGCATTACCAAGAGGGCCCAGAGATACCTCTCCGATACTCGAAGTGACAAATCCTAATCTTGAGCTATGCCAACCCAACAAAACACCTACGGAGATACCTGTAGAGCATCTTTATAATCACCCATTTACGTTGTGATGTTTGATAGCACACAAGGTATTCCTCCGGTATTCAGGAGTTGCATAATCTCATAGTCAAAGGAATATGTATAAGTCATGAAGAAAGAAGTAGCAATAAAACTTAACGGTCATTATGCTAAGCTAGCGGATGGATCTTGTCCATCACATCATTCTCCTAATGATGTGATCCCATTCATCAAATGACAACACATGTCTATGGCCAGGAAACTAAACCATCTTTGATTAACGAGCTAGTCTAGAGAGGCATACTAGGGACACTTTGTTTTGTCTATGTATTCACACATGTATCAAGTTTCCGGTTGATACAATTCTAGCATGAATAATAGATATTTATCATGACATAAGGAAATATAAATAACAACTTTATTATTGCCTCTAGGGCATATTTCCTATAGTCTCCCACTTGCACTAGAGTCAATAATCTAGATTACATTGTAATGATTCTATCACTCATGTAGTCTTGGTGTTGATCATGTTTTGCTCGTGGAAGAGGCTTAGTCAATGGGTCTGCCACATTCAGATCCATATTTATTTTGCAAATCTCTATGTCTCCTTCCTTGACTTGATCATGGATGGAGTTGAAGCATCTCTTGATGTGTTTGGTTCTTTTGTGAAACCTGGATTCCTTCGCCAAGGCTATTGCTCCAGTATTGTCACAAAAGATTATCATTGGACCCAATGCACTAGGTATTACACCTAGATTGGATATGAACTCCTTCATCCAGACTCCTTCATTCGCTGCTTCCGAAGTAGCTATGTACTCCGCTTCACACATAGATCCTGCCACAATGCTTTGCTTCGAATTGCACCAACTAACAGCTCCACCATTCAATATAAATACGTATTCGGTTCGTGACTTAGAGTCATCTGGATCAGTGTCAAAGCTAGCATCGACGTAACCATTTACAACGGGCTCTTTGTCACCTCCATAAATGAGAAACACATCCTTAGTCCTTTTCAGGCACTTCAAGATGTTCTTGACCGTTGTCCAGTGATCCACTCCTGGATTACTTTGGTACCTCCCTGCTATACTTATAGCAAGGCACACATCAGGTCTGGTACACAGCATAGCATACATGATAGAACCTATGGCTGAAGCATAGGGAATGACTTTCATTTTCTCTCTATCTTCTGCAGTGGTCGGGCATTGAGTCTGACTCAACTTCACACCTTGTAACACAGGCAAGAACCCTTTCTTTGACTGGTCCATTTTGAACTTCTTCAAAATCTTATCAAGGTATGTGCTTTGTGAAAGTCCAATTAAGCGTCTTGATCTATCTCAATAGATCATGATGCCCAATATATAAGCAGCTTCACCGGGGTCTTTCATTGAAAAACTCTTATTCAAGTATCCTTTTATGCTATCTAGAAATTCTATATCATTTCCAATCAACAATATGCCAACTACATATAATATTAGAAATGCTACAGAGCTCCCACTCACTTTCTTGTAAATACAGGCTTCTCCAAAAGTCTGTATAAAACCATATGCTTTGATCACCTCATCAAAGTGTATATTCCAACTCCAAGAGGCTTGCACCAGTCCATAAATGGATCGTTGGAGCTTGCACACTTTGTTAGCACCTTTAGGATCGACAAAACCTTCTGGTTGCATCATATACAACTCTTCTTTAAGATATCCATTAAGGAATGCAGTTTTGACATCCATTTGCCAGATTTCATAATCATAAAATGCGACAATTGCTAACATGATTCGGACAGACTTAAGCATCTCTACGGGTGAGAAGGTCTCATCGTAGTCAACTCCTTAAACTTGTCGAAAACCTTTTGCGACAAGTCGAGCTTTGTAGACAGTAACATTACCATCAGCGTCGGTCTTCTTCTTGAAGATCCATTTATTCTCTATGGCTTGCCGATCATCGGGCAAGTCCACCAAAGTCCACACTTTGTTCTCATACATGGATCCCATCTCATATTTCATGGCCTCAAGCCATTTCGCAGAATTTGGGCTCATCATCGCTTCCTCATAGTTCGTAGGTTCATCATGGTCTAGTAACATGACTTCCAGAACAGGATTACCGTACCACTCTGGTTCAGAACGTGCTCTGATGACCTACGAGGTTCGGTAGTAACTTGATCTGAAGTTCCATGATCATTATCATTAGCTTCCTCACTAATTGGTGCAGGCATCACTGGAACTGATTTATGTGATGAACTACTTTCCAATTCCAGAGAAGGTACAATTACCTCATCAAGTTATACTTTCCTCCCACTCACTTCTTTCGAGAGAGACTCCTTCTCTAGAAAGGATCCATTCTTAGCAACAAAGATCTTGCCTTTGGATCTGTGATAGAAGGTGTACCCAACAGTGTCTTTTGGGTATCCTATGAAGACGCACTTCTTCGATTTGGGTTTGAGCTTATCAGGCTGAAGCTTTTTCACATAAGCATCTCAACCCCAAACTTTAAGAAATGATAGCTTAGGTTTCTTGCCAAACCACTGTTCATACGGTGTCGTCTCAACGGATTTAGACGGTGCCCTATTTATAATGAATGCAGTTGTCTCTAATGCATAACCCCAAAACGATAGTGGTAAACCGGTAAGAAACAACATAGATCGCACCATATCTAATAAAGTACGGTTACGACGTTCGGACACACCATTACGCTGTGGTGTTCCGGGTGGCGTGAGTTCTGGAACTATTCCACATTGTTTTAAATGAAGGCCAAACTCATAACTCAAATATTCACCTCCGCGATCATATCGTAGATACATTATTTTCTTGTTACGATGATTCTCCACTTCACTCTGAAATTCTTTGAACTTTTCAAATGTTTCAGACTTGTGTTGCATTAACTAGATATACCCATATCTGCTCAAATCATCTGTGAAGGTCAGAAAATAGCGATACCCACCGCGAGCCTCAACACTCATCGGACCGCATACATCGGTATGTATTATTTCCAGTAAGTCAGTAGCTCGCTCCATTGTTCCGGAGAACGGAGTCTTAGTCATCTTGCCCATCAGGCATGGTTCGCAAGCATCAAATGATTCATAATCAAGTGATTCCAAAAGTCCATCTGCATGGAGTTTCTTCATGCGATTAACACCAATATGACCTAAACGGCAGTGCCACAAGTATGTTGCACTATCATTATCATCTTTGCATGTTTTGGCATCTATATTATGAATATGTGTATCACCACGATCGAGATTCAACAAAAATAGACCACTCTTCAAGGGTGCATGACCATAAAAGATATTACTCATATAAATAGAACAACCATTATTCTCTGATTTAAATGAATAACCGTCTCGCATCAAACAATATCCAGATATAATGTTCATGCTCAACGCTGGCACCAAATAACAATTATTCAGGTCTAAAACTAATCCCAAAGGTAGCTGTAGAGGTAGCCTGTCGAGGGCGATCACATCGACCTTGGAACCATTCTCGACGCGCATTGTCACCTCGTCCTTAGCCAATCTCCGTTTAATCCGTTGCCCCTGTTTCGAGTTACAAATATGAGCAACCGAACTGGTATCAAATACCCAGACACTACTACGAGCATTAGTAAGGTAAACATCAATAACATGTATATCAAATATACCTTTGTTCACTTTGCCATCCTTCTTATCCGCCAAATACTTGGGGCAGTTCCGCTTCTAGTGACCAGTCCCTTTGCAGTTAAAGCACTCAGTTTCAGGCTTAGGTCCAGACTTGGGCTTCTTCCCGGGAGTGGCAACTTGCTTTCCATTCTTCTTGAAGTTCCCCTTCTTTCCTTTGTCCTTTTTATTGAAACTAGTGGTCTTGTTAACCATCAACACTTGATGCTCCTTATTGATTTCTACCTCGGCAGCTTTGAGTATTGCGAAGAGCTCGAGAATAGTCTTTTCCACCCCTTGCATATTATAGTTCATCATGAAGCCTTTATAGCTTGGTGGGAGTGATTGAAGAACTCTGTCAATAACACTATCATCCAGAAGATTAACTCCCAGCTAAGTCAAGTGGTTATGGTACCCAGACATTCTGAGTATGTTTTCACTGACAGAACTCTTCTCCTCCATCTTGCAGCTATAGAACTTGTTGGAGACTTCATATCTCTCAACTCGGGCATTTGCTTGAAATATTAACTTCAACTCCTGGAACATCTCAAATGCTCCATGACGTTCAAAACGTCTTTGAAGTCCCGATTCTAAGCCGTAAAGCATGGCACACTGAACTATCGAGTAGTCATCAACATGTGACTGCCAGGCGTTCACAACGTCTGCAGTTGCTGGAGGGGGTGGCACACCTAGCGGTGCATCAAGGACATAATTCTTCTGTGCAGCAATGAGGATAATCTCCAAGTTACGGACCCAGTCCGTGTAGTTGATGCCATCATCTTTCAACTTAGCTTTCTCTAGGAACGCATTAAAATTCAAGGGAACGGTGGCACGGGCCATTGATCTACAACATAGATATGCAAAAACTATCAGGACTAAGTTCATGATAAATTAAAGTTCAATTAATCATATTACTTAAGAACTCCCACTTAGATAGACATCCCTCAAGTCATCTAAATGATCACGTGATCCAAATCAACTAAACCATGTCCGATCATCACGTGAGATGGAGTAGTTTTCAATGGTGAACATCTCTATGTTGATCATATCTACTATACGATTCACGCTCGACCTTTCGTTCTCCAGTGTTCCGAGGCCATGTTTGTACATGCTAGGCTCGTCAAGTTTAACCCGAGTATTCCGCACGTGCAAAACTTTCTTGCACCCGTTGTATGTGAACGTAGATCTTATCACACTCGATCATCACGTGGTGTCTCGGCATGACGAACTGTCGCAACGGTGCATACTCATGGAGAACACTTATACCTTGAAATTTTTGTAAGGGATCATCTTATAATGCTACCGCCGTACTAAGCAAAATAAGATGCATAAAAGTAAACATCACATGCAATCAAAATATGTGACATGATATGGCCATCATCATCTTGTGCCTTTGATCTCCATCTCCAAAGCACCGTCATGATCTCCATCGCCACCGGCTTGACACCTTGATCTCTATTGTAGCGTCGTGGTCGTCTCACCAACTATTTATTCTACAACTATCGTTAACGCATAGAGATAAAGTAAAGCAATTACATGGCGTGTGCATCTCATACAATAAAGTGACAACCATAAGGCTCCTGCCAGTTGCCGATAACTTTTACAAAACATGATCATCTCATACAATAACGTATATCACATCATGTCTTGACCATATCACATCACAACATGCCCTGCAAAAACAAGTTAGACGTCCTCTACTTTGTTGTTGCAAGTTTTACGTGGCTGCTACGGGCTTCTAGTAAGAACCGTTCTTACCTACGAATCAAAACCACAACGATGTTTCGTCAAGTTTGTTGTTTTAACCTTCAACAAGGACCGGCCGTAGTCAAATTCGATTCAACTAAAGTTGGAGAAACAGACACCCGCCAGCCACCTTTATGCAAAACAAGTTGCATGTCTGTCGGTTGAACCGGTCTCATAAATGCGGTCATGTAAGGTTGGTCCAGGCCGCTTCATCCAACAGTACCGCCGAATCAAAATAAGACGTTGGTGGTAAGCAGTATGACTATCATCCCCCACAACTCTTTGTGTTCTACTCGTGCATATCATCTACGCATAAACCTGGGTCTGATACCACTGTTGGGTAACGTAGCATGCAATTTCAAAAAATTCCTACGATCACGCAAGATCTATCTAGGAGATGCATAGCAACGAGAGGGGGAGAGTGTGTCCATGTACCCTCGTAGACAGAAAGCGGAAGCGTTAGTTTAACGCGGTTGATGTAGTCGAACGTCTTCACGATCCAAACGATCAAGTACCAAACATACGGCATCTCCGAGTTCAGCACACGTTTAACTCGATGACGTCCCTCGAACTCTTGATCTAGCAAAGGGTCGAGGGAGAGTTCCGTAAACATGACGGCATGGTGATGGTGATGGTGATGTGATCCGCGCAGGGCTTCGCCTAAGCACTACGACGCTATGACCAGAGGAGTAAACTATGGAGGGGGCACCGCACACGGCTAGGAGAACAATTGATATGCTCTGGGGTCCCCTGCCCCCGTATATAAAGGAGGAGGGGAGGAGGCCGACCACCAGGGGAGCGCCAGGGAGAGGGGAGTCCTACTAGGACTCCAGTCCTAGTAGGATCCCCCCCTTCCTTCTTCCGGAGGGGGAAAGGGGGAAAGGAGAGGGGGGAGGGGAAGGAAAGGGGGGCGCCACTGCCGGTGTCAAACCGCGGATCTCGGGTAGGGGGGCCCGATCATGCGTCTAGGGCGATGGTAGCAGGAAGCAAGGGACACAGATGTTTACCTGTGTTCGGGCCCTCTCGATGGAGGTAAAACCCTACTTCCTCGCTTGATTAATATTGAAGATATGGGTAGTACAAGAGTAGATCTACCACGAGATCATAGAGGCTAAACCCTAGAAGCTAGCCTATGATGGTATGATTGTAATTGTGATCGGCCTTCTAAGGACCAACCTCTCCGGTTTATATAGGCACCGGAGTCGGTCACAAGGAAGGAAATATAATATTCGGATCGCCAAGCTTGCCTTCCACGCCAAGGAAAGTCCCATCCGGACACGGGTCGAAGTCTTGAGTCTTGTATCTTCACGCTTCAATAGTCCGGACGATGTATATAGTCCGGCTGTCCGGATACCCCTAATCCAGACTCCTCAAGAGGGCCCTGAACCAGGCTTCAATGACGATGAGTCCGGGGCGCAGTCTTCTCTTCGGCATTGCAGGGCAGGTTCCTCCTCCGAATACTCCAAAGTACCTGTTACGACGAATAGTGTCCGGAACTCCATCAATGTTGTACTCCTTGGCTTCAGTGCCTCAATAATGACCATCTCCACGTGTCAAGAGAATGCGAGGATCCGGGGTATTTTTCGCACTTGCCATCCTGAATCTTTTGGGTTGACCGCCTATTTGAAGAGACGGGGATTCTCGGATCCAAACCTCACTCTTCCCCCTCGAGCAAGCATCCAACAGAGCGCTCCGGAAAAACCATTCCAACATGGCCGGTCGTCACAGCTCCTCTGCTCGCTCTCCTCGATCCAAGCCGGGGGACTGGGAAGAGTGTTCAGTTCCCCATAGCCATATGATTGAGTTACAAACCCAAGGGTTTCTTCCACTAGCATTCATGGTCCCTGTCCGAGCCGGAATAGCCACCTATAATGGCGGGGAGCAAGCGGAGAGATCTCCCAATCCGTCTCCAGAGGAGTGAATATGCCTCATCCCGCATCTACTAAGGGGCGTTGGGTTCCCTATCCACCCGTTCCTTCACGGGCTCCTGGAGTTCTACGGCCTCCAGTTACACAACTTCACCCCTGCCTCTATACTACATATAGCAGGGTACGTCGCCCTTTGCGAGCTATTTTTAGGCTACGAGCCTCACTTCGGGTTATGGAAGAAGTTGTTCTGCCTTGTCCCCGGCAACCAGGGAGAATCCCTATGTCAGGTGGGTGGGGCCGAAGTATGGCGCATCGCCGAGACTGGATACCTTTCCGGCACTCCCAAGAAGGCACCAGAGAACTAGCCTTCAGAGTGGTTCTACATTGACGATGTTCCCCTTCCGGATCCAGTCTGGACAGGCCTCCCCCAGTTCAGTAACGCCCGCCGAGGGCACATCTAAGCTGGCGCCCCCGAGGCCCCCAAGAGGAGGATACCAGGGAAATACATTACCTGACGAGCAGGATAAAGTTACTGGTCAAATCCGGACTGACGATAGTCGAGGTTATGGCAATACGCATAATACGGTGAGTGCAGCCGCTTTAATATCGGGGGAAGCCCATGTGGCACTTCAACGGGGAAGATGATGCCACCCGCCGTGGCCGTAAGGGTCCGGACTCCGCCACTGCTCTGGCAAGGATATTGTCCAATTTATACAAAGGGGAAGAGGAGGAATTCCTTCACATCAAACCGCGAGATGGATTCTCCATGTACAACCCCCCAAATTGGGTAAGTTGTCATTCCTTTCCCTACGTCACTTATTGTGGCATTCTTCGCTAAGATCATCCGCCTCGATATTCCCGAGCAGGAACTGAGGAGGGTCGTAGAAGGAATCTCCAGCCCATCCCCACAGCCAGAGGACCCCGGAAGGGCCCTAGATCCAGGTCTCGAAGAAGATCCGGATATTACCGTGGAGCTCGTCAACGGGATATTTTATCAAGCGAGCTGCGATGGCGCCTCAGTGGCCATTACTGCCGACTATCCCGGACCGCTTCCTACGTCGCGTGTAAGCCAAGTCGAAAAACCCTATCCTCCGAAGAGGACTCCCTTCAGATGTTATGCCTTAATTACCCTTGAAGTGTCGTGTTTTTGCAGAGACGACGGTCGGAGCATGGGGCCGAGCCCCTAGGGACTCGTCGGCCAAGGGCGTCCGAATCGGGCAGGCTCAAGAGGAAGGAGGTAAGGGTCGACTCGCCGCTACAGAGTAAGGCAAAAACTTGTGCTGTGATTATGGTATTTTGAAGTATGACAGCACCCTTTGTGTCCTGGCAGGAAGAGGAGCAGTCGGACTATATTCGGGGATCCTGCCAACCACACCTCCACCAGCCGGATTCCAGAACTGGCTTCGAGAGCGGAGGCGGGAGCAGGGCCGATGCCGCATAATTCTCCAACCGAGAATGCGGATATGCTCTCAGCCACGAATTCCGAAGTAGAGAGCGCCATGAATCACCGGCGCCGACGGGCCGTACTTCGGAACAACATCTTTTCCGAAGAGGCGTTTAACGCCTTCAATTCGAGAGACGCATACACCCGAGCTGCTCAAGGCGGGCTTGCCCGAGCGACGGACCAGTATACCAAAGATATACGGGTAAGAAAATTAGATAAGCATGTGCAGCAGTAGCCCCTGAGACTTGAAACGGTTGGAACAACTGTTTTAAGGATCAATTTATGCATGTGTCCTTGTAGATAAGAATGAGCAATTGTCTCGGAGCTGGAGGAATGCAAGGCCGAATCGAGGGCCGCAGCTGCCAAGTTAGAGGAATCCCAAAAGCCCTCGTCTGCAACAGCTTGTCGCAATTGTACGAAGATGCACCAGCTTAGTAAATGGCTGATATGACAAGTCTAATGTAAAATTTCGCAGACAATCCCGGGGTGAATCCGGAGGGGGTAAGAGAGGATGCATCGCATCTCAAAAGGCAGCTGGAGGCTGGCGAGCGCATTCTTACGCGAGTTAGGCAGGAAAAGAACAATCTTCAAGATGCCAAAGTCCAGCTGGACGTGGAGTTAAAAGATCTCCGTGCTCAGCTGGCAGACTCTCCGTGAAGGAGAACAAAAGGCTTCGACGTGGCATTTACGATAAGTGCCTAGACAAACTGTAGTATAGTTCGGCGAGGAAGTATATTGAAAGAATTTTGCTTGCAGGAATGTTAACGGGTCGCCCTGAGGAGGAGATGCCCTCATCTGCAAGTGATTTACTGCAAGACCTTCCGCAACTGCACGAGCGAGCTCGGCAAGTGATGCAGGGTGTTGCTCAGGCTTTGTAGCCATCAAGATTGCTGTCGAATGGCATGGGGGAGATTGTGGATATGCTTTAAGGAGCACGGCGGCGCTTCTAACAGAGGATTCTGCAGACAATCCCGGGGTGAATCCGGAGGGCGTAACATATGACGACTCGCATCTCAAAAGGCAGCTAAAGGCTGGCGAGCGCATTCTTACGCAAGTTAGGCAGGAGAAGAACAATCTTCAAGATGCCAATGTCCGGCTGGACGTGGAATTAAAAGACGTCCTCGCCACCGGTGGACTCCGTGAAGGAGAACAAAAGGCTTCGACCACGTAATTTACGGTAAGTGCCTAGATGAACTATATTACAGTTCGGCGAGGAAGTATATTGAAAGAATTTTGCTTGTATGAATGTTGACGGGTCGCCCCGAGGAGGAGATGCCCTCATCTGCAGGCGATTTACTACAAGACCTATCACAATTGCACGAGCGAGCTCGGCAGGTGATGCATGGTGTTGCTCAGGCCTTGTGGCCATCAAGCTTTCTGCCAAATGGCATGGGGGAGCTTGTGGATATGCTTCAAGGAGCCCGGCGGCGCTTCCGATTGTGGAAGATGTCCGCCTGCCGGCAAGGTGCAAGAGAAGCCTGGGCTATGGTGAAGACACGCTACACCAAGCTGGACCCGAACCATATGGCCGAAGTCGGACCAGCGGGGCCAGATGGGCAAGAAATTACCGTGAGTCTGGTATATGACCAGGTGGCGTTAGCCGCCAAGTATTCTCAACAGGATTGTAAGCTAGATAGCCTGTTGGATGGTATAGAGGAGGAATATAGTCAGTCTAAGTGACTGTGGTAATTCAATGGACATAAATAGTCCCTAGCCAGATTAAAATCATTTGTCATGGCGGACCTTTTGCTTCAGCCCCGGATCCTACTGATCCGGTGTGTCCGAATACCCGCCGATTATACAGAACCGGGGTATGCGTGGAGACCAGGCATAGGGGTCATAAGTGCTTGAATGCATAAGTACCCAACTAGTTATGTTATATTACATGGATAGTAAGAAACATCTTCCAGGGAGAATAGTTCCGTTAGGGGTTCCTTTCCCTGGGTACGCATGCGATGATGCACATGTCCAGACTACGAACGATGGCGCGGGATACAAGACTTCTGGGGATTTATGTTATAATAAACGAATACATCTTTTGTTCACCGACCGAATATTCTCTTAAGGAAGCTAGCTTTCAGCTTCACCCAGTCTGAGGTACACATCCGGCTGAACCCGCAGTAACAATCGCAGAGGTGCTCCCCTTATGCCCTAGCCGAATTGACAGGAACATAGGGCATAAACACAAGAGCCAGGCAACCCAGCTTAGCCACATCTTAAGTCATATCGATGCATATAATGGTGAAGAAAAGGCACATATGGAAACAGAATGCATATGTGATGGGCAGAAAGCCATGTGAGTAATTATTTTTAGCTTCCGTATAGGAAGCCCCCAGGTATTGCTTACACACCTAGTGCGGCCGGAGTGATCCGGGAATCCGCACTGTATTGAATACTTTGTGTGAAGAGAAAAAAGGTCGAGAAAGGAAAAAGGGATGGAGCATAATTAAAAAGGAGGGGTTAGGAGACGAACATTGAGTTCGGCATTAGGCGTAGAATCTCCGGAGTCTGGCCGCGTTCCATGGGTTCGGCTCGAGTCTGTTATCGGATGCATTACGTAAGCGGTATGCTCCTCCGGTGAGAACTTTTTCAATGACGAAGGGACCCTCCCACTTGGGTTTGAGCTTGTCCTTCTTCTCCGGTAGGCATAGAACAAGCTCGCCAATATTGTAAGTTTTGGCCCGCACTTCTCTGCTTTGATATCGTCGAGCCTGCTGCTGATAGAATGCGGAGCGGGCTTTTGCGATGTCGCGCTCCTCCTCCGTATGCCCAAGTTATCCTGCCAATCTAACTCGCTTCTTCTTCAGACATGCTTACGCGTGGCGAATCATGTATTATGTCGCAGGGTAATACTGCTTCCGTGTCGTACACCATAAAAAATGGTGTATATACGATGGTGCGATTCGGCGTGGTCCGCAGCCCCCAGAGTACGGAGTCGAGCTCCTCGACCCAGTGCGTATCCAAATCTGTCAAGGATCGCACTAGTCTGGGTTTGATGCCGCTCATGATGAGACAATTTGCCTGCTCTACCTGGCCGTTTGTTTGGGGATGGTAGACGGAAGCGTAATCAAGCTTAATGCCCATTTTTGCGCACCAAGTTTTCACTTTGTCGGCTGTGAAATTTGAGCCATTATCAGTGATGATGCTGTGGGGGACACCGTATCGGTGTATGACCCCGGATATGAAGCCTATTACTGGTCCGGATTCGGCCGTTTTGACTGGTTTGGTTTCTATCCATTTGGTGAATTTGTCCACCATGACCAATAAGTATTTTTTCTTATGGCTTCCCCTTTAAGAGGCCCGACCATATCCAGCCCCCAAACCGCAAAGGGCAAGTTATGGGGATTGTTTGGAGAGCGGTAGGGGGCATATGACTCTGATTGGCAAAGAGTTGGCAACTAACGCAATGTTGGACAAGGTCCTGTGCGTCTGCTCGGGCCGTCGGCCAGTAGAAACCTGTACGGAAGGCCTCGCTGACTCATGCTCGAGCCGCGTCATGGTGCCCACCCATTCCGGCATGGATTTCAGCCAAGAGCTGACGCCCTTCCTCTTCGGAGATGCATCTTTGGAGTACTCCGGTAGCGCTTTTCTTGTAGAGTTCCCCTTCGTAGACTTTGTAAGCTTTAGAGCGCGGGATGATGCAGCGTGCTTCATTTTGGTCTTCGGAGAGCTCCTGCCTGTTTAGGTAGGCCAAGAAAGGCTCGGTCCACGAGGCGATTACAGCCATGATTTCGTGGGCCGAGGATGTTATTTCGGTGGTAGAACCTCCGACTATGTCTGATAGTTCGGAATCTGGGGGTGTATTCGGATCCGTGCTAGTATTGTCGGACTCTTCCCATACTACGGATGGCTTGAACAGCCGCTCCAAGAATATGTTAGGTGGGACAGGTCGCGTTTAGCACCGATGCGGCGAGGACGTCTGTCGCTTGATTGTTTTCTCGGGCCACATGGTGGAATTCGAGCCCTCGAACCGAAATGACATCTTGAGGACGGCATTACGGTAGGCCGCCATTTTCGGGTCCTTGGCATCAAAATCTCCATTTATTTGTGATATTGTGAGGTTTGAATCCCCGCGCACTTCTAGGCATTGAATGCCCATAGAGATTGCCATCCGAAGACCGTGCAACAGAGCCTCATATTCAACTGCATTGTTGGAGTCTGTGTATAATATTTGGAGGACGTATTGGACCGTGTCTCCGGTGGGAGACGTCAGGACTACACCTGCTCCCAATCCGGCCAACATTTTAGAGCCGTCAAAGTGCATGATCCAGTTTGAGTATGCGCCGTACTCTTTGGGGAGTTCGGCTTCTGTCCATTCGGCGACGAAGTCAGCCAATACTTGCGACTTGATGGCCCGTCGTGGTTTGTATGTTATGTCGAATGGAAGGAGCTCAATGGCCCATTTGGCAATCCGGCCCGTAGCATCGCGGTTATTTATTATGTCATCGAGTGGTACTTCGGAGGCCACCGTAATCGAACACTCTTGAAAGTAGTGTCGTAGCTTCCGGGATGCCATGAAAACCGTGTATGCTATTTTTTGATAGTATGGGTATCGGGATTTGCATGGGGTTAGGACGGTGGATACGTAGTAAACCGGCTTCTGGAGCGGGAATTTGTATCCGTCTGCCTCTCGTTCAACGACGAGCACCGCGCTTACAACTTGATGCGTTGCAGCTATGTACAAAGCATAGGTTCGCCAATATTCGCGCCGTTAGTACTTTGGATTACCGCCAATAAGGTCTTTATTTCATCCAGTCCGACCGCGGCTGCATCTGTCCACACGAAGTGTTCGGTGCACCGAAGAAGGCGGTAAAGAAGTAATGTATTTTCTCCTAACCTAGAGATAAAGCGGCTTAGAGCAGCCACGCATCCGGCTAGTTATTGGATGTGCTTGAGGTCTGTTGGTATAGCCAACTGTGACAGAGCTCGGATCTTTGCCGGATTCACTTCAATTCCTCTGTTGGAAACGATGAAGCCGAGTAGTTTCCCCGAGGGGACACCAAAAACTCATTTTTCCGGGTTCAGCTTGATGTCGTATGTCCGGAGATTGTCGAATGTAAGCCTCAAGTCGTCTATTAGGGTTTCGACGTGTCTTGTTTTTATGACCACGTCATCCACGTATGCCTCCACCGCTTTTGCTGATTTGCTTTTCCGGGCATGTTTGAATCATGCGTTGGTAGGTTGCACCGGCGTTCTTGAGCCCGAAAGGCATAGTGTTGAAGCAGAAGGGGCCATATGGCGTTATGAAAGCTGTTGCAGCTTGGTCAGACTCTGCCATCTTTATTTGATGGTATCCAGAGTATGCGTCGAGGAACCACAGCGAGTCGTGTCCTGCTGTGGCATCAATGATTTGATCGATGCGGGGGAGGGGAAAGGGATCCTTGGGGTAAGCCTTGTTGAGGTCTTTAAAGTCGACACATAAGCGCCAGGATTTGTCCTTCTTTGGTACCATTACCAGGTTTGACAGCCAATCCGGATGATTGATATCTCTGATGAATCCGGCCTCGAGTAGTTTGGCTAGCTCTTCCCCCATGGCCTGCCGTTTGGGCTCAAACCGTCTTAGAGTCTGCTTGACCGGTTTGTATCCTTTTAGTATATTGAGGCTGTGTTCGGCCAATCTGCGTGGGATGCCTGGCATGTCCGATGGGTGCCAGGCAAAGATGTCCCAATTCTCGCGTAAGAAGTCTTGTAGTGCGGCGTCCATCGCGGGGCTCAGCTGTGTCCCGACGGAAGCTGTCTTCATGGGGTCCATTGGATGTACTTGGAATTTGACTACCTCGTCTGCAGGTTTAAATGAGGTGGACTTGGGTCGCTTGTCGAGTATCACGTCGTCCCTGTCCATGGTGGCCCGCAGTATTGTTAATTCTTCGGCTGCTAGGGCCTCAGATAATGCCTCCAGGGCTAGTGCTGCGGTTTTGTTTTTGGCGCGAAGTGCGACGTCCGGATCACTGGATAGAGTGATGATTCCATTGGGCCCGGGCATTTTAAGCTTCATGTACCCGTAATTGGGTATAGCTTGAAAGCTTGCAAACGCATCCCGCCCTAAAAGGGCGTGGTATCCGCTGCTAAAAGGGGCCACTTGGAATGTGATTTCTTTGGACCTATAATTCTCCGGGGTGCTGAATACCACGTCGAGTGTGATTTTTCCTGCACACCGCGCTTCCCGACTAGGGATAATTCCCACGAAGGTTGTGCCGCTTTGTTCAATGTGGCCTTTGTCAATTTCCATCTTGCCGAGTGTCTCTTCATAGATCAAGTTTAATCCGCTTCCGCCATCCATGAGCACTTTAGTGAGTCGAAAGCCGCCCATGATTGGGCTAAGAACCGAGGCCGGTGCACAGACGGATGCAGGATCGAGGTTAAATCCTTTGGCATTAAAAGTTATAGCAGTGTCGTTCCAGGGGTTCATTTTGGCCATATGGCAAATTTCCGCGAAGCTTCGATGAGCGCGCTTGCGCCTACTGTTTGAGGCAAAAGTCTCAAAGACTGTTAGTACCGTATTGTGCTGGTTAGCGGGATGTTGTTCTGTGAGAAGATCCTCCCCACTTTTTGCAACCTGCCGGAGTATCCAACATGCCCTAAGGCTATGAGTTGGTGCTGTGTCCGGAGTGCCGTGGAGTTTACATGGCCCATTGAGCCATTTTTCCAATACGGTTCCCCGCCCTGGGGTGGGCTTTGGTTTCTTGGGGATTGGATCGGCCGACTTACGAGAGTTTGCCCGTTTAGTTCGGACAAAGGTTTTGGTGAAAGCCGGACTGTGCCAAAATTCAGCTTGAGTTTTCCAAACGCTTTCCATCGCACAAGATTTCAGATTATGATTGCTAAGTCCGCAGCGCATTTATGTCACGGCAACTTATAGGATTAAGGATTCCTTTGTCCGTGCAGTTTTGCGTAAGAGCGAGACTATGTCCTCCTCGTGGCGCCCCTCGACCTTGTTTAGCGCAAGGATGAATCTGGCCCAAAGAATGATGTCTTTGTCTCCAGGGCTCTTGCCTGATATGGGAGAGACGATTCAAGTCCGCGTGGGTGGTTATAGCTGAATCCGGATTCTGATCCGATCTAGCACCCCGGGCATGGAAGCTTCCGAGTTCAACAGCTCAGGATTCGGGACGCTGCCCAATTTTTTCCGCCCCTGCCTGGTTCTAAGTCCGGGACCCGGGTCATATCCTCCCCCGGGCGGGTGTCCGGCTCCGGGAGCTCAGCGGTCCGGACATAATTCGTCCTCAAAATAGAGGGATACTCCTTGTGTTGTTCCTCCGATACCGCTGTCTCATGGGTGGCTGGCGGGGATTTAATGTCCCTTTGGTCGGGTTTAAGCCTGATCAGGTCATAGTCCATTGCGAATCCCAAAGCGGCGATGCGATCCAAGAGCTCATTAAGAGAAGAGAGCTCTATCGGATCCATCTGTTCGGCGAGTTCCGAATTGATGTGAAGTTTATGCGTGATGACCCGAGAGGCCATCGTCGGCGCGACAGCCGATGGGGCGGCCATGACAAAGCCGCCTAGTCGGAGAGTTTGGCCTACAGCCAGAGCTCCCCCTGCGGTAATGTTGTCCTTGACAACGAGACGAGCCATCGAGCCTTGCAGCGACGACACAGAGGAACTCTCAATGAAAGCACCAACGTCGGTGTCAAAACCGGCGGATCTCGGGTAGGGGGTCCCGATCAGGCGTCTAGGTTGATGGTAACAGGAAGCAAGGGACACAGATGTTTACCCAGGTTTGGGCCCTCTCAATGGAGGTAAAACCCTACTTCCTGCTTGATTAATATTGAAGATATGGGTAGTACAAGAGTAGATCTACCCCGAGATCGTAGAGGCTAAACCCTAGAAGCTAGCCTATGATGGTATGATTTTAATTGTGATCGGCCTTCTAAGGACCAACCTCTCCGGTTTATATAGGCACCGGAGAGGGCTAGGGTTTACATGGAGTCGGCTACAAGGAAGGAAATATAATATCTGGATAGCCAAGCTTGCCTTCCACACCAAGGGAAGTCCCATCCGGACACGGGTCGAAGTCTTGAGTCTTGTATCTTCACGCTTCAATAGTCTGGACGATGTATATAGTCCGGCTGTCCGGATACCCCCTAATCCAGGACTCCCTCACTGCCCCTCCCCTGGTCCAATTCAGACTCCCATGGGGGGGCCACCCCTTGTGGGCTGCCTCCTTTCTCCCCTATGGCCCATGAGGCCCATTACTTTCCCCGGGGGGTTCCGGTAACCTCCCAGTACTCCGAAAAATACCCGAAACATTCCTGAACTATTTCGATGTCCGAATACTATCATCCAATATATCAATATTTACCTCTCGATCATTTTGAGACGCCTCGTCATGTCCGTGATCTCATCCGGGACTCCAAACAAACTTCGGTCACCAATAACTCATAATAAAAATCGTAATCGAACGTTAAGCGTGCGGACCCTATAGGTTCGAGAACTATGTAGACATGACCGAGACACCTCTGCGGTCAATAACCAATAGTGGAACCTGGGTGCTCATGTTGGCTCCCACATATTCTACGAAGATCTTTATCGGTCGAACCCTTATGACAACATACCTTATTCCCTTTGTCATCGGTATGTTACTTGCCCGAGATTCGATCGTCGGTATCCACATACCTAGTTCAATCTCGTTACTGGCAAGTCTCTTTACTCGTTCCGTAATGCATCATCCCGTAACTAACTCATTAATCACATTACTTGCAAGGCTTATTATGATGTGCATTATCGAGAGGGCCCAGAGATACCTCTCCGATACTCGGAGTGAAAAATCCTAATCTCGATCTATGCCAACCAAACAAAACACCTTCGGAGATACCTGTAGAGCATCTTTATAATCACCCATTTACGTTGTGACGTTTGATAGCACACAAGGTATTCCTCCGGTATTCGGGAGTTGCATAGTCTCGTAGTCAAAGGAATACGTATAAGTCATGAAGAAAGCAGTAGCAATGAAACTTAACGATCATTATGATAAACTAACGGATGGGTCTTGTCCACCACATCATTCCCCTAATGATGTGATCCCGTTCATCAAATGACAACACATGTCTATGGTCAGGAAACTTAACCATCTTTGATTAACGAGCTAGTCTAGTAGAGGCATACTAGAGACACTTTGTTTTGTCTATGTATTCACACATGTATCAAGTTCCCGGTTAATACAATTCTAGCATGAATAATAGATATTTATCATGACATAAGGAAATATAAATAACAACTTTATTATTGCCTCTAGGGCATATTTCCTACACCGCACTCCTTGGAACAAAATTAAGGGATTTATTTTCATATATAGGTTCCTTTATCAAATCAACAAAATTGGGTGAACAGTAATCATTTTAACATCTTCGCTGATGTTGCTAGATGTAGCACCCTTGTTTTTAGGAACATATACAAATTTGCAATTCTTGCTAGGAGGAGTCTTCTTAATAGTTTTAACGGAAGAAAAAGCGGAACCCAAATTATTAATAATTTCCTCCAACTTATCAATCCTAGCGGGACATTACTCCGACATTACTCCACCCTTTCATTAATTATCCGTTATTTTTCTTTTAGCATCTTAAGAATAATCCCTACTTTTGATCCAAATTTGAGTGACATGGTTATGAAACTTTTTATCCGAAGTTTCAATATGATCTATGGTAGGCATTTTTTTCAATAGCTTCTACCTTTGCATAACATGCTCCAAAGTTAAAATTGTTTCATTAATAGTGATAGGTGGTGATCCCACCAAATTTCCCATAGTATTGAAAGCATTCATAGGGTGACTACTCAAGAAATTCCCTCTGGTAATGGTATCAAGCACAAATCATACCAAGTAGTAATACCCACATAAAAATTGCGAAGAAGAACGGTAGTAGATTGCTTACGAGTTGACCTATTATGAGAATCGCAAATCCTATACCAAGAATCTTTTAAATCCCCCCTTGCTTAAAATAGAGAATTTCATTCTTAGGGGTACACGTGACAAGGGAAGAACTAGTCATAACGATAAAGCGAGCAAACAGGCAAACAAGCAAACAAAAAAGAAAATGGAAAATATTTTTGTATTTTTGTAAAAACTTTTTAGAAGTGGGGAGATGAAAACGAGAGGCAAAGGCAAATAAAATAAATGCAAGGAGATGAAGGTTTATGTGTAGGTACTTGATAGATGTTGATGATGTCTCGCCGGCAACGACGCCAGAAATTCTTCCTGCAACTTGTGAGCTGCGTTGGGATTTCCTCGAAGAGGAGGGGCTAATGCGGTACAATAGAGATAAGTATGTTTCCCCAGTTATGAAACCAAGGTTATCAATCTAGTAGGGGAATCACACAACAACTCGTTAGCAACACTTGCACACAAAATAACAAATCCTTGCACCCAACAAATACAATGGGTTGTCGATCCCTCGACGGTTACTTGCAAGATTAAATTGTGTAGTGATTGATAGATAGATAAAACAAAAAGACAAAATAAAGTAAAAACAGTAAAATTGCAGCAAGGTATTTTTAGGATTTTATTATATGATAAAAGTAGTCCTGGGGGCCATAATTTTCACTAGAGCCTTCTCTCTTGAAAATAGCATACGGTGTGTAAACAAATTATTGTTGGGCAATTGATAGAAAAGCAAATAATTATGACGATATCCAAGGCAATGATCATGTATATAGGCATCATGTCCGAGACAAGTAGATCGAAACGATTCTACATCTACTACTATTACTCCACACATTGACCGTTATCCAGCATGCATCTAGAGTATTAAGTTCATAAAGAACGGAGTAACGCCTTAAGCAAGATGACATGATGTAGGCAAAGAATACTCACACATGAATAAACCCCATCATTTTATCCTTAATGGCAACGATACAAATACGTGTCATGTCCCTTTCTGTCACTCGGATTGAGCACCACAAGATCGAACCCATCACAAAGCACCTCTCCCATTGCAAGAAAAAGCAATCTAGTTGGCCAAACCAAGTCAATAGATGGGAGAGAAATACAAAGCTATAATAACCGTGCATAAAAAGAGTTCAGAGTTGACTCAAATAATATTCATGGAAAATCCGGTCATAAACTCACAATTCATCGGATCCCAACAAACACACTGCAAAAAATGATTGCATTGAATAGAACTCCAAGAACACCGAGGAGCACATTGTATTGAAGATCAAATAGAGAGAAGAAGCCATCTAGCTACTAACTAAGGACCCGTAGGTCTGCGGTAAACTACTCACACATCATCGGAAGGGCAGCAAGGTTGATGTAGAGACCCTCCGTGATTGATTACCCCTCCGACGGAGTGCCGGAAAAGGCCCCCAGATGGGATCTCTCGAGAACAAAAACTTGTGGCATTGGAAATAGGGTTTTGACTGGCTCTTTGTTGGTTTTTCGATTTTAGAGAATTTATATAGGCGGAGTTAGGTCAAACGAAGCCACGTGGGCCCCACGAGCCGCCAGGGCATGCCTACCCCCTAGGCGTGCCCTAGTGCCTCATAGGCCCATGATTCATCTTCGGCCCTCTCCCGAAGCTTCCAATGACTCTTTTGTCCAGAAAATAATCTCCAAAAAAATTTGTGGCATTTGGACTTCGTTTGGTACTGATATTCTGGAAACCAAAAACGGGCAAAAAACAGCAACTGGCACTGGGCACTAAGTTAATAGGTTAGTCCCAAAAATGATATATAATTGCTGGTAAATGTATATATAATATACAAGATTGATGCTATAATAGCATGGAACAATAAAAAATTATAGATATGTTGGAGATGTATCAAGAACCCAAAATTAACTTTCAAGGCAGACCCCTTGGTATGATGCAAAAGGGAAGTTCTCAATGTGAAAATTGATATGCACGATCATATGAAGAGTGCCTCCAATGATCTGAGGGAGATCATGGAAAGTGGTTTTCAATCCCGCCAACCCCTATGATCTAACTCCACAAGAAGCCTGCGATAAACAACTCAATTTTGTCGCATGTATGATGATAAGGAAGGGTTTGTCCGTAAGTGAAAGGCAACCACATCTCCATGTCAACTCCGCCAAGCAACTATGGGATACTTTTGTGTTGACAAAACTAGCACGTCCACTCTTCAACTATCAACATATGAATGCGATGAACGATATGCACTACTTCATGATGGAAAAGGATGAGAGACCTCAAGAGCTTCATGAACATATCAAGTCTCTTACAGCAAAAATCGAGAGTTTTTGGATGTGCCAAGGCCTATGATGGATTCACCATGACCAATCACTTCGTTGTTGATAAGATGTTAACTGGTCTTGCGCCTCGCTATAAAAACATGGTTTGATACATAAGACATGATCATGGTTTCAAAAAAGACGACTCCCGATGATGTGGTTGCTACCTTCTTGCAACATGAAGAAAGGGAAGAACCGACTTGCCATGCAAGGGTTTGGACACAAAACAAACTTTTCATTGTAGAACAAGCACGCCCAAGTTTTTTAATGGAGTGAGGAAGGAGGAGAAGAACATGGGTAATAAGTTGACTCCAATGAATGCCCATCATATGATCAAATGTCACTCTTTGTGAAGATATTTAGCCCAGGTGCCTAAAGGAACAAGGGAAAGTTCTCATTGAAGAGAAAATGAGGTCTTGCTACAATTGTGAGTATCCACATCACTTTTTCGATGAGTATCCATGCGAGAAGAGGTAAGACAACCCAATATTTCCAAAGAAGAACTTCGTTGGAAAATATTTCCCAAACTCATGAATGCCAAGCTCAAAAAGGAGGAAGGGAAGGCCATAATTTCTCAAGAAGACTCCGATCCCGATGATGTTACTGTAGTTGCCGGTGTAGCCCAAGGGAAGCCTTTGAAGCTTGTCAACACAAAGGCGATGTGATCAAGTACGACTAGATGGTGAGTACAATGGTAACTTTGGCAAGTGCTTAATTGTCAAGGTGGCCGATGACGATGATTAGAATTCCTCTCCAAGCAAGTCTTAAGGTATCTTCCACTCCTAACCCTCCTCTCTTCACTTCCAAGATAATGTCGATGTTTATCATTATGCGAAGGGTGTGTGTGTATGTGTGTGTGTGTGTGTGTGTGTATTCTTTGATAAGATGCATAAGGTCATGGGCTCCCTCAAATGAAGGAAGCTCGCTATGTTTCGTTGTCTCATGGATATGGTGGGTAAGTACATCAAGACCATTGAGGAACTTTTTTTAGAAGAATAGGGCATCGCCCCGGCCCCATTTTTATATATGAGACCAACAGCAAGTCATAGCATCAGGTTTACAGTACTCGGGATGGGGCACACTCGCCAACATCCAGAATGTAACAGAGAGACTCACAGGCAGCCAAACCAGGACCCTGTCACAGAAACCTCTAAAGAGGAGAGGGTGGGAGGAGGACCAAACAGGTGGGCTACAGGGGCGCTAGCACCACAACATCACACCCCACTCCCATCGTGCAGCACTTCAACATGGAGGAACTCGAGGGGGGCACATGAACCTTCTTCAGCCTGGATTTGGCCAGAGTAGCATAGGAGGCCTTCTTGCAAGCTCCCAGACCGCCTTGGTAGCTTCCATCAGCATTGACCGATCTGCTCCAGTGCATAGCACCTTCCACAGGTCGCACCAGCTTGCAGCGCTTCTCAGCACGTCCTGCAATCCCAGCCAAGGAGAACCATTAAAACAAATATCATTCCTACGTTTCCAAATGGCCCAAAGAATAGCAGCATTAAGAACATTTTCTACAGTGTGTTTTTTATTGCTCAGCCACCACCCAGCTATGTCCAGAAACTGAGGATTTCTGTTGCAACCAGTAATCTGATGCATACATCTACAGATCTCTCGGGCAATCGCACACTCAAAAAACAAGTGAATGCAAGTTTCAGGTTTAGAGCAAAACACACAGTGCAAATCATCTACATTTTGTCTCTTAGAAAGATTGTCTCTAGTGAGCAGCTTATTATGAGCAAGCAGCCACAGAAAGATATGAATCCTAGGGGCACATGAATCTGCCAAACAGCAGGCACAAAAGTAGGCATAATGCCCCTAAAATTCAAAACTGCATAAAAGAGCTGACTGTGTAAGCCCCTTTGGAGTCTAACTTCCAAATAAGAGAATCCTCCTCCTCAGATAAGGATAAGGATTGAGCAATGCTACGGAGGTCGAACCATTGATGGAGTAGCCTCTCACCAACACATCTTCTAAAAGTAATTTTCAGATTATTCCCATCCCAAGCTTCAGCAATGGTAATTTTTTGCTCATTGGAAATGGAATATAATTCCCAGAATTGGATAGCAATACTACAAGTTCCAAACCACCGATCCTCCCAAAATTTAACCCTCTTCCCGTTGCCAACCTGCCAGTTATAGCCAAACATGGCAGCTTGGGCGGCCCACATCACCCCTTTCCAGAAAGGGGAAGCATGCAGAGTGGGGCAGGCAAAAATATTAGGGGAACAGGTATTATATTTAAAATCTATAATCTGCTTCCAAATCTTATCTCCCCCTGCTCATGTCTCTTAACCCAAGAGGCTAGGAGGCATAGATTCATATCAGTAAGGTTAGGGATACCAAGAAAACCATATTCCTTTTTCATAGTTACAACTCAATGTTAGCAAGATGGTACTTGAAATTACCATTGTAGCTATCCCAAAAACAATGAGCCAACTGAGAGTTCATAAGAGAGATGGCCCACTTGGGGAACCTAATAAAACTAAAAAGGTAGGTGGGGATACTGGCCATACAGGCTTTAACCAGCACCAGTCTCTTGGCTGGGGATAGTAGCCTACCTCTCCACCCACTCCCTCTACTGAGGGTTTTATCTACCACAAGTTGCAAATCCTCTCTCCTCAACCTAGAGTGGTGCAGAGGAACACCTAGATATTTCCTAGGCAACTTCCAAAGTTTGCACCCCAATGCTTGGTAAATAGGGCCAGAAATGCAATCAGGGACAGTAAGGGGAATCAAATCACACTTATGAAAGTTGATCCTAAGGCCAGATAGCTGCTTAAAGCACGACAAAAACCATTTTAAATTTTAAGCAATTTCGAGCTTGTCATCGATGAAAATAAGGGTATCATCTGCATATTGTAGACTAATTATCCCAGTAGGATACAACCTGGTCATCAGTCCTCTAATATGAGAGTGCTGAGCAGCTCTAGTGAGCATCCTGGTTATACGTCTCTGTCGTATCTATAATTTTTTATTGTTTCATGCCAATATTAAACAAGTTTCACATATTTTTGGCAACTTTTTATATGATTTATTGGACTAACCTATTGATCCAGTGCCCAGTGCCAGTTCCTGTTTGTTGCATGTTTTTTGTATCGTAGAAAATCCATATCAAACAAAGTCCAAAAGCGATAAAAATTTACGGCGAATTATTTTGGAATATATGCGATTTTTAGGAGGTGGAATCAACGCAAACGGGGGCCCACAGTGCCCACAACCCACCAGGGCGTGCCGCAAGGACCCAAGCGCGCCCTGGTGTCTTGTGCCCTCCCTGAAAGTCGGTTGGGGCCCTTCTTCTGGCGCAAGAAAGCTAATTTATGGGAAAAATCATGTTAAAATTTCAATGCAATCGGAGTTATGGATCTCCAGGAAATTAAGAAACCGTGAAGGGCCAGATCTTGGGAACGCGAAACAGAAGAGGACAGAGACGGAAACCCAATCTTGGAGGTCCTCCCGCTCCTCCGCTGCCATGGAGGCCATGGAACAGAGGGGGAACTCTCCTCCCATCTAGTGGGGAGGCCAAGGAAGAAGAAGGAGGAAGGGGGCTCTCTCCCCCCCCCCCCCCTCTCCCGGAGGCGTCGGGGTGCCGCCGGGGCTAGGATCGTGACGGCGATCTACATCAACAACCTTGCTACCATCAACACCAACTTTCTCCCTCTCTATGCAGCGGTGTAACACCTCTTCCCCCCGCTGTAATCTCTACTTAAACATGGTGTCAACTCCATATATTATTTCCCAATGATCTATGGTTATCCTATGATGTTTGAGTAGATCCGTTTTGTCCTATGGGTTAATCGTGATCTTGGTTGGTATGATTGTATATTTCATTTATGGTGCTGTCCTACGGTGCCCTCCGTCTGGCGCAAACGTGAGGAGCCCTCGCTGTAGGGTGTTGCAATACGTTCATGATTCACTTATGGTCGGTTGCGAGAGTGACAGAAGCTTAAACCCGAGTACCGAGTAGGTGGGTTGTTGCATATGGGATAAAGAGGACTTGATACTCAATACTATGGTTGGGTTTCACGACCTTAATGATCTTTAGTATTTGCGGATGCTTGCTAGGGGTCCAATCATAAGTGCATATGATCCAAGTAGAGAAAGTATGTTAGCTCATGCCTCTCCCTCATATAGAATTGCAAGAATGATTACCGGTACTTGTTATCGATTGCCTAGGGACAAATGACCTTCTAATTGACAAAAGCTATCTACTTTTATTACCTTGCAATTTATTCGTAGTTTTATTCTTGCAAAGTACTCGTAGTTTTATTCTTGCAAAATAGTTTCATACTTGTCCTAGGTAAAGCAAACGTTAAGTGAGTGTAGAGTTGTATCGGTGGTTGATACGTCTCCAACGTATCTATAATTTTTTATTGTTCCATGCTATTATATTATCTGTTTTGGATGTTTAATGGGCTTTGTTATGCACTTTTATATTATTTTTGGGACTAACCTACTAACCAAAGGCCCAGTGCAAATTGTTGTTTTTGCCTGTTTCAGTGTTTCGCAGAAAAGGAATATCAAATGGAGTCCAAACGGAAATAAACCTTCGGGGGAGTTATTTTTGGAACAAACGCAATCCACGAGACTTGGAGTGGACGTCAAGGAAGGAACGAGGCGGCCACGAGGTAGGAGGGCGCGCCCAGGGGGGTAGGCGCGCCCCCACCCTCGTGTGCCCCTCGTGGCTCCACCGACCTACTTCTTTCGCCTATATATACTCATATACCTCGAAAAATCCAAGAGCACCACGAAACCCTATTTTCACCGTCGCAACCTTCTGTACCCGTGAGATCCCATCTTGGGGCCTTTTCCGGCCCTCCGTCGGAGGCGGAATCGATCACGGAGGGCTTCTAGATCAACACCATAGCCTCTCCGATGATGTGTGAGTAGTTTACCACAGACCTTCGGGTCCATAGGTATTAGCTAGATGGCTTCTTCTCTCTCTTTGGATCTCAATACAAAGTTCTCCTCGATTCTCTTGGAGATCTATTCGATGTAATTCTTTTTGAGGTGTGTTTGTCGAGATCCGATGAATTGTGGGTTTATGATCAAGATTATCTATGAACAGTATTTGATTATTCTCTGAATTCATTTATGTATGATTTAATATCTTTGCAAGTCTCTTCGAATTATCAGTTTGGTTTGGCCTACTAGATTGATCTTTCTTGCAATGGAAGAAGTGCTTAGCTTTGGGTTCAATCTTGCGGTGTCCTTTACCCGATGAGGGGCAGCAAGGCACGTATTGTATTGTTGCCATCGAGGATAAAAAGATGGGGTTTATATCATATTGCTTGAGTTTATCCCTCTACATCATGTCATCTTGCCTAATGCGTTACTCTGTTCTTATGAACTAAATACTCTAGATGCATGTTGGATAGCGGTCGATGTGTGGAGTAATAGTAGTAGATGCAGAATCGTTTCGGTCGACTTGTCGCGGACGTGATGCCTATATACGTGATCGTGCCTAGATATTCTCATAACTATGCGCTTTTCTATCAATTGCTCGACGGTAATTTGTTCACCCACCGTAGAATTTGCTATCTTGAGAGAAGCCACTAGTGAAACCTATGGCCCCCGGGTCTCTTTCTTATCATATTACATCTCGTTTACTATTTTGCAATCTTTACTTTCCAATCTATATCATAAAAATACCAAAAATATTTATCTTATTTTCTCTATCAGATCTCACTTTTGCAAGTGGTCGTGAAGGGATTGACAACCCCTTTATCACTTTGGTTGCAAGGTTCTTGTTTGTTTGTGCAGGTACTAGGCGACTTGCGTGTAACCTCCTACTGGATTGATACCTTGGTTTTCAAAAACTGAGGGAAATACTTACGCTACTTTGCTGCATCACCCTTTCCTCTTCAAGGGAAAACCAACGCATGCTCAAGAGGTAGCAGTGGTCGATAGAACTTGAGGGAATATTTGTTCTGCCTTTAGCTCCTCGTTGAGTTCGTCACTCTTATTTATTGAAGAAGGCTACAAACGATCCCCTATACTTGTGGGTTATCACCTGGTAAACACATCGGCTACCAGGTTAAAGAGCAAGGGAGAGATGGGGTCTCCCTGTTTCACTCCTTTAGTGGCAATGAAGAAATGGTCGTTAACATTATTAATCCTGACCCCAACAGAAGCTCTGTCCAGTAAGGAGTGAATCAACCTAACCCACTTGCGGCTAAAGCCCCTATGAGCCAGCATCTTAAGAAGGAATTCATGACTGACTCTATCATAGGCTTTTTCATAGTCTAGTTTGCAAATGAAACCAGGTGTTTTGTGTGTTATTGCATCATGAATAATTTCATGTGCAGAGACCACACTCTCAATTATATACCTCCGCTTAATGAAGGCAGATTGGTTGGGACCAATCAGCTCATCACAAATGGGGCCCAACCTATAGGTGGCACATTTGGCAAAGATTTTTTCACTGCAATTAGTTAGAGCAATAGGTCTGAACTTCTGGATAGTAGAAGCATCAGGCTCTTTAGGGATTAAGGTAAGCAGAGAGAAATTGAGCCTATAAAGGTCCAACTCTCCTTTATCCAAGGCAGCAAACATATCCAATAAATATTCCTTAACCAAGTCCCAAAAATTTTGGTAAAAAAGAAAAGGAAAACGTCAGGGTCAGGGGCCCCTTCAGAATAAGATCCAAACACAACTATCTTAACCTCCTCCTCGGAGAAGGGGGCATCTAGGATCTCATTCTGTTCAGGAGAGACTCTAGTAGTATCATCCCAAAAGGAGTCATCTAGCTCTAAGTTTAAACCCTCTTGCTTACCAAACAAAGACTTGTAGTAATCTACAGCTATCTTAATAATACCATATGTATTGTCAGCATGACCTAATGGCCCCTCCAGGTAGGAGATATTCTTTTTCCTCCTCCTCTGGTTAGCAACAACATGAAAGTATGCAGTATTATGCTCGCCTTCAAGGATATCTCTCTCCCTGGACCTCTGTCTTGCTTTGATCTCCTCATTCTTCCAAATCACACGAAGTTCTCCTGCAAGATCGGACATTTTCTGCTTAGAATGAGGGGATAAATTTTGAGTTTCGGCCAAAACATCTAGCAGATCATACTCAACCACTAAGTGCTTCTTATGTCTGTTCTGTTCAGCCTCTACATTAGCACTCCACCCCTCAAACACTTCCTTAGCCTCCTAAGTTTAAGCTGAAACCTAGCAGCAGGATCAGCTATATCACAGGGTGAATTCCAGGATTTCTCAACAATCCCAGTAAACCCCTCAATTTCAAACCACCACTTCTCAAATCCAAAGATTTTATCCCTGGGCGGCTTAATAGCATCAGTGTCAAAAACCAAGGGAGTGTGGTCCCTACCAACCCTAGGAAGGGCTTTAAGCATGACTGCAGGGTATATCTGCTCCCAGCAGGTGGTCACAAAACACCCTATCTATGTTAGCCATGATCAGATTATCCTGATTATTGGCCAGGTAAACTTTCTACGAGAGTTCACCAATTCAACCAACCCCATACAGTTGATCCAGTCATTGAACAAATCCACCCAGTGCTGGTCAACCATACCATTGCTTTTATCCTCAGAGGATCTAACTAAATTAAAGTCCCCTCCAATTAAAGTTGGACCAGACCAGCAGTTCGTAACATTGTGCAGTTCATTAATAAATTCAAGCTTATGCTCTTCGTAAGCAGAGCCGTAAACAGAGATGAACCTCCACAAATGCTTGTCTGCCTTACTAAGCAGGATGCAAGAGACGGAGAAGTTGAACATATTACAGGAAATAATGTCAAACTTCTCAGATCTCACACCCACTAGTATACCCCCAGCTATCCCAACAGCAGGAAGCCACTCCCAGGAGAAGGAACCTCCCCCATCCAAAGATGATAGTTGAGAAGAGGTAAAACTATCTTTTTTAGTTTCGGAGAAACCAATAATATCAGGAGATGTATCTCTAATGAGTTCATGCACCAGCTTACACTTGTCAGGCTTATTTCGGCCTCTTGACATTTCAAATTAATCCTACTACCATGGAAGCAGAGTTTCCTTTTACTACTCCTCTTGGAGGACACCTGTACCCAGGTCCCATCCAGATCAGAGCACTCACTAGTGTGAGTCTCTAGATCACCATCATCTCCACAGTTGGAGAATCCCCTAGCATATTCTTCTTCACTAATGTCAATGTTATCAGGAAGAAATGCATCAGAATTGTCAGTTTGAACCTAGCTACTCTACTACATTCAATGTTTTTAATAACAGCAATGTTGTGTAGAATATTATCCTGATCCTTGCCAAGGCTAATGCCAGCATCCAAAGCTTTCATCTGCAGATTATCATCTGCTAGATTATCATTGAGGAACTTGAAACCCTTCTAGCCAAGGAAAAGGAAAATAGTGATCTCCTCGAGTGGGAAGTCCAAAGAACTAATGAAACAAATGCTATGAACTTAGCCTCCTTGAAGCAGCTGTTTCGACGGCGAGCACTTTGCAGCGGTTTCCTGTCAGTGCCACAGCCCGCTTCTCCCCTTTACTGGCCCCTTGTAATTTCTTTAGCTGATACTGAAATTAGCGTAAAGGAGCTGATACTGAAACTAATGGAAAGGGGTGCGAGCCTGGTTGGAGAAAAAAATCAGACAAGCACCACTTTCCATTAATTTCAGTGAGCATGCTGGGGCGGTCATATTCCCCGTTGATGGTTCGTTCCCCACTGCTCGACACGGTGGAGGCAAAGCAGTGTATGGTTTTCACTGTTCCTGCCTTACCTCCGTAGCTACCTCAGCCTTTTAGGTGCACTAACGGATACATTAAACTCGATTAATTTACAGGCCTGCGGTGGCCATAAACACACCTGATTTAGTCTCGATCTACAATCTTACAGGCAGGCAGGCCCTACTGCTTGGCCTGGCTGCGAAACATACTCTACTAACTTCTTCTCTTCACCATCTTCGACTTGATCACCGTCCGGTTTTCGGGGAACCCTGAACTAAGCCGGTCTGCTAGGCTGAACCCGATTAGTTGCTTCCGTCAGCTGTCATCGAAACATAACAAATGTGAAGAGACAATGAGTGGTTGCAAATGGTTTGAGCAAAAAATGGGAGGGGGGGTGCAAGAATCCCTACCTGAACGTCGTCTCAGGACAAAAAAGCACACGCCGATCACAGCGTAGCAAAGGAGGAGAAGCAGTCCCTTCAGATAATGCGACGATCCGTCCTGCACAACACACGAACAACTCGTGCATGAGTTGCAAGTACAATGATGTTGACAACAATGCCAGAAACACCAAACTGAACAGAGGTCGACTCGGCGGGGATGCGAAACACAACATAAATTACCTGGAGGGTGAAGCTTGTGACCAATATTGCCAGGAACAAGGAACCAGTCTCTAGCAGGTTGAAATCAAGATCCATCGGAACCCCCATGACCCAAGCCACAAGGACACTCAGCGGCACCTACATAGGACAGTTCAGTTCCATCAGGAAAGAGACAAAGGCAAGATCATATGAAGTTAACAATGACTAGAGGTTAGTTAATACAGACCACAAACATGGAAATCTGCGTAGCTGACCCCAAAGATACTCCAAGGGTGATGTCCTGACACAAACAAAATAATATAAAAGATTTAGACATTTGGTGTTACTGGTTGCTCCCTTGACATTTCAGTGAGTATGCACGGGTTCTGAACCTCTGATGCTACTTACCAGCTTGTTCTTAAAAGCAAATATGATTGCCCCAGCATGCTCTGCTGCATTCCCAACAATCGGAATCAAGATGATGCTAATGAAGCTCACTGATAGTTCCCAGGATTCTGAGGCCGCCTACAAAATTTGTTCCCAAAACACATTGTTAGCTACACTGTAGGTTAGCTCTGAGTAAAATTATAGAAATTTTTCCCTTCAGAACACCCATCCAAACCAGGCAACATGGTGCTCCATACCTCAATTGTGCTCACGACATACTCCGACAGTAAGGCAGTTATCATAGTCATGACTCCTAGCCAAATCATCGCACTTGTAAATCCCAGTACCGCCTCATCTTCAGACACCAAATCATCACCATCATCTTCAACCTGATCATTTTGTCATTAACCAACTAGTTATATGCATGTTAATAAGTTATTCAGGTATCTGATCAGCACTAAACCAAATATTACACACCTCCTGTGGTTCAAAGAGCTGGCGATGTGTCTTCAGCTGGAAGTAAAGGTAGGCTCCATAGGCTAGGATCATGAGAACGCTGCACGCCCGGGATAGCACCAATCCTGAATCGTCGGAGTTTACTGCATGCTCACCGGCGCTTACTGCATACCTCAGCATCAGCGGCATCGATTGGCATAGCACACCAAGAATCAGAAGCCCTGTGCTGACATCTGCTTGCTTCTGCACAAATGAAAGCCATACCGTCGTTCATGCGTCATGACAAATTCGTGCAATCGTAAACAGCATAACAGTAGTACGAAGTAGATAGCCGAGTTGGTTACTCTGTCGTATGGCTGCTCGACACCGAGGTTGGCAAGCCCACCAAAAAAGAGGGAGGTGCCGAGGACAAGCAGCAAGTTGGACAAGATGGAGCCGAGCAGGGAGCATTTCACCACCGTTATCTTGCCTTCCCTCAGGGCGAATAGCGCGATGATAACCTCGGTGACGTTGCCGAATGTCGCATTCAACAGCCCACCAACTGCAGTTCAGGTAGATAACCACATGATGTCAAAGTTGTAGGTTGGTTAGAAACTTAGAATGATTTGACGTTTTGAGACCAACAACTCTTACCAGTGGGGCCGGTGTAGAAAGCGATCTGTCTGCGATCACAATAACAAGTGCAAATTTTATTAGCAACATGATGAAGGTGACGCCGAACGGAACACGCTATGACGATGAGCAGAAGAGGCTTACTCCGTCAGGAAACTGAGTCGCTCCGCAAGAGGAATTAGCCCGATTAAGCTAAGCACGAAGAGCCACACCTGTATGAGCTCAGCATTAGGAAAAATATAGCAGGTGTCCGAAAAGATGGGCAAACGGTGAAGAATATTCGGGATCCATATGCTCTTCCTGTCCTATTGCTTTCAGCCACGAAAATATTACTGTCCCTGTTTAACCGGCCAGATTTTTGAACATGGTACAGCTTGGAATATGTTGGTACAAAGTACAAACTACAAACATAGGCAGTCCTGGTGTGTCTCACGTGTTCTTTGCAGCACGGACACACGACAGTGAGAGCTGAGAAGACGTAGGAGTCACATGCCGGACTGAAACCTTGGTAAGAAGACAAGAGAAGGCAGTACAACAAAGGGCATCTACCTCTGCTTTGTCCAGAGGAATCCCACAGTGAAAACGGCCCGTGTTCGTGTTTGAGCTGAGCTCTCGCCGATCAGCCGCAGGATTGTCTCAGAGAACTGCTAGCGCACTGGTGCCCACGTACGGACAGGATTCACCTGGTGACCACGTTGTTAACTTAGTACTAAACCCATCTTAATCATTGTTGCTGCATGTGCAGTGAACCCAGGGGCGGGATTAATGGCTGCCATCGCTGGATGGATCATGGATGGATAATATACTAGTAGTGGCATTAGGGAGGTGGATGTGAGGTGCAGGCATGGATGTTGATGGACCGACATGGGCGACATGGGTGGTGGTGGAGGGCAAGAATGTGCATGTGATTGGCAGAGCCGGGGGCATATTAGTCGCGGCTTATTCCATTCCACGATTCCATCTGTAACGCGTCAATTTTGATTAGTGGTTGGGGTTTGAGGCCTAGCCCACATGCCGGTATGGGGTCACTCACATGTAAACAGCTCGACGTAAATCAAATCTTTCTCCAAAAAAAAATTGTAAATCAAATCACCATCATTCCATTCTTCTCATAAACATATACTGTACTAGTAATTGCTATGAATGGTTATGCTGGCTGTTTCTTTAATGGAAATCGATGGGAGGCCTGCTGTTTCAAATAAGAAAACGTAGTATGGGACTATGAATGCATTGGTCACAGCTCTCGTTCTCTCTCTCTCTTCACATGTTTGTGCAACGCCCTGTTGAACTATTAATCTAAGCACTAATAAGGTAATACTAAATGCAGGAGTTAGTTAGCGGTGGGCAGAGGAGAATAAGATATATTTTTATGCTGGTGATGAAAATGCTCAGGATGCTTGTTTTATGTTGGAGACAAGGCACATGCAGGTTTTACAGAGAGCGGTTGATCAGAGAGCAAATCAATCGTCCCTAGTTACTTCTGTTAGCTAGGTATTCCTGCGTTGATGTGACAAAAGCAGAGGAGAATGCGAGATCTTTCTAGTAGACGAAATGGCACTGAAACCGATGTATGAGCGTAATCCTCCTAGGGTGATGAAAATGTAATGTGTGTTTTATGTTGGATGCTACTACAAGGCACATGTAAGCTTAACACAGAGGAATTCACAAGCACAGAGCAAACCAATCGCCCCTGCACATAATATATGATCCGATCCAATTGCGATGGACGGAGGAAGCAATCGGAATCAAAGTGGTTCGATCGAGCAAACAAACAGAAAGGAGCAGCTAAGTTAACCTAATACTAGCAACTATTAGGTGAAACTGGGATAAATAAACACGGAAATCAGGTGGAAGCAGGAGTTGAAGGGCCGGTGAGAAAGATTGGAGGTTGCAGGAAAGGAAAGGAAGGAGGGAGAGATGAGGCGAGGCGTACCTGGCCGAAGCGCATGTATCTGGCGACGACGGCGAGGAGGACGGCGGGGAAGAGGACGAAGAGCTTGGTGCCGAAGAGCACCTCCTGGAGGGTGGAGAGGAAGCCGCGGAGCGCGGCGCAGGGCACCTTGCGGACGAGCGAGGTGTCCGACTTCTTGCGGAGGGAGGAGGAGGACATGTTGTGCGCGGTGCGGCCCAGGTGGCGCATCTCCTTGCCGCCGGCCTCCAGCAGCGGCGCCGCCACCGCCACCGCGGAGTAGTCCATCTCTCCTCTTCTCGCAGGGAGGCTCGGCTGTGCTCTGTTTCTTTCGGCTGGCTACCACCTCCTCAACAGCCCATCGGAGGCGGGGGCGGGGGCGGGGCGGGCACATGTATACCGTGCAGTGCAGGGGTTAGAAAAGGGGCAGGCAACGTGGCGTGCGGCGCCGCTCGTCCGTT